>JBBMOE010000014.1:8650140-8803650 GCA_037975065.1 Chaetodon trifasciatus | reverse complement strand
CTTTTTCTTCTTTCCCTTTTTCCTCCCTCCTCTTCTCCTCTCTCTCTCTCTCTCTCTCTCTCTCTCTCTCTCTCTCTCTCTCTCTCTCTCTCCCCTCTCCCTCCTTTTCATCCTGTTCTCTCCTGTTTCCCTTTAACCGTTAGGAGATAATATGGTTCTGACCCCGATTCTCTGCCTAGTTGGATTTGACGCTGCCACAGCCAAAAGCTGTGGTCTGACTCCCCACCTTCAAAGACACTGCTCTTTCACGGCTAGAAACTGGACTGAACGCTGAGTTGCAGGGGCTGCAAATGTGAGAAGAGGCTTGGTGTGTATGTGTATGTGTGTATGTGTCTCTGAATGGGTCTGCATGACCGTATGGGATCATGAGGTAGTGCAAGTGTCTGTCAAAGGCCTAGACAGTCTGTGTCATTGTGTCCTGGAAAGCTCTCTGAAAGCCCATTACTCTGCAGGGTTGTGTGAATTATTGGTTTTTACCATCTCCAGGAAGTCAGCCATCACTGCAGAGAAAGCAGCCGTGGCTTTGTGACTCTGAAACTACATTTTAAAGCAGGGACTCCACACGAAGTTGCAAAGAGCAGCACACACTGAACACTTACCTTACACTTTCTGTAAAGTCTAGCAGATATATCAGAGTAACGGACCACAACATGACATAACGGTAACCTGACATCCAGTGTCTGGGTCTGGCCCACTCACAAGTTTATACTCAAATTGGGGGAACATGCAAAAGATCAACATTTGGAAAATGAATCCGACATCATTCATGCATGCTACAACTTAGCAATTTTCAATAAAGTATCGAGGTAGAGGAGAATCTTTAGTACACCACAAACTAGTGGATATTATGAAGTCCTTCGAGCTGTAAAATTAATTAAGTTGAATAATTTTTGCACATTTATAAAATGAGCTGCTCCAGCAACAGAAGTTTTGGAGAAACTTGTCATCAAAAAACAGAGCTCAAGGCCTCTGGGCCAGACCGAAATGAAATGAGGGAGCAGGTGGGGGGCTTTATAGCTTAAAGATTTGATAAGTACCAGATTGGAGAAGTGTGTGTGTGTGTGTCTGTGTTTAATGTGTGTGTGTGTGTGTGTGCATGCAAAACATGAATTTCTCTGTGAAAGCTGAAGCTGCACAACATAAAAGAGTAGTTATACTGTTTATGTGTGTGTTTGAGGGAGAGGCTCTGTATTGGCTGCGTGTGTCTCTCTGTGTGTACAACTATGTTTTTATATCTAAGAAGTGCAGCTTCTTTGCAGCAGACAGTGTGTATTTTGTATGTCCCTGTGTGTTTATTGAGTGTGTGGTTTTCTTCGTAATCAGCATGCCTGCCGCTCTGAGTTTCCCTGTTATTTCAATCCAGTCATTGTTTGTTTCTGGCTCTCTAGGAGTACTTTTGATTGTCTGCTACCTTTTTCTTCCGGTGAAGTGGAGAGAAAGCTGGAATTTTAAATAGGCCGAAGGGCAGCAGATATTACTGTTGGTGTATTGATGTGCTAAAGGGAAAGAAATTGGCAGTGGGTGTAAATAATACTCAGCTTCAAAATAGAAAAGAGGTGATTGACTTGCACAGTCAAGAACTGGCCTCTGTCTGGCCATTAAACACTGCTTGGTTGCCTGTAATGTAGCAGGATCCACGTTCTGTTACATTATCCTAAAATCGGGGGATTATATAAGAAATGGGCTCATGCATACCCACTTAACTCCCTTAAAGCTACAGTAAGAATGAGCACTTCAACCTTCATTGAGATTATAATGTAGTCGTACTTGTAAGGAGCCATTACAACGCAAAATGTGTTGCTGTCTCAAGCCTGGACTCATTCAACAAGGTACAAAGAGTAGCAACCTGCGCATCAACCCAACAGAAAGGGATGGGGTGACACTTGTGGCTAATGCTAGCTATGCTAAGTTATGTTTACATTCAGCTCATTGCAGGTCAACTTTTTTCCCCACATTGGAACAAATTTCCTAAAAAAGTGACGGCCTTATTGCATTATGTTTGCTAGCAGTCCTGTTTTCTTGCTTTTGTTGGAGTTTTACTATATTGCATTGTAGCATTGCTGATCGATGGAAGAGGTCCAGTCTGTCCTGACAGTGATTGTCGATTAACCAAAAAGTCGTTGTGCAGGATCTGATTATTCTCCAACTCCATCCTCTTTACTCTGTGGACCCACCATCAGCCTGCTCCAAGGCTTTTCCCTGGACCCGACAGCAGCCAATGGTCGGACTACAGGAGGCAACTCTGGAGTCACTGAGATCTATTAAACACAAGATGCTCCATTTGGGTCTATTTTGGTTGGCCAGCTGCTCTTATTGAGTATTTTTGTCTGCTTCCTGGGATCCTAAAGTGGACTTTTTTTATTGAGATAAGGACTCATTCATCGGTTGTTGAACTGTGGGTTTTGTGTTGAGCACTGACTGCCTACTTGGTGGAGGTCTGAGTGCAACAGGAGTCTGTTCACACTGATGTAGGTGAATGAAAGTAGCATCAATTTTGTACGAAAGTGAAAATCTTAAAAAGGCTAATTCGACCTAAATAAATGTTTGGGTTTTTTTTATATATTGAAAGTTTCTGATGCAGTGCTCACATAAATGCTGCACAATTTGTTATCTGTTTCTATTGAACATTGAATTGAAACGCTGCCACGCATGCGGTAAGGCATGAGTCAAAACAGCACATAAAGCGCACTTACTGTCGTGTCACACTCAGTATATGTTGATATGTGATGATAATGAGTTTATTTACAGTACTTCCAACCTCGTTTGACAGCTTCTGGAAACATTTAGTTGAAGTCTGTGACAGAACCTGCGTTGATGAAAGGTGTTGCTGCGTTGCATCTTCAGTCATAGTCCATCTGTTTTCTTCTGTGTTCCTCTCTGTTCGTGCCTATTTCTATAGTTTTCTCATCTGTCTCTTGCCACTATCTGCCGTTCTGCCTCTTTTTCACTTTCATCAGTTGCAAAGTGACACTTTTGCTACGGAGTTTTGCAAATCCAAAGCCGACTTTGATACACACACGTACACATACATTAAACGCACACGGGGGCCTCTCGGTATTATGTGTTGCTAATGATGGAGAAATGTTAATGTTAGGAATGGGTTACTTGGTGTGATGTAGGAGGAAAAGGCCTTCAAAAGCCTTTTAACAGCACCGTGAATATGTGCTCTGCTGTGGTTCGCTCTGCTAAGGATGAAACACACGAACTGTCAGTGGAGATCAGGTAGCAGGGGGAACGTGTGCGCGCACACACCCCATGCTAACTGTATTACACGTCAAGAACTCTGGGTTTCATCTCACACACACACATACACTTCCCAAAATGATTGACAGCTCAGAGGGAAACACAGCTGTGTATGTCAAAGCGCATCTGCTCCGCTGTGGATTTAAGTCATTAGAAATCTTATGGTAAATGTGCACATGCACATACCTGTAACATCTAATTTACACACAGATACACACAAACGCTTGACTGACTTGTCGTGCAGTTTGCGTGCCATTGCCCTGTGATTGGACTGTTTAGCTAATCTCCTGCCTTGGTTGGTGTCAGGACTCATCACTAGTGCAACACAGGAAGGGAAGGTGAATCACGGAGGTGTAAACTACACCCAACTCCAGCACTGTGTACATGAATCACATGCTACATCTGACGAGAGGAATTTTAACCCACAGCCTCAAAGTTCTCAATCTTTGGGATGCTTTTGAACCTTCAATGAATATCGTGGCTTTCCCCCAGTCATATAGGAACCTTTTATATTGTAATGAGAAGATTGTTTTTCCTGCAGAGTTCTTCTGCCATATTTTTCAGAATGTTTCCATCATTGTGGAGTTTGTGTCGATGCATGCCAAAGCAGCTTTTTACTGAATCTCCTGCCTGTTCCTTTGTTATTTCAGTCACCTTTATCTTTTTGCTTGCCTACAGTTTCCAGGTGAAGCTGCAGTGACATGAAACATGACTGGTGATGTTCAAAAGCAACTTGCTCCTAACTTCATCTGGAGCGGAGAACCATTTACTTTGCCCGTGCTTATCCTGCTACTGTTTACAGTGACGCCTTATTTTAGCCAAATCTTACAAGACGCCAAATGAGACAAATCCCAGGTTGTAGTTGGAAGTAGACAGCTGCCGTACTATGGTGGCACCTCTCTTGTAAGCCTGCATTCAACACCTTAATGTCTATAAAGGCATCCTGTAGAGTCAGTTATGTGAGTTTTTATATAAAACTTTTTTTTTAATGAGGTTTGTTCCAACTGTAATGGCGGCTGCACATACAGTGAATCAGTAGCTGGATTGGTCTGTACCCCCTCCCACTCCTACTTGGGGATTGGTTATTGGTCACTTGATGAATGTTTCTTTCTCTTTAAGCAGACGACTTTTTTGCTCCAAACTTCCCTCTGAAGCATTTTAAGTGTCATTTTCAGAACTTTGATAAATACGCGCTCATGTGGCAACTATTCTGCTTTAATGAGGTCAGAGCGATGCACGGCTCACACACAGCTCAATAATGTGAAAACTGTGATTGCATTTAGGAGAAGCTTAATCATTCCATTTTTTAATACGTACAACTCCAGGTGGAATTATGTGTTAAGTGAAGTTTGAAATTGTGTCGTTGACAGTTGAGGGAAGTTGCGCTCGTTTATCTTCGGGATTAATGTGGGATACATGCAGGACTAAAACATGACATCAGAATAAAGCAGCTCATTCAAAAATGTCTGCGATGTGAATATTCCTTCATCTTTTTTGTGTCTCTGAGAGATTACAGAACAGGTATGTATGTGCTGTATGTAGCAGATCCCTTCATTAACATTGCTGAACACTCTAAGCTATCACTGTATACGAAGAGGCAGTCGTGTAAATACTCCTGAGGGAGCCATCAATTGGATTTAGAGGAAAATTGGCTTGTGTCACAGCAGCCAGTGGCAGGGCTGACCCCTGACAGTGTTAGCTGTGGCCCTGCGAGGCCTCGTCGCCAGCAAGACTTGGCCTGATTTGACTCATCTGTGCATCTGCGTCTCTCCGTCCTGTTAATGAGCTAATGAGACGCTCCCTCTCTGTGTCTCCAAGTGCTTCAGGCGAGACTGTCCAGCTGTGTAACTTAACAATACAGATGATGTTGAACACACACACACACACATGCAGTTGCACACACACTGCCTGTGACAGCTCTTAACCAGCTGATTTGTCAGGGGCCTGGCCAGGCATGCAGGCTAAATGTTCCCAAGTCGCGCCTGTCAAATCCCTCCTGATGCTAACGCAGAGACAGAGAGGGGGCAGAATGATTACATCAAAGCCACGTTGTTGTCAGACCCCCAGAGTCCAGCTGTCAGGTTTTCTCACTGGCCGCACCTCATCCAGATTTTATGGCTTATGTCCGAAGGCATTTGCCATTCTTTTCTGGTCTCCCCCTCGATATCAATTCCTCTCATTTGACCACTTGTATCAGTCTCCCCTCCTGCTCTTTCAAGTCGCTCGTCTGCCTTAGGCTTTGATAAAAATTGCTTTGTTTTCGTCACGGCTTTTATCACCCTCTGTTTTTTCTTTCATGGCTGCAGATGGAGTCGTCGTGTTTTCTTTTCCCAGGAGCGACAAATTAAGAGACAAAATGTGGACGAATTCTTGGGTGTGAATGCTGTTTCTTTCACGGCACTGACCGCTCTCGCTTTCAGCAGTCATATACGACTGTGCAGAAGATGTATTTTTATTTTCTCAAGCCTTGATGTCAACCGTTGAAGAGCACTCACCGAGCTGCTGAGCTGCATCGTTGTGGTCTTGCTTGGTAGCAGCATGGCCGTGACTGACCTCCCGTGTCCCTGTCTGTACTGATCGCTTTCAGCCGTATCAAGTCACTGCCGATGCAAACCCAACATTGCCTGCTGCTGCTTCTCATTAAAAGCATTTCACAGGTAAACCAGTAAGAGGCGCTAATTGTGGAGCAGCTACAGGACAGGACTGCTACAAAGTCAGGCGATCTTTGTAGCTGGTGGTATGGACATACCTGATGCTAATTGGTCAGTGGATCAGTTTTAAATATTGCAGGAAGGAACAGTTTAAGCAGAAACAGCCACAGGTAACAGTGATTTCTCTTTCAGTCTCTGGTAAAGGGCCAGTGTGCAAGATTTAGTGGCATCTAGTGGTGAGGTTGCAGATTGCAACCAACTATCCTAATCCTATTCCCTTTCCAAGCATGCAGGAGGACCTACAGTGCCAGCAGAACTCACAAAAAATGCAAAAGATGTTTGGTTTGTCCATTCCAAGCTACTGTAGAAGCAACCTGGTGGACCCTGTGGAAGAGGACCAGCTCCAACTGTAGATATAAAACGCTCATTAGATTAGTTTGGGATCAGAGAGACCTGCTTGTAAACTATAAAGATGATGGCTACCATGAGAGCAGAAGGTCTGCATTTGGGGAAATATGCTTTCTTGCCATCTGGCCAAGAGTTAGATGAGAAGATCAATAACACTGATGTCCGTCAGTCCACAGCTTGCATTCATTTAGCTCAGCTTAGAGCAAAAAAGAAGAGCGAAACAGCCAGCCTGTTCAATGCTGACAAAATCCTCCCATCAGCACCTTTAAAGCTCGCTAATTAATGCTTTTTTCTTCACCTCATCCAAGTGATCATCACCATCACTTAATTATATGATATTTAAGTCTATACAGTAGTACTTACTGAAACACAGTGATGAAACAGTGATTAAAATCATTATTTGATGCTTCCTGAGATACCAGATATTTGTATAAATGGAATTTGCCACAATGCAATGGGACTTTCTGACTTTTGGTGATTGTGCTTACAGTAACATTCTATTGTCATATTGAGCCCTGAAAAGTAATCGCACCAGAAAAAAAAAGAAAAGGTGCTTACACAACTACCATTTGCCCTCAGCAGTCGCCCCATCTACACATACAAAGAGAGAGAAAGAAGTGCCAAGGCTGCTGATTAATTAATCAGAAACTACAAAGTGAATTATTAACCAGCCTTAGCATGTTGAGTTCACATATTATGCAATATACATGTTTTGCACTTTTAATTACGACAAGAAGACATTGTGGAGGTCTTGTATGAGCATTCCTGAATTGCCTGTGATGTTTTATGCATGGCCCAGGCCCGCGGTGTGGTGTGTGTTTAAACGCGGCGCTGAGAGAACAGCCTGTTCAGCCTCGCTGTGGTCCAGTGTGGGCTGACTTGGTGGAAAGCGTTGACCTTGTTTTGTTGCCGGCGTGTACCAACGCTGTCCACTCTCATTTAATTCAAGTGTGCTGCAGGTTCAAAGCAGCTCTCAGGTTGATGTTCCTTTTTAAAGTGGTGACCGGGGAGATCCTGTTTTTTTTTTTTTTCTTATTTTGACTAGCGAAGAAACTTTTTGTTTTCCAGAAAATACCCACCGAGGGCCAGATTTACATACACAAAATGTTTGCCTGCAGTCTGCTTGCTAAGTGTCTGAATTGCCAAGACGGCAGCTTATTATGCAACCGGCAAGTTTGGCCTGGGACTTCCATTTACATGGCATCCCTACATCCCTCCTGTCTGTGTCTCTCTGTAAAGAACTAAAAACAAAAAAGGCACAACAGGAATATCACTGCAAACACAGTCATTTTAGAATTTCAAGCAGAATCGAAGCCTCGGTCAAAAGCATTGATTTTCTGTTGGGAGAACAGAAAAGTGGTTGATACCACAGGGTCTGGTTACTTTTACTTCTGAAAGTGTTTTTTTGTTGCCAGGCAACATTTAGTTCTTGAGACAAGCTATTAGGAGTTTTTTTTTTTCCTCCCCCAGAATTCAATGGCATAAAGCTGGCAGCAAATTCACTGAGCAGTTGTGGAGCCCCTAATGCATATGTGACTACTAGACGCTTCTCTTCCATTGACAGCTCCCTTCTCCTGCTTATCAGTTCTCACAGAGAAGTGACATTTTGCTGTGGCGTGTGTGTGTGTGTGCATGCGAATACTGTATGTGTGCCTGTGCAGGTAGTATATATACATCCAGCTCTCTTTCTGCAAGTGCATGAACATTTCACGCTCCCGTATCGAGGTACATTTCATGCTCATAACCACAAGGCAAACATACGGTGCTGATCAGCATGCATATAGAAACGTCTTATCTCGCCTTGCTCGTGTGCCGCTATGGAAAGAGAGGCAGGGAGAGGAGGAGACGGGGAAAGAGCAGTGTAGATATAGGTGGATGTAAGCAGACAGATGTAAGAGGACAGAATCCGCCTTGTACCTGCATCAGTATGCCACGCTGCTTTCTGCCCTCTCGTTCCTCTCTGCAAACAGGAGACAGCACCTGGCCTCTTCAGCCCTCCTCTCCGTCTCCACGAGCGGATGAATCTGTCATGATGTCCATTAGTGTTATTACTGCTCTGACATCCATGAAAGCAGCCAGGGTGTCCCTTATTGTGTTGACATAGCATGAAACCCACGCTGGCACGCACAGCCTAATCTGACACATCAGATTTCCGCTGTCCTGCCGCGTCTGTTTTACTCTGCATGCAGCAGAGTTTAGTTATCCACTCCACTCTAAACTTACACTCTTATCCACCACTTGGGGTGGCAGTGAACCTCTTATCTACTCGGCTGTTATAAAAGTTCTCTGTGGCCAGTGTACCTGCATATCTATCAATCTTTTGTTGGATGCACAGTGAAAAAATGTGAATATACTGGACCTTAAAGGTAGCTGATGTGCCTCTGTGAAGTGAATATGCATTTGTGGAGATATCAAAATTCTTCTCGCCACATGTTCCACCTGTTTTTACGCACAGCTTTATTGGATACCCAGTAATCCACACACAGTTACTGACTCAGCACAAGAGTACAACATCAGGAAAAGGGTTGATGAATAAGGGTGCATGCACATAAGTTTACAGACAGCAGAGTTTGCTGAGTATGTTTAGATGTTCACCGGCTTCCCTCCTCGCTCTCTGATGAATCAGCTGGTGTTTCCCGTGTTTGCCCGGAAGTTATAGCAGTTACAGGGGATATAACGCCAAACAAACGAATGAAATGCGCCGTTACGTTGAATAAGATTACGAATAATGTAACAAAACAACTCAACAAAATATAAATCATATAGTAGGTTTAGTCATTTTTAGACATTTTAATGTGGAAAATTTAACTTTTATACCTTTAAGCCAAAACGAATGGGCTCTAAATGATGACGCAGACCCTCTACTTCCTGTAAATCCCACTTCCCAACCACTACAAGTTTTTGTAATATGTTTTGATGCATGTTGCTATATTTGTCTGTCTGCCTTGCTGCAAGTCAGTTTTCATATTAGGGCCAGTGTGGTCTTTAATTTAATAATTTTTTGAAAAGCATTTCTAGTTGAGGAAGCGTAAATGTCACTGCTCCGGGGCAGGTAGCTTGTTGGAACAAATGCAAGAAATCCCCAAGGGGTTCATATTTTAACAATTTATAAACTGGCAGTTATTTCATTGCACTCATTGATTCATGAATTCGAACCTACATCAGCCTCATAGCACCTGTGCTTTAATTGTAAATTGTTATTGAACTTAGTGGTTACTTCACGCAGTATTTTGATTGTCCTGGTTTCCGGTTGATGCAGCTTTCAGCATTTGTATTTTAAGACAAAACAATTAAATTCACTTGGTTGGGTTTTAGATCAAACGAGAAGCAGTAGTTTCAAAAGCAGGAACATTTTGGCCTCCTACGATAACTGTTTGTTCCAGTTCCAACCACCAGAGAGTAAAACAGAACGTTGCCCAGCCTTTGTTCTGAGCCTTGCTGGACACTGATTAGCCATGCTAGCATTGGCCATGTGGCTCCGTGCCTCTGCCTCCAGAGTCGCTCAGTGTGGGAAGTCTGAATGCTCAAATAGATGATTTTTGCCTCAATATCAGCAACCAAATGTCAGTATAAACATATAGTGAGGTTTGTTGGTTCACGGAAATGCATGCTTTTTATGGAGTGTGGTGCATTGCTTGTCATGGGAGATGTGGGATTTGAAGACCCGGTCATTGGCAGCATTATGAACAATTCAAAGTGTTGTTGCTTTTGACTGCATTTGCACTGACAGAAGGAAAGCTTAGAGGGATGTGAGCTGGAATCACGGGGGACACCTACGCAGGATTTGATCGTGGCACAGAAACAAGACATAATCATTCCACTGCCACAGGTCTTTAAGTCACAATATGGAACCTTTTGCCTCGAGGCAGCGTTTGTGGGACCCACCACACCCCCTCCCTCTCACACCTCGATGCACGTCAGTCATCTTGATGAACTATCTAACTTGGAAACACCATTTGGCCCGAGGCTGTGGGAAGCAGCATCTGTACAGCCAACAACACTGAAGGCATTGGCAACACAACCAGACTGTTTAGATAAAGCAGTGATGATGTTCAATATGTTTTGGAGTAGATTTTTTTTTATTTTATATTGCTTTGCTTGTGTTTGGTTTTGTCAGGTTGTCCGCCGTTGTTCTTGGCTCTGTGTGTGATTGCTCATCTCACTTTGATATCTGCAGTCCAGTTGACTGGTCAGGTTCACGATCAGTGATTAAGATTAAGATTAAGATTAAGATTCCTTTATTTCGTCACAATTTTTTTAACACACAACATGCAGAGTTGAGGAGGGAAACTGCACACGCCATGCATTTTGTGAAATTCTTTCTCCGCTTTTGACCCATCCATGGTCAAACCTTCCTCCACGGCAGACCAGGAGCGGTGGGCTGCTAGTCGACCAGCGCCCGGGGACCGGTTCCTTTTGTTGTCACCATTGGTCAGGTGGTGATCTTCTTGCATGTTTTTTTAGTGGGGGTATTTTTTATGGAGGATACCCCAGGTGAGCACGGGGAGAACATGCAAACTCCACACAGAATCAGTGTGGTCAGTGTGGATCAGTGCGCAACCAAAAATGCTTTTAATATTGAAAGAAAAGCTGATATCAGCCAAATCATGGTTGTTGAGCATGAAAATCAAAGACTGATTAAGTTTTTCTACAACTTACTGTCGTAGTATTTGGTCACCTTTCCCACCAGTAAAATTAAACATATTCAACAGCTAGAAACAATGACAGGCTATGAAAAAAGACCCAAGTGGTAATAAATCAAAATTATCCTTTTGGGAGGAGCTCAGAGTAGAGTCGCTGCTCCTCCACATCGAGAGGAGTCAGCTGAGGTGGCTCGGGCATCTCTACCAGATGCCCCCTGGACGCCTCCCAAGGGAGGTGTTCCAGGCATGTCCCACCGGGAGGAGGCCCCGAGGAAGACCCAGGACACGCTGGCGCGACTATGTCGCTCGGCTGGCCTGGGAACGCCTCGGGATCCCCCCGGAAGAGCTGGGGGAGGTGTCCAGGGAGAGGGAAGTTTGGGTGTCCCTGCTCAGGCTGCTCCCCCCGCGACCCAGCCCCGGATGAAGCGGGAGATAATGGATGGATGGATATCCTTTAAAGCTGCAATAACTATTTTTGGCCACTTGGGGGCAGTGGAAACAAGCTGTGAATGCAACACTGACATATTATCACCTTCTAAGCTAATATAGTAAACAACAAGCGTTAGTGTACTTACACACTCAGCTGTTACAAAGCTAAATTAGCATTTATTTTCAATATTCACTCTCGTTTAGCTCTGTTCTCGTTTAGGGGAAATATGTGGCTCTTTAGTAGCTCCTTTATATTCACCAGCTAGTCAGTAGCTGTTTGCCATTCAGAGTTCACAAAAGCTGCCTGTTGCATCTGAAAACTGATGGGAGCAGTGAGGGTGAACCAAAACAGCGAAGTTGTCGCCTGGAAAACCAAAACAATTAGCTTAAAGAGACTATAAAGCTCCATAGAGCAGAGGGGAACTGCAGATTGGGTGATAATGCTCTGTGGGTTCATCACGATGAGCAACCGCTTTCTCATCGCACATTACACCAAGCCATGTAATGCATGTTGCAGCTTTAGTCTAGACTTTTCTAGCACCATTTTATCTCTAACTAATCCGTTCTTCACCCTCCTCACCTGCTCTGTTTGTCTTCGCTCTTCTCTCCATCTGCAGGATGCCAAGTTTGTGGAAGAGAGGAGGAAGCAGCTGCAGGGCTACCTTCGCACGGTGATGAACAAACTGATCCAGACACTGCCGGAGTTCACAGCCCGCCCCACCAAAGAGACCCTGCTGTCTCTGCTGCCTTTCTGCCTGTAAGTGGACACATACAGCCGTGTTCGATACGGCATCTGAGCTCTTTGTGTGAGTGTGTGTATTTGTGTGCGTGGGTGAGAGCGATTGAGGGAAATGGATGCCAACGCAGGTGCAGGACTGCTGTCTGTGAAAGATGGATGCAGCGTGTCATAAATTTGAGTGGAAGAATCCAGATAGGAATAGTCGGGCTTGTGATACAAGGAAAGAAATCAGGATATGTAAATATTTTTGTTGCTTTCTTGATTTATTCATAGCATCAGATGGAGGTTTTTAGCTGTGTTTTGGCCACAGCAAACTCAAATATAGTGGAATCCGCATTATTTACCCCTTAAAGGAATGCAGAGCTGCCTTTTGCCATCACAGAAATCCCATTGCATGCTCACACAACATCTAAAAAGCAAGAACTGTCAGTTTTTGGCAGTGGTTTATAAGTATTATACCAATTTAATCTACAAGATTTTCTGAAAGAATTAGCTGCCAGGCCTGTTGTGGTAGTAGTTGTTACAGGATACAAACAGGGAGGATTAATGTCACTGAAAATGCCAAATCCCTTGTAAACAAACTTCACTCTCGCCCTGCGTTTTACACTCATACGCATATTCACACATACAGCGTATATGTTCTCTCACACGCACACGTTCACACACACTCAGACTGGAGAGTGTGAAAGTGCACGATGCCTCGGCTGCCCACCTACCTACTAGGCCTCATCTGAAAATGAGATGCTCCAGTCATTTCCTGTCAATACTCACATCAGTTTCCACTTACTGCGATCATTCATCAAGCATGACCTGTCACAGCGTCTGACTGGAATGTCATTTCCTCTCTGGACACATCTGAGTCATCGGGCTCAGGCAGCTACGACAACAACAACATAACTGACATCCAGTACATCGAGGCTCTTCACTTTGTGGCCTCATTTAAAGCCATCATGTGCAGGACGTTTATGTGATTGCAGCAAATTATTCCATCCTCAAGGAGAGACAAACCACAGCACTGTGTGATAGTAAATATGTGATTTTCTATGAATTCAAAAGCTAAACTTCTAAATCCATCTACCTATTGTGAGAACTGTCTAGGAAGAGATCTACATAATTATCCAAGATCATTCTGTAACCATGGTAACATGTTTGCACATCAGCATGTGATTGCAGGGATTTTCCCAGATACATCAGTGTGCTGTTCTTTTGTCCTACTCCGCACACCACCCCTGTGTTTTTACACTCCAAGATGTCTCTCCTTCGTATTTCTACCTGTTCTACATTATTTATGACACGTGAGGTCTGCTTGCAGTCTTGACTAACAATGGTCATGATCAATAATTTCCTCATGAGCTCACAAGAGAAGATCAATCAAGTCATAAGCTGCATTAGAGTTCAGTGTGCTCTGCGAGAGAAGTAGTTATTTAAGTAGATGAAGTAATGCCACAGTGTACAAATGCAAGTATTAGCATGAAAATATGCTCAAACTGCCAAAAGTAAAAGTACTCATGATGCAGAGTCTCAGAGTCATATATATTATTTTATTGGATTAAAACTGCAGAAGGATTCATGTTTAAGAACTACTTTAATTTTTGCAGCTAGTAGAGATGGTGCTACTTTAATTACTTTATGTACTGCTGCATCTTTATATTTAGTGGTTCTCAATTTTTTTAAGTCGTGCCCCCCTTCAGAAGTAAAAAAAAAAAAAAAAAAAAGAATCATGCACCACATTTTCTGTTAGTCATTACCAATGATAGGGGAAGCTTTTGTGAGAAGTCAGCGTGAACATGAAACCAGTGCTAAACAGGAAAAACGAATCTTTCCTTTTCTTGGTCTGGACCATCTTAACCAAGCTTCAGATCAGTCAAAGCGATTGAAGACTGCAGCGTGTTGGCTCTGGGTTTCACTCATTTTTTTAACATCGCTGAAATAAAGAGGCGTTTTTCACACAAGGAAAGTCTGGGATTATCAGGGAACTTAAGAACTACTGAATTTGACAGATGGGTTACAAGAATATTCTAGAATACAAACTGAATATGTGGCCACTTGTCATCAATAGGAGCGACTGTAGTGGGCCTGCACATCCACACAGGCTCTTTCAATAATTCTGGCTGGTTAGACTCGTGTTCAGGTTGCTTTCCTGGGATTTACTTGATTAATTGAATCGAAAATTCAATTCCTTTTCAAGGGGCGCCAAACCAAGCAAGTATCAGTATAATAATCTGAAAAACAATATTCCATATTGTACATAAGTAGAAATAAATTCAAATTGAGAGGTTATTCTCCAAAGGCAGCAGTCCAGTAGAAGCAGAGTACACAGACCCCATGTAAACCTCCAAAGCGCAGACTGCTCATTATTTAGTCTGCCCCGAGAGGCATAATAATCCTATCTGTCTTCCTCATATCTCCGAGCTGAAACATTTCTATTGCACGTCTTTGAATGGCATGAAATATTGCAGTGTCAAGCCAGCAAAGTCTGCTTGAGACTTTATCACATTACTCTCTTCTGCTCTTGCTTCCCTGAAATATTGTTATGCAGAGTTTAATATGTCTTCAGTCAGACGTACATCTACTCTTACACAGTTATTACATGTGTTTGGGATTATGAATGCCTGCATATGTACTAGTTACTCATGACTGCTATCCCCAGAGCACAACAGGTCAACCTTTAATGAACTGCAAAACAACAGGAGACGCTGGCCAAACTCTTGTCTTTGCTCTGAAAAGCTGATGTTCACCTGTGTGAACACAAAGTCGCGGCAGGAAAAGTTGGCATTAAACTTGAAATGATGCAACAGAGGAAGAACCAAAGCAAGAAAGTTGATCAGTACATCACTTTAACAAGTTTGCACAGCAATATCTTGAGCGTTGCATGTTGCAGAGAGCCTGCAAGACTGTCTGCCTTTGATGAAACTTTATGGTGACGGCTGACAGAGAGTTGATAGTAAATGGCTTTTACTTGCATATGTAGGTCTGTCTCAGGCTGCTGTGATCTGTACTGACATTGGATTCTCACTACCACGACTCAACGGAATTGCAGTCGACATTGGATCAACGCGGATCAGCATACTATAATATATATGGCTCATGTGTCTATGAATGAATGCATTTGTAAAGACATACAGAACTCTCTAGTTTCTCTCCAGAAGCCTGCCAGTGTTGTCATGATGTCTAATGGCTTAACATGATGTTTCTGTCTAATCTGGACTCTACAACTGCCTGTTCATTTGGTGTGATCAAACCTGTGCTGGTCTAACATCTTCAGTGAGGGATGAAAGCCTGATAAGTCTGCTCATTAACTTGATGGGGAAAGAGGGAGAGGATGCAGGGGTATCGTTCCAGCCATGACTGATCCGATGAGGAAAGAACTGAATACCATAAATCCTCAAATAGTGGCCAAGTCTCAAATAATAACCAGCACAAACAAATATAAGCCTGTCGCTATTGTAAAGTGAATGAACATTACCAAATTAAACTTGGCCCACAAACGAGCAATTCTACATTAACTGTGCACCGCTAACTATCCTCTCCATGATGCCACCATATTTTGCTTCTGGCAGATTTGTGACACAATGGCAAAGCCTGTATGATGGCGGGGAGACTCAAATGCAAGATAACAGATGTTCTGGTGCTTTGAGAGAATTTCAAGCCAGTGGAGAGAGGAAATGACAGGAAGCAGTTTAGTGAGAAAGATGGAGACAGTAGAGGATGGAGGGAAAGAAAGCACATCTGAGGAGGAGATGGAGGAAAGGGGGGAGGGAGCTCGGGGTTCAGCACTATAGATCTCCTGCTGAGGCACTTGGTGCTCGAAGGCCAGATGGAGCTCAGAACTCCTTAATGATGCTGCGCTGACCTAAACGCCTCATGAAAATAGGGTGTACTAACCGGCAGTGTCATGAGATATTATGTTATTTTCAGTGACAATATTCCTGTTACAAAGCCACAAAAACTTTCCTTTAAATATCCGTTTGACGTTGAGTCATCTAAAAACTCTCGTACATGCCAATCCTCTGCTGGGATTTTTTCTTAATTAGCAGCTCAGATTGATGTGAGTTGACAGAAGACTTAGCTGGAAGGTTTCCCACTGCTTTGATTCAACTTAGCAGCAGTTTGACAAAGGAACTGACACCAGACGTTGCTATTTGATCACACTGATCCTTTACAGACAAGATATGAAGGTAAGAGAGGATTGCATTTGTCTTTTCAAATTACTGCTCCAAGATGAAATAATAACTGCTGTAGTGTGCAGTAGCATATAGCACCTTTTTTAACCACTTTTAATTTGTCCAGCACCAAATATCTAATGACATTCCATAAGAATTAGCTGCAGTTTGTGTTTAGTGCTAATTAGCAAATGTCACTATGCTAACACACCAAATTAAGATGGTGACCATGGTAAGATATTGTACCTGCTAATCATCAGCATGTTGGCATTGTCGTTTTGACCATGTTAGAATGCTGCTGTTAGCATTTAGCTCAAAGCACTGCTGTGCCTTGATCACAGAGCAGTAGTCTGACCCTCGTTAGGTCATCACTAACCCACTTTTTTTGTTGTTTATTTAACACCAATACTTGAGTAACAGTCCTGACAGCAGTGTTGTCCTTGATGGCCAACACACTTTGTGCCTCTCCATGCCGTTTTCTTCACCTGTCTGGACCAGTGACGTGGTCACACCTCTCCCCAGATTTTCCAACGCTTAGTATGCAGCTTGACCTCAACACTTTAATGGTTTACTGAGAGCACAAAGCACGCACACTCAGTCTGAGTTCTCCCTTTATTGACCTGCTCCCTCAGAACAAAGTGTTACAGGACCTTTGTCTCACTGTCCAGAACAGTTTGTGGCAGGTTGACTTCAGAATGAAGATGTAACCTTTAATCGTGGTGACCTGAGACAGTTTATCTGCGTCAGTCTGAGCACATGCATGCTGGCTTGTTTTGTGTGTGTGTGTGTGTGTGTGTGTGTGTGTGTGTGTGTGTGTGTGTNGTGTGTGTGTGTGTGTGTGTGTGTGTGTGTGTGTGTGTGTGTGTGTGTGTGTGTGTGAGAGAGAAAGGAAATACAGAGGGAATCCTTTATTATTCAGACTATACCATTCACTGGACCCCATCTTTTGCTGTTAGACAATCAATTTGATGCATACATGTGTTTCTGTACCCGTCTACTCTAATTATGCCACTTTGCAGTCAAATGATGTATATTCCAATAGTGCCTGGCAAAGTTATTATTCTGCACAAGTCAATATCATGTCCAAATGGGGGACAAGCACATGCTGAGAGTCAGAGAAAAAAATCTATAAGCCTAATTAATTTAGCACATTTAGCTACTTTACCCAGTTTGATATGAATAAATGAGATGGCTTGCAGTTTCAGCTCTGCACGCTGCATCCAATTTAGTACAGTTTTCGCTGATATAACTCCCCATCGCAGCGACGTTTGGCCAACCTTGGTCAAATTCAAATTTTGTGACTGCACACGATCGAGCTTTCCTGCTGCGGTGGAGATATGGGAATACGTGGCACTTGGGCCACCGCTAAATGTACATTTGGTGCCAGAGGAAAAGGAAAAAATGTTCACCATATTAACAAAGTTGGGGCTGTCCTCAAATTGGCTGCTCACACCGTCCCCCAAAGCTGTTTGATCTTGATGGTTGCGATGGGGACACTTTACAGCCACACATTTTTCATACCTAAGTTTGAATCTCAACTTGTGCTTACAGGGCTGCGCTGCAGCTGTCTCTTCCATGTCTCAGCCTACTTTAACATGACTGTCTGCCCTCTTACTGTGCTGCTTTTTTAGGCCCTGCTGCCTCACATACAAGCATATGGCTCGCAGTGACACTTTTAGCCAAAGCACCTCACCATGAGTGCAGTTATTTTTAGCACGTGCTGTCCGAGTGGGAATCAAACTGCTAACACAGGACCACCCTGATGTCCCAGATAACCTTAATCACAGCTCTGTAGCAGCTGGGGTGTGTTATTAAAGAGGCCAGTTGGACATCAACAGGGAAACGCGCTCTGCCTCATCACTGTTTTGAATATTTATTGAAAATCCCTTTCTCGAAGAAGCACTTGAACTCACCGTTTCTGCAACAGAATCAGCACAGCATCACAAGCGGCAGGTGAGAGGTCACTGTCATGGGGATGAAATGCTTCAGAGGAATTCAACAAGAAGGCAGGCGTTCAATCTCTCTGCTTTTCATTTCCTGCCTTTGACAAGTGCCTCTCATTCATCCTCGCAGTTATCAGATAAGGCCGGGGATCAGGGGTTCGCGTGTTGTGAGGATGGTTGTCAGGGTAACTGGGGCAATGATGTCATCAAGTGGCCAAGATTATTTCCTCCTCGGTAATGAGAAGCCTAAACATTAGGATAAGATCAGAAATCACTATAATTTGGTTCCTGTTGTCACAAATAATGGCTTCCGGTGGCGAGGGCAGGAATCATTAGGTTTTTAGATGTTGGAAAAATATAAAAGGTACTGAAGGACAAAAACATACCGGGACAGTTAATTAAGACTATATTAAAGTAAAAAGAAAAAAACAAACAAACAGATGTTTTCAGCCCTTGTTTCCCCTGACTTTTTGTATTTTTACAGGATGATTCAGCTGTAAACATAACAAAATCTGCTGGAGACAGGATTTTCAGCCAACTCATGGAGCTAACATTAGCATGGTTAGCCAGCTAACATCAGCTGATGAAATCGGTTGTCATCTTTTAATGTAGAATGACTGCATTTCAGCTTATTTGGTTCGTGAAAGCTTCCCCATTTGTCGTCTTTTCCAAGAAAACGTCCTCTGGCAGAAGGGAAACGATGCATTCAAGTCTCCAGATGCAGCATCGGTGGTTTGTTTGAATAATAAACTTGATATTAAACTTCACCAGATGTTTGATTAAAGTCTGTGGCTCTTTTCTTCTCCCTCCTGCTGTTTCCTCTCACCCAGAGACACACCCCAGGCCAACGATGGTGGAGCCAAGACGCCCCGGTCCAAAACTTCATCCCGCTTCCCCAGACTGGGCCGCAACCGCAACCAGGAGGCCAGACCTGAACCCCAGAGTGGCGACCTTTAATCCCGGAGCCTTTGAACTATTAATCTCTCACTGTAAAGGCTGAGGATGATGACCTGGGTCCACCCTGGACTGTGACACACGGGCTCATAGTGTGTGATGACATTAAAGACGTCTAACGGACCTTCAAACCTTACAGGAAAGCAGAGCCTCACTTGAGGAGGGGCGATGGATGCGTTCACGTCGCAGGTCTCTGTAGGAGATATGTGAATGTTTCTGGTCGTTGCCTGGCTGAGTTAGGGATAAATGACTCCCTTGAGGCTGCCTATCGATGGACCCAATCATACAGTACCTCTTACCTCACTGAGAGACCTAAAGACTCTCTGTAAACTGCACATGAACTAAAATAGACCGCTCCCTCTAATCTCAAACACAGTGAGATGATGAGGACGTGTTTTTTTTCTTACTCTGCTCAGTTTTGTAGTGAAAGTGTATCATGGTCACAGTGCCTACAGTGTTTTGTAGCTGCTTTTCTGCTCGGGGTGGGAAGGGTGTGTAGAGACATGAAAAGGGGGTAGATTAAAGTACTCTTTTGTGTCAGCATTATTGTGCCATTACATTACATTAAGATGATAGCATAGACGTGGACCACCGGGCAGTGGGCATTCCTTTTCCTGTTATCATTATGGCTTTTACAGATACTCTGCAGAAAGTGTAACATATCATAATGTCACCAGGGATGCAGTAATTATCAAAATATGTTTTCTAGTTCCACGTCATGATTAAGGGTTAAGCACCACTGACAAAAACAAAATCTGTAAGGGACTGTATGAAAATTATTGGGGTGGGGAGGTGGGCTTATTACATTTTTAATTGTTAATGATACATTTATTTCATTTAATTAATCTCACAAGCAGATGCTGATATAAAAGCACTTAAAAAATACCACTCATGAAAGGTTATACTAAGGTTACAAGGTTATAAATTCTAAGGTGAAAAGAAAAATTACATCACTACCTCCACCCCTAATAATTTGTGGACAGTCCCTTATTGACCAAGTTCATAAATAAGCATGAATTCTTGGGTATTCCTCTTAATATACAGTATTTCCTCCTATCCACACGTGTTAGATCAGTTAAATACCTGCTGTGATGGGTCTGATGAATTTATCTTCTATTTTTGAGCACAAAGGAGGAGAAACACTATTTTACCATTAAAATAGATGAGTAAGCTGTGTTTCCACTAGTGTCCCATAAATAAGGGTCTTCATCAAAGGTTGGCTGGTTATACAGAAAAAAAGTCAATGTTTAAAGATTGTTGAACTAATGTGTCTTAGCAGGATTTAATGCAGCGTTACGTTGCAAATGAATGTTTAACGATGACTAAACACTTGAAGAAAAGCTGCTTGTTAGAGTGCAAGGAAAGGGCTGCTGAGCATCAAGTGTGTGTAAAACAGAAGTTCATGCATATGTATGGCTTACCCAAGAGTAGTCAGAGACTATGTTCAAACGAGGAGTGATTGTGTTAGAAGGGTTTCGGAAAACTTGAATCAAAGGGTCGGCTCTCAAAGTGGTAAACACTGTTCGCCGTCTATGAGGGGAGGCGTACAAACAAGGCTTGTGGGTTTTAATTAAGTTGTTATTCTTACACAAAAGTGACCCTCACAAGCATCCAACTACTGGTAAACACCGCGCAGTGTTGTTTCTCACAGGGATGCTATCAAATGAAGGTTTTTTTCTGAGATTCTCTCTGTGGTCAATGTGTGGTGAGTTGGCCGGTAGCACATCAGCATAGGAAAGAAAAGAAAATGAAGCATCCCAACTTTTTAAAGAGATTATTTCACACATTGACTTTCTTATTTTTTTCAGTCTGACAAATGGCACTGCTGTCGCTTCCTGTCGAGAACATGTAACTCAAACATGGATTCTGTCATTCTTTTTATTAAAGACTATCCTCTACTGTGACGCAGTAAAACAGGAGAATTGGTGATATTTTAAGTGTAGCACTGCCTTGTATGCGTTAGAAATAAATCAGCCCATAGCGTCTTACCATATCCTGTACTGCTGAAGAACACTGTCAGCTTGGCTCTCCATTATAACAAGTAGCCTTTTCATAGACTCCTCTTTTACAGCGAAGAATGGGGTTAGTGTGTCTCTGGCACCTAGTGAGTCTCTGTACAAATATCATGCACATTAGAGATTTTGACCACTGATAGTGCCATGGAGCGATGTTCATATGTGTGGACCACCATTTCAACTGGTTCACGCTAGTCTGCTGGGAGACTGTTGGTGGCGGTAACGTGCAAAGAAGTGTTATATTGTGTCAAGAAAGCAAGAGAAGAAGAGGGGTGCAAACAAGGAAGGGTTTAAGGTATTCCAAAAATGAGCTTTGCAAATGTTGCGTGAGGAAGGAAATGCAATGAGCACATTGGTTAAACCTTGACGTGTTGTGGTGAGTACCACTGAATATGAAATGAGCTGAAAACTCCACAGGGGACCGAAGACTTTTTGTTCCAGATAACTGAAGGTGCTGATTTTCCCTCACAGTCGCTAAGCACTAGTTAGAATCAGGATTGTGTTGCTAAAAGTTAAAATGATGTTAGTACAAACCTTTCACTGACAACAGCAAGAGCAGAAAGAGGCCAGCTGGTGCTGTTTAGGATTCCTGGTGGCCATGCAGATGTAATCCCCTGTCTTGGGTTGTAGAAGATTCCATACAAACATCAGTACTCTTGCAAATGGCCCCGTCCACTTCCCTCAGAATCCACCAGATGCTGGTTGAATTGAAGTGATGGTGAGCAAAGGCAGCGGGCTTAGTTCACAGAGATGCAACCAAAGCGTTCTTTTGCAGTACGCCATGTCTGTTCTTGCATACTTTTCTGTCCTTGCCTTAGTCAGCAGTCAGGCCTTATCTGTCAGTGTCACAGCAAAGAGGGGCTAAACAATAAAGTACAGTGTGTACAGTACAGCGCCAACGCCTCCGTGTCAGTGTTGTCATTGTTAACCTTGTAGCTTCCATCTGTGGATGGAGGCAAAAGGCCATTACACAATTCTGCTGCAACAGTAAGCTTTTCTGTGTCGATGTATGTCACTATACATGTATGCATTCATGCATGTGTAGGTATGTGCAGTGGGTGTGTATAGCGTAATTTCAATACAGACAGTAGGTGTGTGCTAAAGCGTGCACATGTTTATATGGCGAGATGAACGCATCAGGGCTTGCATTATATTCTGCATATGAATTCTATGCATAAATGGATGGATAGATAATAGAAATTCCATTTTCTGAGCATCTGTGGCCCTCCGCACATCTGTTTTGCTTGTCGAATGATTATTTAACCTTCACTGCTCCATGAAGCAGTGTCTGAGCTTTCATTCAAACCGCCCAGCCGTTTTGGTAAAGACTTGTTTTTTATTTCTGGGCTGGGTATGCCGTCCTGGATCGGTAGAGAGGAGAGTGGTGAGGGTGCCCAAAAATGCTCATTGTCCATTGACCAGAAAATCGGTTACAAGCCAGGTGTGAATGTGGATGGCTGCTTTTGGCAATGATAGATATTACACACACACACACACACACACACACACACAAACTGGCTACATGCAAGCCAAATACCCAGAGTGCTGACACAACACATTTCCAGAAATGTTTCTATTGTTTTAATAGACTGGATTAGAACAGCCTGGCTTGGATTTTACATTTATCATTTGAAAAACTGCTGAGAAACCAACATTGTATCTATACAATGTGATGCTTGACCTGTATACAACTCGTATGTTTTGTTTTACAATGAATAATTTACTAGATTTGGTGTGCAGGAGGAGATTGGAGGCTCAAAATGGATGTCACACATGGATTAGAAGTCAGACTTGCATCTGACTTCTAATCAGCCACAAATGCAAAACACCTGGGACACACCAGGAAAGCACCGGTGCAAGGGTGAATTCATTCATTCATTCATCCATCTTCTAAACCCGCCTTATCCCTTTCGGGGTTGCGGGGGGCTGGAGCCTATCCCAGCTGTCAACGGGCGAGAGGCGGGGTACACCCTGGACCGGTCGCCAGTCGATCGCAGGGCAACATACACAGACATACAAACATACAAACATACAAACAGTCGCTCTCACACTCATACCTAAGGGCAATCTTAGAGTCACCAATTAACCTAATGAGCATGTTTTTGGTCTGTGGGAGGAAGCTGGAGCGCCCGGAGAGAACCCATGCAAGCATGGGAAGAACATGCAAACTTCGCACAGAAAGGCCCCCGCCCAACCTGGGGATCAAACCGGCGACTGTGCTGTGAGGCACGCGCACTACCTGCTGCACCACCATGCCGCCCCAAGGGTGAATTGTTTTTAAAATTTTTTTGCATATTCTGGAACCTTTCCATCCAACATGTTACCCTTAAAATCAAACCTGAACTGTTTCTATCAAGAGAGGAGTGGGTTAGCCAGAAGAGGCCCACCAGCTGGGACCACCGGCCCCTGAAGAGGACGTTACATTGGCAGATGCATAGTCCGGTTCTGTGGATATAGCAGAGTCAAACCTGTTCCTCTCAGACCAGGATGAGAGAATGCACTCATGAGGGACGAACAGGAGCGTCCTCACATCAAACGCACTAGGCGGAAGGTAGGTCGTGCTTTCCAGTGTCCAGCAGTAGTATAAATACATCAATTCATGTCTGTAATTACAGCAGCAATAAGCTTCCAAATGACTGATTCCATGTGCGCTCATGTTTAATTTAGTTTAAATATTGTGGTAAATGTGCAGCAAGTGATTTGCTACAGGGAGTTCTTTTTCCCTGAGTTGAGCCTTCCAGGCAGTTCTTCATTTGAGACCCTGTTGCCCTGATTAAGCTTGAGTTCAACAGCTGAGATTAAAATTAATTCCACAGTTGCAGTTGAGGCAGACTATGCACACAGACTACTATATTCACACACTGACATGCTTAACTGTAAAAGGTGTCATGTTCAAATGCTTCTTGATATATTGTGGCAGAAATTTGAGTGAGTTTCATGCGTAGTTCAGGCGCAGCGTTTACCAGACTACCAAAACTGAATGATAAAATATTTAAGTGAAGAGAGCTGCAGATGTCTCTTAGGTTGCTGAAGAGCAGATCCTCGATGGACGCAGTACAGAAACGGAGGTGAGGACCTTCAGAGACAGACATGAATAATTCAGGTAAGGTAGTCTGAGCTTATCACCTGCATTTAATTGGATTGTTTGTCCGGACGTTACATGTTCCTTATTTTATTTTATGTTTTAATTCAGCAGGGTTTCATGCAGGAAATAAAGAGGCATGTGAGCAAAATGATAGCTTCCTCCGCTACAGGGAGTGGGTCATGAACCAAGTCTGTCCTTGTGACAACGTCCATCAGTCAAAGTATGAATACAGTAACTGTGTTTCACCTCCTCGTTCCTGTCCCCTGCCTCTCCTTGAAGAGATGGAGGTCCTTCTTGGCTCATTTTATGAGACTGTATGCAATTACCAAGCTCTTACCTTTGTCTGAGGAACATCAAGGAGACAGGGACCCTAGTTTAAACAAGGTCACTGTATAAGCAGTTGTCCTATCTCTAGAAGACACAACATTGGCTCTGCATCTGGATGCATGTTCATTATAACGATAAGGAACAGGCTGACGTCTCAGGCACCCTATAGACACCGGGCCCTTCAGGATGGATCTTCCACATAGATTAGTAATAGAAATTAGCATGTGCTTCGTATTTATGCTTACAAGAAGGGCAACAGCAGATGTTCCTCAGAGACTGAGCAGTCTCCATCAGCTCTGCGGAGCTACATCCATCTGAAACGCTTATGTCAGTAATTACAGTAACTCCAGCCTTTGCTGCTTTTGATTGCTGGGGCATTCTGCCTGCTCATACATACTGTAGAGGATACTTTTCACCACACCAGTTTCCTGATAAAAAAGTAGCGTGCTCAGCAAAATGTAGGAAATAAACAGCAGCGGATGCTCAGCAATTACAGGAACATCGACTTACAGGGTTTTACAGGTTTTATTCTTTGTTTTCATTATGACTACTGGTCATGGTAACTTTTCACTCCACAGGACAGATCACTTCAGATCAGTCAGGGCAGAAAGATTTACAGTAATCATTTGAGACACTTGTTTAGAGTGCGACCAGAAGTCAAAAGAAGTAGGAGGAAAATCTGATCATTGTAATATATAAGACAGTATTAATTCTTTGTTGAGAATTGAATGTTGCTGTTATTTGTTGCAGCTCAGTATCAGTGGATTATTGGTGCACATCCCTCTACCACCGATCCATCCAATCACAAACCTGCAAGTGTTATCGCTAACACAAGCTGTATAACCTTTGCAATAAAAGGAGTCATGAAAGCACCATAGTGATGAGATATTTAGGTATTCAGGTCACTTTTCATGGCAGTGCTGTAGACTCTTTTGCTTTTTTAGGGCTGTAGAGCAGCTCAAACAAACTGTAACAGTGCTAAAACTAGACTGTGTGCTCTGATGTGTATCCATGCAGCAGCAGTGGCATATTTTCCCTGAATATGTCACATTTGTCACTTCATCTTTGTTTCCAGCGTCGGTTTCCAGCAGCCAGTATTTCAGCTGCTTGTTTTCTTAATTTTTTCTTTTCAGGCGTTGAATTATTTGTCAGAAAACAAGCGTGTGGGCACATTTTTGGTCGTACTCACAGGCTCCTGTTCTCCAGCTGGCAGCGGATGAATTGAAGGTTCACCGTATTCCCTGCAGATGGTCAGATGCTCCTGCTCTGTGCTTTTCAACACCTTCTCCGTCTCTCTCTGCCTCCATCCTGCTTCCTCCCTCCCCTCTCGCACTACTTTTTCCATCTTCTCTCTCATCTCTTTCCGTTTTCTGTCCTTTCCTTCATTTTCTTCTTCTCCTCTTACCCTTGTCCTTTTCTCCTGTTCAGGTTGCCTCTTTCATCTCACTCTCCCCCTCTCTTTCACCCCCCCTCGACTCTGATCTTCTCTATCCTCTCTTCATCTCTCAATGATCACTCTCTCTCTATCCTCCTCTCGCTGTCTTTTCTCCCTCCACCTCTCTCACACCCTCCTCATCCTCTCTCTCTCTCTCTCCATCTCTTGTTGCCTCAGAGACTCAGCCTGCTTGGCACATTGTATTTGCTCAGCCCATCACTGGCTGCCTCTGTTTATCACCTATTCGGTGCTGATGCAGGAGAGACAGAGAGAAGCAGCCCTTCGGAGGATTTTCCTCCTAACTCTCCCTCCGCAGTCTGTCGCTGAATCTTAAAACGCTGCGCTGGAAAATTGATTGTTTCGGGGTTGTTTTTTTTTTTTCTTTTATCTTTTTCAATGTATTCTGGGTGGAGTGAAGACTCCTGCCTGTTCTGTTGGACAAAGTTCACATGATCTGTAATTACAGGGAGCGGAGGGGGGGATGGATCATGAAAATGGATAACCTCAGGCTGCGAACAGAGGATAAATTTCTGTTGTATCTTATCTGAATGAAATCCCAAGTTAAGCTGTAATGGATTATGTTAATTAATATGCTATCAGTTCTGGGAACATGGGAGATGAACTATGTGCTCTACCCCTAAGCTGTTTATAAACTTCCTCAGCATTAAGACAGCATACAGCACTGTTAACATCAACTTAATCAGATAACGGATGTGCTGATTCTCACCATGTTGGGACACAGATAAGAACAGAGACGCAAATATGCGTGATGGAGCATGCTCGTTTCAGATGTTCTGTACAGTGTACAGGTAGGATGGACAGTTTAGGCTTATTCATCATGAAAGCACCAGCTTGGTCTTCAGCTCTTGCTGCAGGAAACCAATATTTTCTTGGATTTCACAAAGCTCACCTTTGTTCTTGTCTTCCCATTTGACTTGGTTTCTTTTACCTGCAGGCTGCCTCTCCTTCACTACGGACGCCGAAGCGCGCTCTGTCTGCCCTTCACAGCTATCACAGCCTCGCGCAATAGCCCACGGCACTCTTTTGATCAGCCCAAAAGCTTGATCTGAACACCTGGAGGTGCTGTTTAAACGGCAGCAGGGGAGGAAGTGCGAGGTGAGTGGAAGTGATCTGAAACTGCACAGTTGATGACAGAACTGCTGGCGATGGAGGAGACTGGTGAAGGAGCCAGAACTTAGATCAACTCAGGAGGAGAACTCAAACTTAATAATGACTACATTTAAATAGACAGATTAAAACAATTAACCAATGAAGGAATCTAACAAAGTGCATTTACTCGAGTGTATATATACAATTTTGAGGTCCTTGTACTTTGCTGAAGGGTTTCCATACATACAATCCACTACATTTCAGAGGGAACTGTGGCTCCTTTTACTTCACTGCATTTATTTGACAGCTATAGTTGGCTACTGTGCAGATTAAGAGAATAATGAAGCAATGAAACATGAGATGACACCTGCATATATAATACCTTAAAGACTGTGAATAAAGTGGAGCCTATAACTTAAACACAAAACTTCTACAGAAAATCATGTAAAATCTACATCCTCACTCAGACCAGGATACTTTAACATGTCTGAATCCAAAAAGCTTCCCTGGGGTTAAGTGTTAGATGAACAGATTAGATGTCCAATAGGCTTTCAGACGGAGCTTACAAACCCAGAGTGATTAAGCAGACATTTGATCATTTTGACCACAGTCACTTCAGCAAATAGTCTGTTGCAAAAAAAACAAATATAAGCCTATACATGTCACCACACACACACATATTAAATTACACCCTTCTGAGTAAAGTGTTTCCTGATCTCCTGTTATTTCTTTTAGACATGCTTGGTGGAGCAAACCAGCTGGCACTTTCAAACATATGCATCGCCCTCACTGTGATGATAAGGATTTCCTTAACCGTCACACCAGCAGGCCTTATAAACAGTGTGACCTCAGTAATTGTACCACTGCTTTTGTTATATACAACAAAAAGACACTTGAGGGATTGCCTTGCCGAGCATAGATACGCCATTAGAATTAGGAATCGCCTTTACATAATGGCTGGACACTTCAGCGAATTGCACGATGCTAATGAGCCCATATTGTACACAGAGGGCATATCAAACCTTGACACAAACTTAACCGCAGGGAAGCTTGCTGGACCCAGAGCCTGGATGCGTTAAAGCATTCCTTGCATGTTGTGTGCATATAAATTTTTATGTGTCTCATGTCTCTCCATTGCTTTATTATTCTCAATTTGTTTCGCCTGGTATGTTATTATCTTCTCATGTGATTGCCTCTGATTGGCTGTTGCTCCTGATTTACAAAAGAAGCACTGGCACAATTAGCTCAAGTACAGCACTGCTTGTGCGTACTGTGCATGTGCTGCTATTGCCTGTAATTTGAGTTTATTTGCCTGAATTTGCTCTCTATAGGATTGATAAAGGATTGCTTTATCTTTGGTTTCTAGTATGTGCATTTGATACATACGCTTTCAGGCCCACAATCACATAATTATTGGCAACATCATCCTTTGACTCTTCAGAAATCTCAGTCTCATGATCCTTAAAATTTGAGCCAAACCTTCATTCAGGATTTTCTCTACCGGCCTCTTCAGTAATCCTTTCCAGGGTTAGCGGGTCCGCAGCCAATCCCAGCCTCCATTGTGTGGAAGGCAGGGAAGCACACTGCAGGTGGTGAGTCCACTGCAGAGCTACATTCATATCTGTGGGTCAAACAGGATTCATTCACCCCTCTGGCCCTCAAGGTCAGCTCTGGACAGCTTAGAAGACTGCTTACATCTGGTCAAGGACACAGCCCTCACCGCTAATACAGGCTGGCAGGAGTTTCAGACACCATGTGTGCACAGAGTAACAATAACCAAATCAACACAAGCGATTCTTCAGCTCACACCACTTTTGCTTCTCTTGAACACTTCTTGTTTACAGTGTATGTGTGGCGTGGGTGTCCTCAGGTCAGTGATGAAAGACTTATTAAATCGTGGCAACAGAGGCTGCTTTGTGCGTTAAAATGTAAATCATAAATACAGTGGGTTGCAAAGCTCATGGCCCCAGTGGCAACGTTATGCAGCTTGTTGCTGTCGCCGATAGAAGCCCGTGGGTGAGAATTTCTCTGATGTTGTCTGCTTTTCACCTGTCTATGAATCGTCAAAGAAAACTCACCTGAACATGTTGACATGGCCAGATTAATGAACCCACTTCCAACCCCACTCTCTGAAATGTGCACAGCTTTTCTATGCTAGAAAACTACTTGTCCTCTGGTTTGCTATGTTGTTATTTGGTTTTTAAAAATGAGCTTTTATGTGATTTGTGACTCTTTCAAGATAGTCTTTTCCCCCAAATCCATTTACCAATATCAGCAGTCTCTCAAAGAATGTTACAGCAGGTGTGATGCGCATGCAAAGCTATGACCTAGTGTAAATGGTGCACTGTACAGCAGAAGAGAGAGGGTCGTTGTTTGCCCTGGGTCAGTTTTGCCTAGGCTGGTTGGTAATCCAACATAGAAGAATCAAGCAAACACATTTCAACCTGAGTCCTTAACGTTAAGTTAAGCTTCTTTTTGCTCCTTCAGGTAAATTTGCGATTTGGGGAATTGCACAGGGTTTTCCTCCCACTGGAGACTATCAATAACAGAGACTGAGGCCCATCCAGACAGCGTGATTTCTAAGCCCCTTTCATGCAATGAGTAAGAGCAGGCGTGGGAGGAGAACGGGATTGTAATTGGACACTTAATCACGGGAAGTGGTGTTGTAAGGCCAGAACTGATGACCCTTGATAGAAGTGAGGGATGGGTGGAGCGGTAGAGGAGGAAAGAAGACCATCTTTGGTGACCCTGATGCGTTGGTACCAGCCATTCTCACTGAAATACTGCACCCAAAAAAAGCAAGTTACAGCCTCCCACTCCTCTCTCTCTCTCTCTTACTCTCAGTCTCCCTCTCCCCTGTCTCACCTGGACCCATTTCCTGGCTACAACGTGACATTTTTAGTAGTTAGCTCTGAGGCAGAAATCGCTGACCCCTGTCATTACCACTGAGACTCTACATCTTCTGTTGTGCCAGAGCACACAGACAGAACGCAAAAGGAGGGCAAAGAGAAGTTGGAGGGGCACAGACAGTCAGACCGACAGGGGAGAAAATGACAAATGTGGAGCACAGGAAGGGAGGAAGAGGAGAGGAAGCCAAAGGAAAAGACGTGAAGAGGAGGAGAACAAGTCACGTAGCGATCGAGACAAAGAGGAGATGAGAAATGAGCAGAGGAGGAGGTGAGTGGGTAAAAAAAGGGAGAAAATTGAGATCACGAGATTGAGACAAAAGATGGAGAGAACGGATGGAGAGAGCCATCCGCCTACCCTCCTCTTCAGAAACGGAAATGGAGCGTACAGAGGAGAGAGGATTCAAAGCCGCTGTCGAACACGCCACAGCGGATCCATCTCATGTGCGTCGAACGAAGGTCAGCCTCGTTTGTTCTCCGCAGAGACGAGGAGGTCCTTCATGTGACGAAAGGCAGAGACTGGGGGAGCACAAAAGGGATGAAAAATTAGAGCGTCAGCGACGGGAAACATGAAGGTTGATTCCATCTTGTGTGTTACTGTCACGAGCAGACGCACACACACAATTGACAGAAGGGAATACATTTGACTGTCAAACAGGTGCTTCTCATGAATGTGTAATGGTGTTTCCCGCGGTGGATATGAAAGGACGGCCTTCATCGGTGAAAAATGACACAGTTTGGTGGCATCCAGCAAAGTCCTTTTCAAGTTCTGTCTCCCTGGGTCGTTTGTCAAGGCTGGACAAGGTGATTCTTGCATGTCTGGAGCACAAAGTGACAGCGAGCGCTTTTGAAGTCTGAATAATTCAAACCCAAAAATGTATTCAGGGTTAGAAAATGACAAGAGACTGGGGTGAAAATGTTTGTGGAGCTTTGTAAAATACGTGTGAAATGAATAATGAGAGAGCTGCTTTCTTTTCATTTCGCCATGATCGCATTTTATCAGCTGAGGTGTCAAAACCTGAGCACAGCTAGCGTCCGTCACGAGCCTCTCTGGACTCAGCCTGTCTCAGCTCATTGTGAACGAGACACTTTTCTGATCGGCCACAAAATCACTGAACAACAACCAACACACAGGTGTAGCTAATGACATCCATCAGCAGCTGAGAAGAGGAGGCCGGACCAGCCCCATCAGCCACGCCCTGCAGTGAAACACATGACAGACAGGAGACAAAGGGAGACACAAAGACACAGGAAAAGGAGGGGACAGTTGCAGATCTCTGTCTTAGAGACCTAAAATGCTGTAAAATGTTAGTTTTTCCTAAATGTAATGAAAAGTCCCAGTTTCACACTCCACACTGCTAAACCTGAGCAGGTTTTGTAGCCTCATTCCACCTCACTGAACTGCCCACATTTCAGATGCGTCCAGCGATTTAAATGGAAAAAAAAATGAAATGAGGTGAAACAAAATGGAAATTCAGTCTGATAATAAGGCCACATGTTCTGAGAGTATAAAGCGTACTTTTCAAAGTATACTCAATTTAGTTGGTATGCGCACAGCATGAGATGACAAATGCAATGAAAGATGAGATGGAGCAGCTCACAGCTGCAAAACATTAAAACAAATTGTGGGTGATAGTGAGTTACATCACATCACAAACACCAGGCCTCATGCAATGATTGCAGTGATTTAAGGGAATTTTATTCACCAGTTTTCTGTTACAACTTCCTCTTTGGTCTAAATGAAATTCACAAGTGCTTCAGACCTGTTGTCAGACTCACATGCAGACAGTCTGCCTTCCTCCATGGGGGAAAAACTTCAGAATTATGAAGCCAATGGCTGAATTAATTAGCATTTTAAATCTGATGCTGATCACCCAAAACAAAATTCATAACTAAAACAAGCAAAAATAAAGCAAAAATGATCATCGTGGCTTCCCAATTTACAGAGAGCTTTTTCAAATATTTTACAATTAATATTGGCATATTCAGCACAGCAACTTCTGCAGTTCAGTACTGTTGCATCAGGGTCTTTATGCAGCTCTCTGTCCAGCTTCATCCTCTGTTGTACCTGAGTATAACATCACCTACCGCAGCCTTTAATATTCTCTCATCTAATGTTTCTGTGACCACCACATGACCCCCTCTCAGATTAATAGTGGACTGCTTTGCTTTAGAGGGACTTTTTTTTGGCATCTAACATCAAACAGTTCCTTCTTTATTTCTGTGCTGAACTGATGACACCTCAGGGGAAGCTGTATTTGAAATTTCTCATTGTTTTGTGTCCAATAATAGCCACTACTGACACAAATACACTTGTTATATTTGTGTGTGCTGCTTTTTCACTGCAGAACTTGAAGTTTCATGGAGTCAAAGTGTTCTTTTTACTCTAACGTGACATTTTCTGTGAATGAAACAAACAAAAACAAGGGATGGGAAGCCTTATGTTGATTATGCACCGTAGAAAAAAATCCAATCCCCTTTAACATTTTGAGAAAATTACAGAATAAGTGATGTAAGTGATGTATGACAAACTGTCACTTTAAAACACTGCTGTTATGATCCTCACAAAGAGACAGACTGTCCTTTATTGTGTCACCTTTCCAACACACAACATACTCAAAACCAGATTACAATGAGTATGCGGCATGGGACTATTTGGCTTATTTGAGCAGAACAGAGTCAAGGTTCATGTATTAGTATGAGCTGTGCTTTTCCTCCTGTGTCGAGTCACAATGCCCACACCTGTTGAAATGCACAAAGGAACCGGAGGAGCTACTCACATGCTGCAAAACATCCAAACTAATTGTGGATGGTGGTGAGAGTTTAAAAAAAATCATACCATTTTTTGCTTTGTTTTTGGGAATCTAGAGTAGATGCACATGCTGCATCATTTTCAGTTTGTACAAAATAGTACGTAAGGAGAAATAGTAGTAAGTACGTCAATTTCTTGTGTACTAATGGCGACAACACTGCAAAAATGTTTTCTGTGCATAGACTGTCTGCTGTGAGAAAGGTCTTAAAAAGTCAATCAAGACATTAAGCTTTGGTGTTCTATACTGAGCACGTTAAATAGAACAATTTACAGGAGAATTTAAACTGATCAATAGTAGAAATTGTTGCTTTTCGAATAGAATGGACAATGCTGTGGTAGCTGTAACCTTCTGCAGTGTTTAAAGTGCCTGTAGCTGACAAAAGAACTTCAGGATTCTTGAAAGCAGCCAGCATCTGCTGTGCATTTCACACTGTTTTTCTCTCCACGTCACATCAACTACCACTGCATGTTAAGTGTGTTATTAAAAGGTATGTTAATAACACACAGCCAGGCAGCTTCTGTAAGGCAAGAAAGTGACAGATTTTCCTTTGGGAAGAACATTTATGGAAGAAGTTTTCCACCTGCTGAGTCATAGGTGGAATCCTCGTGATTTAGAGCCACGAGAGTCGACATGCTAGCTGTTAAATATCACACCGTGGGTACAGTCGATTCCCTCCTCGCCCACACAAGGCTTCCCTCACATGCTGCAAGTGTTGCTGCTTTGTTGGAAGAAGGTGTGTGTGTGAGTGTGCATCCACTTTTCTGTTGCTGTTTTTGATTTAATTGTGCGTTCACAAGTGCTTGGGTGACAATTGCATTGTTCGCTCGCTGCGACTGTGACAGTGGCAGCTATTTCAGACAAGTGCAACATCGCATATCTCAGGTCGGCCAGGCCGCTTGCCTCGCTTTCTCACGCTATCCGCACTTCTTCTGTAGTCTTTTAGTCTAATCACTGGTGACAATCGGCTGTTCAGTTCCATTTTTACATTTCTGCGACTGGTTTTGAAAAACAGGTGGCGTTTTCACACAGACAGGCGACAGAACATCTCGCATCCTTTAATACATCAGGATCATGTCAACTCGTATCCTTGAGCGCTCATTTATTTTAAGAAATATCTATTTGGAACTCTAACATTGATTTTTTTCCTTTGATTTGAGAATGAAGCTGGCATTTCTTGCAACACCAACTCACCCTCCTTTGTGAAGCAGCTGAAAATGCGAGTAGAAAGCTGGGGGGATTTGGGAGCTGCTCAAAAAAGTTTTCTTCAAAAATAGACCAGAAAGTTAGAAATCTCAGCACTTAGTGATGCAATTATTGAGCCATTTGTATTGCCATTCAAGCCCATTAAACCCCCAGTTTATTCTACTTTTGAAAGTACAGTAGCTCCAGCTGTAACCCTGAATGTGAGCGTGCACACTGCTGAATCTGAAGTACAGTTCCTCTAGCCCCATTTTACCAGTCTCTCAGATTACATAAGAATCTCTCCATGAACCACAATGCTCCATGAAACCTCCGGGACTCCCAGCAGCACTGTTGTTGTTGTTGTTGTTGTTGTTGTGGCAATCCGCTTGTTGTGTTTGTATGTGTGTGTGTGTGCGGAGTCTTGTGAGTCGTGACGCTGAGGGAACTTGTGTTGTTGTGGTTATTATTAGTGTGTGTGTATGTGTGTATATGAGCAAAAAAATGAGATAAAGAGTGGAGAAAAGACAAAACCCTGGGACAGAGAGAAACAGATAAGAAGGGAGAGAGTTTGCCTTTTTTCCAACGAGCCTGGCAGCCGCTGCTCCTCTGCTCGCTTGTGCTTTTTTGGAGTGGGAGTAATTACATGCAGCCCGGGGCAGAAGGTGTCTCCTCTTTGTCTGATCTGGAAGACAGCCACCGCTCCACCTACAGCTGGAACAGGACATCTCTGCTCCAACATGGTGCCGGAGATTACAGAGCAGATATAAGGAGCAGCCAGTCCAAAAGTATTCATATATGGTCGTTATGTGGCCCCCGGGCAGACTTGTCAGCCCAGGACAAAGTAGGAAACTCGTCAGGTAATGGTCCCTTGATGTTCAGTTGAGATGTACAGCAACAGTCCAGCGTGTCTTGTGTGGCCCCCAAGAGGACGCTACTGAGGTTAAAGCAAACTGAAGAGAAGTTCTGTTTATTTGAAGCCAGAGAAAAATGTGTCACTTTTCCTTTATCTTATTAGAAAACACCACTAAGAACAAAAGAAAGGACGCTCTTACTCACTCCTGACATGTCCCATTGTAATTATTAGTCCATTTTACTTTCTTCCTGAGCGGTCAGTCTCACCTGTTGTGTTGCTCAGTTAACTGTTTGAAACCTTCCTAATCAAAAGAGTTTCTAAACACACTCTGAGCACATGTCTAACTCTATTTCTGCATTCGTCAATGGCTGCTGCTGATTTGGCTTGAATCCAGAGCAACAAATGAAGTGAAGGAAAAACGCAATTTGACCTTCATTTAAAAGTAACAAAACAAGGACTTGTCTTACGAAACATTGCAAGTAATGCGTGAAGGAATTGATTGATTGAAGTGGCCGTTCCATTGGAGGTTGGGGGTTGTAGTTGTCCCTTACAGCTCACCTGCTGACAAGAGTGAAGCAAGCACACCTGATTCTTATTTGACAGAATGATGCTCCATTAAAGGTCTGCGCTCCTGTACAGGTGTTTTTACTTACTCCGGCTGATTAGACCTCTGCTCAGGCGGATCTGTGCTAGAAATGATGTGAGATCAAAAAAGTCTATGTAAATGCTTAATTTGTGCCTTTACACACATACGCACCCACCCAGCACCCAGCCTCACAGAGCGGCTGGCGTGGCTGTGGCTTCATAGTCTTGTTTTTCAGGTTGTGGCATGTGAGTGTAGGGCATACATACACAGCATTTCCAGAGTGGTGGACGGCTGCAACCCACAAGAAAGGTTACATGAAATCAAGAGGATTACGGAGGACGCTGACCTGGCCTTTAGGAAGTCACTGTGAGCTGTTTGCTCAAGAAGCCACAGCAGGAAAAACCTTGAGCAAACTCAGAGCAGCACACCTGAGCGGAAGACGGAAGATAAACGTAGCAGAGTACTGACTACCAGTAATACTGGATGACCTAACAGAATAAAACTGGGGTCAGGCTCTCAATTAAAGACTGAATACAACCTTAAACACATTAAACATCACAGATGTACAATGCATTTTTAGATGCCATTTTCTGCTGTGCTGTTTCTTTTCCTCACACAGCTTATTCTGTGTTTCCATTGTGTCTAGTTTCCCTAGAAAATCCTGCATTTGAAGACTGGTTTTTGGTTGTGAAGATTGTTTAAAATACAACTGCCCTACAAAAGAAAAAGGGAGGAATTTCAATTCAGTAAGTGCTGCACGAAATGAAAAAAACATGCCCTCTCAGAAGGTCAGAAATGTGCTCGTTATTCAAAGATTTTCCAACAACAATAAGCTGCGCACATAAAGAGAGCTCCCACCGTCCGGGATGTCCTCGCGTGAAGCAATTTGATCTTTGCTTGATTAAATTTTTAAAAGAATTGTCAAATTTACTTATTGGCTGCTTCTTGTTGCTTTTATATGGCGGCTTCGCCACTTTCCCGCAGCCTTTCACCATGACATGCAGCTTTAAGCAAAAAAAAAAAAAGGAACTACAGACTTTAAAACAAATCAGATGCTGATAAATTCGGAAATCTATAATTATATCTGATTTTTCCGATGATTGACATGCCCTTGTGTTTAAGTTTGTTCACTCCCTGTCAGTAAGCCTGTGCATGTGCATGTGTGTGCGCGCGCGTGTGTGTGATCCTCCCAGTTACGTCCCGGGAGACCGCTGTGTGTGTTGACAGTGTATTTAGGGAGCTTTTAACTCAATATACGCCTCAAACCCCATGGCAACCGGGCCTTTTCATTCCTCTGCACGTCACCATGGAAACACCAATGTTCATTAAATTTCAGCCTCTCTTTGAAGATATTAAGACAAAATGAGAAAAAAAATTATATTTAAGCAAACAACCCCAAATGTACAGTCATCTGCAGTGTTACACTCGAAGTAAACGTCCTGTTTGTGGTTAGAAGCTGCATGACAGCTCTGCATTGGGACGTCCTGCAACCCTCCAAGGATTCTCATTGGCTCATTGGGGTGAAACTCCATGGGGCCTCAACAGCTAGCAAACATATGGACACCTACGGTCTTTCACATGGGACGTGGAGGACATACTGTATTTGCAGACTTTATGCAGACTCCAGCCTCACTTTGCTGCGGCGGCCCCAGCGTGACACACATACACTTGAATGAGCAGAGTTAGCCGCGGGAGCATTACGGTCCAGCAGCTGAAAGGCCGACTGAGACGCCCCTTTGGGAGAAATCAATTTCCATACGTCTGAAGTTGTGTGTGTGTGTGTGTGTGTGTGTGTGTGTGTGTGTGTGCATTCTTGTGTTTCATTCTTCCCTACACACTGACAGGAATTGCATTAACCTCTGGCAGATGTGCACTGCTTGGAGAAACTCTGTGTTTAAGTGAATCCTATGTCTGTCTCTGTGTGTGTGTATGTGTGTGTGTGTGTGTGTGTGTGTGTGTGTGTGTGTGTGCGCAGGTGAAAGTGTATTATGGAGGTAATGCATCTGCTCCATATAAATGAGCAGGAGTCAGGCTGTCCAAACAATGACACACTTTCACATACTGTAGGCACGCATAGAGCACACACACACACACACACACACACACACACACACACACACACACACACACACACACACACACGCGCGCACACACACACACACACACACACACTCTCTCCTCTCCATGTATTCGGACAGGCAGTGCTCGACCCATGCAGCAGCAGAAACAGAGTCGCTCTCCCCATCTCTGTCAGCTGTCCTCAAGTCATTACAGTGAAGGCACAGTGCAACTGCAGCTGAGGACCCCAGGAAGCTATGTTTATCTAAAGAGGATAGAGACAGGCTGAATATGTAAAGCCAGCAGCTAGTGGAATCCCATCACACTGATTGCTTTAGACCAGCTGAGAGTCTGAGATGGATTCTATATTGCTCTCTCGAACTGAGGTTTAGTGGGATGTTAGCAGCGCAGGGGTAAACAGCAGGTGACCGTGTGTGGGGTGTGGATATTGGCTGGGGAGAGTGTGACTCATGTGCATTACACCTACTATATGTTCATGGCCACCAATTGCAGGCAGTTACTTCAGAGAAGTGCTCATTTGTGGGGTGGGATTGGTTTGTATTCCTAGTGGATCAAACCATGTTCTATAGTAAATGTATGGACCATTAGATGGAATATTTGTAATAAATAAAATGATAGAGTGACCCCCTGGAGGTTTACATGTCTTATAATGTTACATCTCAAAACTGGAGGAAAGTTAAGGCAGCTTTTTTTGACACTGGTTAACAGAAAAAGACCCAAAAGTAGTGCTGTCACTCGATTAAAATTGGCTCGAATTGGGACTTCTCCAGAACTCCAGAACAACAATGTCTTTAAGCCATTTTTAGGTAGCTTTGACTTTATACTCGAGTCGTTCAGATTTACAACAACTTTTAACTTATAGGAAATCTGCAAAGGAAGATTCAAAGAATAAATGTGTCCACACACCAAGGTTATGACAGTACTAGGAGCTGAATGCATCAAGAAAACTGCTGATGTCACTAATTCTTTATGTTGGTGCAGAGAATGAGGCAGCAAAGTACAAACAAATCCATGCATACGCCATTTCCCACATGCAAACTGGTATTCATGACATGTGCACCACTTGCAGTGGATAGAGATGGCTGCAGGTGAGAGCATAAGGTGGACATGAAATTTGAGGTGAGAGATATAACTTTGTGGTTTGTTCACTGTATTATTTTGCATGGCTTTCTGTAAAATGTGCATCAAAAGCGCATTTATGAGTTTCATTTTAAATTATTTATCAGAGCTGAATTTTATCATTTTTCTTCATATTCGAGCCGACCTTCTCCTGTGTCTGTTCATCATCTTTTAATTTGATCCCGAACGTTGAAGCACTTTCTATAAATGACATGACAGGAATAATAATGATGACTCTGTCATGATCGAGTCTGGTTAGTTTTATTTTGTCAGATTTTACGTTACTTCCTGTGTTTTTCTGCCCTTGAGTTTTTTCTGATTTATTTCACCTGTGCCTGATTAGTTCTCCTGTCCTGTCTTTTATGCATCTGGCCCCAGATGTATTCGTCTGTTGCTGTTGTTCAGTGGATGTTCACATGCTTCATGTAAGTCATGATGTATTTGCCGAGCCTGTGTTCATTACACTTACACATTTTGGTGGTATTGACACCAACTTTTCCTTTTATGATGTCAAACATGATGTTTATTCTGATGGCCGGAATGCTAAACTTACTTCTTTGAAGCTTTCGAGCTGTCATACGTCTGTGGCCTCCCTCACTAGTTTCCTTCTCAAACAGGCAGATTTACAGCTCAGCCATAATCTTTTCATTTATGAATTATTGTATCTAAACTGTACTCCATTTCTACTATAAACCAAGTGAAGTCAATTGATTACACACTTGATTACAAGTCCATTCTTCCACTTATCCAAGGCTGGGTCATGGTGGCAGCAGGCTGGGGAATGTAGTCCAGATGAATTTCTCCCCAGCATCTTTTTTTGAGATACATAATCCCGTGCGTTCTGGATCTGCTCCAAGATCTCCTGCCTGTTGGATGTGTTCAGAAAACCTAAAAGATGAGTCGCTCAGGAGGCATTGTGATCAGATGCCCTAATCACAACAACTCCTCATCCTCTCTAAAAGTGAGGTCAGCCACCCTACAGAGGCAACTCATTTCGGTATCAACAGTCTCATTCCTTTAGTTACTACACAAAGCTCATGACCATAGGTGAGGGTTGGAAGGTGGACCGGTAAATCGAAAGCTTCGCCCTCTGGCACAGCTCTCGTTGGACCTCAACAGTCCAGCACAATGCCTGCATTACTGTTTGACTCCAATCAGCCTGTCGAACTCACCCTCCAATATGCCCTCACTTGTGAACAAGACCCCGAGATACTTGAACTCCTTTGCTTGGGGCAGCAACTAACTCCCAACCCAGCACAAGCAATCCCCCATATTCTGGCAGAGGAGCATGGCCTCAGACCCTCTCCTGAAGCCAACAGAACCACATTGTCTGTAAAGAGCAGAGACAATTCTGAGGTCCCCAAACCTCTTCTTCTCTCCCCAGCTGTGCCTTGACATCCTGTTCATAAATGTCACGAACAGAACCGATGAGACAGGACCACAAACCCACACCGCCACCATTTAACTAATTGTTTGACTTGTAAAACCAGTTGGCTGCACAGACGATGATGTGTCTTATTAAAAGGGGTGAACACTAAATATTTCATTTGTATTTAATGTTGCTCACTTTGTAGAGGTTCACTTTGACATTAAAAGTCAATCAGTGTTAAAAAAACACATTAAATCCCCTTTCATCCATTGTATAATATAAATGCCTGAAAACCTCAGCAGATGAGGAGACTGTAAACTGGCTGCAGAGAGGAGGAAGCAGCACCATCCTCCTTTCTGAGACTTTCTGCCTGGTTACGAGGAGGGATTGAGTGTTATTTTCTAAACATGCAATGCAAATTACTCATAGTTCAACAAAAGTTCACCTGAAATGTGCCAAAATGCAGAAATGATCAAGGAAGGAACTAAAAATACCCTCTCAGTCTCTATCTAGAAAAACAATAATACAGACATTCTCATGAGCTTAGATGCTGTTGTGGACATTGCTCCTCCAAATTTGTACATAATCAAATGAAACCGAGTTAGACACTGATGCTGCAGTCGTTAGGAATCTGAACTTCTGAAGTCAGCTAGAAAGGCAACTTTGAGCCTTAATTAGCTGAAGAAATCTGCAGAAATCCTTTATCTTTGCCCTCTTGTTCTCGCTATGCCCGCTTGTCCATATACAATGTTTTCAGACACACACACACCCAAAGTCTGCCACACAGCTGTAACAATACACACCCAGGGAAAGCACAGTTTATATAACATGCGCAAGCCTTACCTAAATTCACAGAACTATATCGTCCTCAATTACAGCCTGGAGCAGTTTTCCTTTGATGTAAGCTCTGAATAACCCCTAAAAGAATATATACACTCACAAACACACTCACGCACATGCACTCACCCACCCACCCACCCACACACACACACACACACACACACACACTTTAGAATCCTATTTCTAGAGTGAAGAAGCATGAGAATCCCTCCGCCATTCATTGAGGCCCGGCCTCTGAAGTATAGTCAACAGCAGCATGCGGTGATTAATTAGAGATTTGTCTGGATGAGGGGAGGTTTGGGAGGCAGAAGGATAAAGCAGGCAAATCTGCTGGCCTAATTAGGGGAATTTAATTTCTCACAGGCTCACATTGACTCAGACCTTGATGAGGCATTTTTGGGAGAAAAGGGGGAGTGGAGGGAGGGAGGAGAGAAAGCAGCTCGTCCATGATGTTACATGCAGTAATAGATGGATGAAGTGAGATTGCCAAAAGGGAAGTGTGAGACACTGCAAAATCATGTAGCGCCTTGACAATAGAGCTCATCAGATGTGCTCATATATTCTCAGTGAGGATGTTTCTGTGCATGTCTGCAGTTTTAGGGGCAAGAAAGAAAGTTTTGTGAAAGTTATGAATCTTTCTGTATTGTGGGGGATATCTAATTAAGGCCCAATCTTGCATGATATTTTACAGTCATGGGAGTGAAAATGACGAAATGTGTTTTTTGAACGTAAGTGTGACAATGACGTAGCGTGGTTGAAAGTCAGCCCAGTTCCACTGCATTTTGTCGCATTATTTTCCATCTCTGTCAATAATATTTTGACCTTTATCACATTTTCTGATTTTCCACTACATTATCTATGCAAAAATTGATAATCACTCTTATTGAAAGGCAATCCATGGCGAGGCAGCGTCATTGCCCTGTGACCTGAAGGTGAAAATGACAAGAAATAGTCCAGCACATAACGCCCTTAAAACCACAAAATGCCATGAGTGAGCTTTGGAGGTGTTGGTAGGCTGAAATTCATTACCCTCAGACAGAACCAAGCTAGCTGTTTCCCATTGTTTCCAGTCTGTATGCTAAGCTAAGAGAACTGGCTTCTGGCTCTGGCTTCATGGTGAACAACGTGACATGAGAGTGGTATCAATCTTCTTCTCTAATTCTCAGCAAAAGACCGGATAAGCCAGGTCCTTACCATTTTCTCCACTATCAAGACCTCACCCCAAACTTAAATCAGATTTTCTGGGTTGCCTAAACCTTATCTTTTTAACTGAACCTATTTCAGAACGTATAGTCTGTTATTTTGCAATCAGTAGGAAGTGATGGGTTTTCCTTGAGCTGGCACTCTTTTCATTCCTAATTCAAATTCCAATTTGCCAAGCATATCATCAAGCCAAAACCTGGGGCAAAGAAGTCCTCAAAACAGCAGGAAACAATCACTGAAGTCAGTCCTATCCCTTCAGGAAGATAGATACTGATTGGAAGAGAAACAAATGGTTTGTTTATTGAATTAGCTGCTTTGGCTGAGATGCAGGGAGGAAGACTTGCAGTGTCAGGTGGACGTAATAGAGGAGCCCATTTTTTTAAGAAGCAAGCCCGTTTCATCTGTACTTAAATGTCAGCGGGGAATGATGCAGCAGTATGGCGAGGTTCATCTGAACTGGCAATACAGCAGCTGGGCTTGTCTGTCTCCTTTTACTGGAGTAAACAACTCATATTATGACATTTAAATACTGTAATTAGTACAAGTCCACAAACAAACCTGACCCGTCTTCACATCCTTTGCCCATCTGTGAAGATGAGTCATGCCAAGTGTGTAAGGAAGCACTGAAGTGATGCAGTCAGTCCATATACATTACACTAATAGCAGCACCCAGACGACTGCTAAAGAGAGCCCTACAGTTAAAAGGACTAATATTATCTTTTAAAGACTATTGGCCTTTGGTGGCCGATGCAAAGGTAACCCATCATTGCTCTTGCTCAGTCTCCTTGCTGTCACACACACTCACAGACACACGCACACATGCTGAGCCTAATGTGTTCTCAGGCCTAATAGCTCTTTCATTAGTGTCAATCCAAAGACAAATGGATTCAATAAGCAGCCCAAATCTATCTGTCTGTTTGGGTTTAGAAACACCCCTGCTCCTTTACTCCCTGCGTGGCATTTATGGACTCTGAAATGACCGCAGAGAGAGGCAAGAAAACAGATGAGAAAGTGGATGAAATAGACAGCAGATTGACAAAATAGGACATAATGACTGAAAAAAAAGGGGCAAAAAGAGGCACACTGATTTAAACAGGCTGTAGATGCTGTTAACAAGGATATTGACAAAACCATTATGCAAAGTTTAAAAAGAAGCTTGATTTTCTAGCAAATGAATGAGGGTTGTGAACATTGTTTGGATGGTGTCGAGGATAATTTTGTGAGCAAAATAACAACGGATTTCCTAAACCGTTGAAAAGAGCTTTATTAATATTTTGGGGTTGAGACATTAATGGGACTCTGCATTTCAGTTTGTGTTTTGTGCTGCATTTATGGAAGCTGTCAAACCAAAAGAGAGAGTAATTAACGCCTTGAATACAAAAGACCCATTTGCAAGCACGTACTGTATATTCATGCACCCGTGGGCAAAATGAAACTACACACCCTTGTCCATGCTTGTCAGTGATGAGCATCAATGGTGTGTGTTAATTACAGGCCCTAACCACGTGCGGGGCAAATCGGCGTATTGGTGGCACGCATCCGTGGACGGTGCTGGTGGAGCCTCTAATCAAGTCTCGAATTCCAATTTCCCAGTGATGCCCTGCCTTTGAACAGGGGTCAAGTCTCCTTCTCTAATTTGTTTGCCTGCTGGAGTGAGAGGGAATCCAGCTGGCACAAAACCAAGAGGCCACCCTGGCAAGTGTCAAATATCAGAGCATGACGGGTGGCTTTAGAGGAGCTAAGTGTCTGAGTGTCTGTGTGTGTGTGTGTGTGTGTGTGTGTGTGTGTGTGAAGATTTTCCTCTATCATTGAATAGTTTTGAGGATCGCTGTTCCTTAAAAAGCTGCTAACTGACAGAAGAATTTCATTAGTCTGGGTTTCAGCAAAGAGTTTCATGTCTAAATGCTGATTTGGAGGCTTTCCCACCCTGTCAATTTGGAGGATGCATTCGCGTGTGTGTGTGTTTGTGCGTGCGTGTGTGTGTGTGGTGGTGTTGTGGGTAGGACAGTGGGCGGCAGCGTGGGAGGGGGATGATTGGTGTGTGTGGGTGGGTGGTTTGGCCGGTGGTGGGAGCTCTCTAAATAACAATGGTCTGTCTGAAAGCCTGCAATAAGATACCCCTGTGTGTGTGAACATGCCGCTCTATGTGCTTACGATGTGACAGGACATGAACAAAAGGATTTGGTTAGAATTAGTCAAGGATTAGACATCTATTTTAATGTCTTTTGTCGAGTCAAATGTGTTATATGCCGCTTGAATGAACAAAATGGGCCAAGCTGCCGTGCTGCATACCAAGCGCTCTCTTCAGTGCGCAGAAAAAGCAGAAAAAGCTAACGCACGCCGTCAGATGTTCCAAAACGAACACCCTACCTTACAGAAAAATCAAATAAACTTATTCATGACTTGTTGATGGCATCAAAAAAGAAAAAAAGAAAAAGTGCTTACATTTTTCCTTTCTAACACAGCTATTTTCCTGCGAGTCAGAACCTCTCACAGCACATTTTTTTGCATCCTTCAAAACTCTTTGAGCCTTTTGAGGGCCCTGTTTCCATAGCAACTAGGGTTGGGTGTGTGTATGCATGTGTGTGCGTGCGTGTATATGTGTGTCCAGCTCGACTTGTTGCATTTTGTGATGCTCAGAAGCACCGAGCTGTGCCTCAGGCTTCAGAGGACAGCAGCACAAGCTAAGACACGGCGCGGTTGGTTTGTGGCTTCTTTTTGGCATCACCGTGCAGTTTGTACAAACACAAACACACCTCAGTATACAGAATACACCTGAACACCTGATTCATACATACAGACACACACATCACCTGCAATTGCTGCAAACGGCTGGCCTGGCTGGTCAATGTACTTGGTTATTCTCTTGGCTTCACCTCGTGATTTTTTTTTCCTCGATCAATGCAGCAGCAGCTTCGTTCTGCCCAGCATCATGTTTACACGCTGCAGTCAGTAATTTGGAGGCAGCACAACATCTCTCTCATCCTGTCAGTTATCACAATTTACTGAGCATAGCATCTCTCACTGTCTCTTTCTTCTATCTATTCCTTCTCTGTCTCTCTATATGCACATGCATCCCTTCATGTGTTCAGCCCTTTACTGACCTGTCTGCTCACCTGCCTGTCTCGCCCCAGATCTCCTTGAAACTTCTTCCACTTTTCGTCCCACATCACCTCATTTTCCACTAATGTCACTTTCCTTCCCCGCCTATACCCTCCATATGCTGCTCCATCTTAAGCCTCCACCACCCACCCACATCCCATCGCCCAGACTGTCATTTGTCACCTGTACGTCCCGCTGATGATAACATCTGTCTGCCTGTTGATAAATCAGTCATCAAAGTGCAGAGAAGCTCTCAGATACAGGTAGCTATCGTTGTCATCCGTCCACCTGTCACAGCCAAAAGTCCTCCCCCCCAACCTCCTCTTCTCTCCTGCTGCCCTTGGTTGCTGACACTAAAGTCAAAGAGCTATTCAAACACATGCAGCAAAATGCAAACACTGTAATTTAATGTCTCATAATGCATTGTAGTGACTGGATACCTTGTCAGAAGAAAATGTGTCATAAAGGGCTGCAAATGTCAAATAAGTTAATGGAGTTGAATGATAAGAACATATTATTGAATATCAGCTATTCAAATAATAGAAATGAGGTAACATTTAATGGATGATGGAATAATATTCTGGACTAATAATGAAAGAAAAAGAAGAAGAAGATATGCTGTTATTAGCATACATTTAAAGTCCATTTTAAGTATTCATAAACCATTATGATTTCAATAAACCTATGTTAACAACTGTACTGTGCACAATTACAACTGATGTAATACAATTTTCATCCAAAGAGTTTCTGTGTGAGAGCATCAGGACACAATATAAACTTGTACAGTACAGTTTCAGTTTGTTAATAATGACCAAATAATAACATGGTGTTGTTTTTTTTTTAAAATATATTGGATCGATAAATACAAGTTTGTGGAACTCTAGTTTTAAATAATTGCTAGCACGCACTGTATCTACATTATTATCAGATTTGTTAAATACATATCATACAAATGCAGCATGCACATATGCAGTGCTTCTGTCTCAGAGACTGTTCCTTACTGGTCCGCTGCTTCTTATCACAGCTCTGAGTGTAGGTCACCTGCATCTTCGTAGCACTCAGAGCCCAACACAATCACAATACTTGCATACATGAAACAGAGGAAACTTGAAGAGCCTCAAACATATGTGACATGGCCTGTGCAGACATGGATCTGTTCTGTCAGATGTGCATGAGACAGAGAAACAGACTTCCTGTGTAAACAAGCCACAGTGCAGGAGCTTAACATTGCATTTCTGTAAGTCAGATGAAAACAATCAATCCTATTCAAACAGTTTTTCAAACATAAGACACTGCTTTCAGTTCTACTAATTCATTTTTTACCACTAGAGAGCAAAAAGACTCCAAAACAAGCTCACAGCAACAACATTTAATTGGATAATGTATTGTCTACATTTCCGTTCAGCAGAGTCTTTTGATCTTCATGTCTCTGGTCTATTTGGTTGACTAGATGTGGAAGTCTCGTTTCCCTTCACTCTCATTTTGTGCTATGAAAGTAGAGGACAGTTAACTTGTATGTAAAACAATGCAGGAATCCCACTACAGGCACATTTACAGGTGTTCACATTAAATTTGTGTGGTCCACTTTAGCCCATCATTATCAGTTCACGGAAGAAGCGATGTGGGACTGTTTTGTACTGCACCCCTGATGGAAAGTCAGCGTTGTTAGGATAATTGGGATGTATTGGCTGGGCACAGCATTTGCTTTTAGCCAGGCGCAATAGGGTGTAGCTGTGTTGGATGAGCCCAGTATTTGGCATTCAGGTGGACAAGTCTCACAGTTGGCAGTAAGATAGGAGCCAGGCAGCGTGACAATTAGGCTAATGACAGTTGAGAATGGGCTCACTGACTGGTGTGGAGTTTGATTGTTTTGGGATTGAGGAGGAGGAGCAGAAGCGAGATGAGGATGGCAGGGATTTGAAGGTGGGGTTGCTGTAAAGGCCTCAGCCCAGTCAGGTGTGCCAAACAGAGCAGAACAGTTGGCCGGGCATGCTAGAGCCTGGAACAGCACAGCTTGGCTAAGGGCTGCTGTGACCTCCTGCCACTTCTAACAGCTAGTGCGGGAAAACACAAAGGAGAAAGACAGGGGAAGATAGCATGAAGGGATTGGAGGGTGTTATGGGACGGATGGAGGCAAACAAGAGAGGGATCAGAAACACAGAAGACAGAAGAGGGTGGAATTAGAAGCGCAGGGGAAGTGATGAGAATTTTAAGAAGCAAGATGCAGCGATGGAGAGGAGGAAAAACCAAGTGGATCCTAGTGGAAGAAAGAGATGGAAATGATTCAGTTGAAGAAACAAGATGGAGGAAAAGGAGGAGGAGGAAAAGGACGGCTCAAGATATCAGAGAAATGCAACAGGAAATTTTGGAGATTTGTTGAAATGTAACACAACTGGGCCCACCAATATGAAACATTGAATTAAGCAAACATTAACAGATTGAAAACTGTAGATTTATTACATATTTGTATTACGCAAAACAAATATACATACAAAACTAATGACGATCAAAAACACTTCCATCCACCTCAGCTGTACTTTGACAATGTGAGCATGTCAGCATGCTGACTTTAGCCTTTAGCTCAAAGAAATGCATGTACATGTCACAGACAAGAAGCTGTAACACAATAACAAGTTTTATAGATTTTGTAGGAAACAGGGTTGAACAGTGTTGTGAGGAAACTGTTGCTGATACAGTGAAACCGTCCTCACGAGGGTCAGAGGTCAAACAGGTGGTCTCCCTCATCCTTCACTTGTTCCTTCACCTGCAGAAGTAGGCAGAAACAGATGAGCCTGTGATGCATGATGATGGATAGATTTGAACTAGCTGTGATTTACTGACTGGGCACAGGAAGGAGATCCTCTGCTGGGTATTCCTAATTAGATAAAAGATGCTGTCATCCCATCTAAAGCTGCGATCGATGGTTTTTCCCAGGTCAGTTGTATATAACAATAAGCAAGCTTAAGTTTTTGCCTTTAAGTTATTCAGAACCTGATTTTGTGGGTCAGTCAGAGTTTAGGTCGACTGCACTCTCCTCATTGTAAATAAAAGAATGGCCTCAATGACTTTTCAAGATCAACATAAAGGTTGACTGACTGAGTGACATTTAATCAAGGTAAAAACTGACATTGGTTGTGCATAATGGACCTGAGACTGCAGATTAATCAACATATGTATCTGTCTTGCTGCTTTCAGACAGCTACAGGGATTTAGCTAACTGAAGAAACTTCTTGTAAAACATAAAGAAAATTTAAACGCAACAACTAGTTGAAGAGGGTTTAACTAAAATACTGTATTTTACATTTTAATCATATGTTATTGTTTATTTGGTTTGTTCTTGTTGATCTAATCACCAGTGTGTCTTTGCACCAGAAACAGATGTAGTTTTGAGGCGTCTGGTTTCAGGGAAACGTCTAAGGGCCAATTTTTTGCCAAAATACCAACACCTCGCTTTGCTCTGTCTCATTTGAATGAACCTCCCACCTGTTTGCGCCTCTCTTCCCACCTGTGCGCCGTGTGCTCTGAGCTGGGTACAGACAGACCACACAGATGGGCAAAAAATTCAAGGTTGGAACACTGTGCTGAAAATAGGACCCCTAAAGCAAAACCCAAGAAAAGACTCGTCGCACTCTGTTCAACGAGGTCGCACTTTGCCTCATCGGGTGCAGGAAGAGCTTACATTGTTTTCAAGGAGCATTTGTCAATCACCCGTGATAGCTGACCTTTCTAGTTCACCCGTCTCCCGAGCCTTGACCGACCACAGTGAGCAAAGCAGCATTTGCTGGCTATGTGAGGTTCGCTCCAGAAGACACACAACCAATTTTCCAGTGTGATCCTGATGGCAGTTATTTGCAGTGGAGTGGGCTGTTTGTCCACTCATAGAGCCGATACAGCTCTGAGGCAGCTGTTCAAATTAACTGTGATGGGTGAGGACTTAATATAAACACTAGTACTGTTGATTTTTATAAGGGCAAATGAACACTGTTGGGTCTGCTGTTCAGAGTGACCTGACTATTGTTAACACTCCAAAAGATAATACCAACATCATTTTGTTTTTGCTATAATCACCAGCAATGCAGTGGATTTGCTGCAGTTTGAAGCTCTTACTGGCTGTTCAGCTAAAGGTTTACCTCACCTCCCTGAAGTGTGTTCTCATTATTTCACATATCCTTTACCAACAGACAAGCTGCTGGAAGGATGAACATTATCCATCCTTTTTAATGAGATTGAGTGTATTGAAAAACATTTTTTTTTTTCAAATCGACATCTAATAATCATTCCAGCGGGTGAGCTGCCCACCAAACTTCATCCAAATTTCTAACAAACAGACTGTGAATTTCCAAAAAAAAAAAACTTTCTTCCAACTTTATTGGCAGAGAAAATAACAGCATCAGTTTTAAGCTTGATGGGAATAGGATTCTGCTTAATTAAATCACGTTGAACACATCAGAGGAAGTACTCATGAGATGCACCAAGTGGGTACGTGCAGCCAGAAAAGTGGCGAGCGGAGTTGAACCGAATGAGATGAACTGGATGGAAGCGAGTTTGAGTTTACATTAATATCCTCTGAAGAGGGGAGTCTTTGAATAGATCACACAGCAGCAGGGGCCTGCTCGTTGGCTGTTGTAATACCTCCCTTCTCCAATGCCTTCCTCAGAGCTCCAGTCTCTCCAGAGAATCGTCTCTGCTCCATACCTGGGCCTGCGCAACGGCTCCCTGCAGGAGACTTTCAGGAGAAAATCTTGCCAAGACTTTCTGTCTCTAAAAACTTTTTTTTTGTCCAGTTCTTGAATTATTTAAAAGTGAAGTTGAGGCTCTGTTTCTGCATTCAACCTTTTTCTCTCCATGCTGCTGCTGGTGGAGAAGGAGGAGGAGGCAGCGGAGGAGGAGGAGGAAGAGGCTGTTTCGTGTGTCTGCGATGTGTTATTCTCTCAGCCATGCCACAAGCTGGGTATTTGCACCCAGAGCTTAGTGTTAGAATTAAGGTTGCAGATATTAAAATGATTAATTCGGCCTCACAAAGCCGAGCTCCCATTTAGCCCGACCACTTCTAAGTTGCTCTCCTCTCCGCTGCTCATACTGAAAATGTGCTATTCATGCAGATGTTCCATTATGAGCATTCTGCACACAGGCATGATGATGGCGGCACAGAGGGTGTGTGTGTGTGTTTGAAAATGATAAAGCTTCTTGGAGGAAAGGGGGGAGAAGAGGATGAGGAAGAGAGGACGTGAGGAGAGTGATGGCTGTGTGAATTCAGGACCTCCGGCTGTCAGCTCAAACACCATTCACGCCATTCTACAGTATTCTGTCCCTCTGTGAACAATGCACAGCCCAGCATCCCATTTCATATGCAGTGCAATGGTGCTGTCTTCCTCAGCCAGCCTAATGACCGACCATTTAGACCTTTTCCTGGCTGGTTCCATTCAGAAAGCAGAACCCAAACCTATAACACAAGTTAGTCTCTTCCTACTGCTCACTGTATCTGTAGCACCATCACCACCCTGACTATAGAAGGAGTATTGATGCTGGACAGTGACTGGATGGAGCAGGATTGATTCAGTGGATTGTGATTAGATTAAGATTAACATTAAGATTAAGATCCTTCCTTTATTAATCACCCAACACAACACAACATGCATATGCTATTCGGTGCACACAGCAACATTACATGCACATGCCATGCTTCGGTGAAATTGCTTCCTCCGCATTTGACCCATCCTGGCCATCCTTCCTCCGCGACAGACTAGAAGCGGTGGGCTGCCAGCCGACGGTGGTGATCTTGCATGTTTTTAGTGGGGGTTTTTTTACAGAGGATACCCCAGGTGAACATGGGGAGAACATGGTAAGTGAAAGAACTTTAAGCTCACTTGATTGGAAAAAGTCAACCTGGAAGAAGTTGTCCAAGGTGTGGCTGGGAGACCTGCCACTGGCTGCTATGTGAAGACCCAGGTTTGCACTTCTGCTTGCATGCTAGCAAGTTTACTGCTGGCCACTATTGGCTGTGCAAGCTAACATTACATGCTAATGCTATTTTCCCGATCTTACTTCAGTGCTTTAGCATGTTAACGATTGCAAATTAGCACTAAGCTCATGAAAAGTTTGACCTGATGATGGCGCTTGATGAAAAGTCAGGAGATGAAAATTGTTAAATTCATTTTGTCAGGATACCACATTTCCCTGTAATCCAGCGAATACTTGTTAATGTTTTAATAACAACCAAAAATATCAGCGGTTCTCAAGCCATTAGATTCAAAGTCTGTGAAGCATTGATGATTCGCCTGTTTTTTGCTATGGCTGCTAACATTAGCATTTCTAATTTGTTATCATCTGTGCTCTCCAAAAATGAGTCTGCTCTGGCTCTGTGTTTTTTTTTCTCTGCATCTTAATGTAACAATGTTGCAAGTCACACACACACACAGACACACACCACATCCATCATGCTAAACGCTGTCTGATCACGGCCGGGTCTTTTCAGATGTTGTATACAATGTTAAACGTCCCAGGATCCACATTAACAGAACCTGACTGACCATATAAAATGTGGATCTGAACCCATATGGGTCTCAACCCTCCTTTAAATTTTACTGATGGGATAATAGTGGATAAAATAATACAAAATGAATACTGTCCTGTTATTGTACTTGAAGGTATCTCGAGACAAAGTTTGAAAGTCGCTCCTCATTGTTTTTTTGTTTTTTTTTGGGGACCTAGCGGGAGAAACAAACTTGTATTTTCAGTGGAGCTCTGTTAATGACTGTAACAGTGAAGTTGCTGCTAATGTTGGAGCAGTGTCTCACAATCAAAGGAGAACGTGTCCCCGACCTGTAGCCTTGTCTGACCCACTTCTGCTCTGTGCCGCACATTCACTCTCCTAATTACCCACCTGTAGGCATCCTAATTGGCTTAGTACACTGGTTTTAATCAGGGAGAGTACCGCGATTAAGACCCCAAGACTGCCTCCACAAAGTTAAGACACGGCGACAAAGCAAAGTGAGGGAAGACTGCAAGAGAAAGAGAGGGACTTACCGCACCGACAGAGTTAGAAATGACTATTTAGTAAATGAAAACAAAGTACTTGTGGCATTTTGAGCCACCTCACACACAAGCAAGTACTTAATGATGCACATTAAAGCAGAGATTTATTAAGGAATCTGTAGAAGGCCATTAGCTACGCCTTTGATTTATTCATCGGGGACTGAAGCAGCACAATAAATATGGAAATAACTCTTGGCCTTTTCAGACCACAGCTCTGGGGAACACCCGACCAGAATGAGAATCTGGATGTGGATGCTGCTGATATCTTGTTTGGAGATGACCTCATGATTGCTAGTTAGAAATTTCTCTCTGTGCAGACCTAATCACTGATGACATAGAATTTCAATAAATTCGCTCTGTTTCAATCCACCCACCCATTATCTATAAGCGCTTATCCTTTGGTGGGTCGTGGGTGGCTGAAGCCCATTCCAGCTGACACTGGGTCAGAGGTGATGTACACCCTGCACTGGTAGACAGTTCATCACAGGGCTGACACATACAGACAGACACACATTCAGGCTCACATTCACACCTACAGAATGTTTAGAGTCAGCTAACCTGCATGTCTCTGGACTGTGGGAGGAAGCCGGAGCACCCAGAGGAGACCCATGTACTGCTAACTATCTGTGCTATCATAGAGAAATACAATTAAAACATCACAATAGGGGATATGTTGGATTTCAACCAGCAGATTTATCGTCTGGTAGCTCAGGTCAAAGGAAATTATTTAGTTTTGCTTTAACATCAGTGTGTGTAATTAACCGGATTGAGAGCTCCTGTCCATGTTAATTTCATTTGCCTATACTTTACCTGTAAAATGCATGAAGCTCCTTGTATGTTTGTGCCGTGTGTAAAATACACTGTGCAGCTCCTGTCTTATTATTTATTATCGGTTCTGTTCAAATTTTCAAAGGTTATTTTTTTGATGAAGTGTTATAATTAATGTGTTTGGTTTACCCACTTTGCCTCAGCCTTAATCATCTGTGCTGTGGTTACTGATTAAGGACACCCCCCCCCCCCCCCCTCCATTCTGGACTATTGAGTCTACAGTTTGCGTACAAAATGGCATCTCTGCCTCTTCAACACTGGATTTTTTCCTGTATGAAAAGAGAGGAGTTAAGAATTGGACAAACACCATATTGCGACATTTACAGAAATATTTTTGTCACAATTTATGATAAACCTATATTTTAAAACTGCACTACTTGACTTTTTTATACTTGCAAAGGAACAAATGGCTGTGTGTAATCTGAATGGGGTCGCCTGTGAGAATTATCACCCAAATCTGCAGTTTTTGTTAGTTTCATGAAACGTTGTAGCTTCTTTCAACTCATTGTTTTGCCTTTGCAGACCACAATTCTTCTGTTTTGGCTTCATCAGCCTTGAGTCCAGCCACAGCAGGCATCTTTTCAGCATGAAAAGGCTCCGAAAAACATGTACATATATCGTATGTGTTGTACGTCAAACAGCAGAAGGACAAAGCTGGTGAGTAGCTGTGAGTATTTGGTAGCTAAAGAGCTGCTATACACAGATATTCCCTCAAGAACAGGTGGCTGTCTGGAGTGAAGAGACAAGACAAGACAGTTTGGATGAGTTTGTTTTTGTCAAGTTAACACATATGCCAAAAACTTCATTCAAAGTAATTGAGCTTGTCTTTGTTAAAACAGCCACACTTGAATTCAGAAGCTGTGCGCTTTGTTTTTCTGTTATTTTTCTGTTCTAGTAAGGAAAATGAGTGTAAGAATATTTTCCTTTCTGATATTTTGTGGGTTTGTTTTGTTCGTATTTAGTGTCTGTAGATAAAAGAGCCAGTGTCTGGAGGAAAAACGCCACCAACATTTTAAGTTAACTTTTGTGGAGCAAAACAGAATTTAACTGCTGATAAAAAAAAAAGAGAATTTTTTTTTTTTTTTTATCATTTTTTCCCCCCACGGGAGAGTTTTCCAGGAGATTGAATGTGGAGTCGAATCTTGTTGGTGTGTGTGGCAGTGGGGTACAGGACACCAGATGGCGAGCCTCATCCAAGGAATTCGAATCTACAAGGATTGGGATAACATCCCAGCAAGCAGATCACCTTTTTCTCCCTCAGAACTGAATAAAGTGGACTGATGTACTGAACTGAACTATAAGGAATGTCCTGCTGGAGTGTGAGATTGAATTTAATGGTTTTAAATTGCAAGTGTTGTACAGATTCACTGTAACATGAGGGGTCATGCTAAAGTAACACACAGTGCGCAGTCAGGTTTTTGTTGTTACTGAAGCAATAATGTTCTTACCACTCAAAATAAGCCATTTGGTGTTCATGAACAACTCAAATGTAATCTTCAAAAAACCTTTGCTCTCCATTTCAGGAGCTGTGAGTTCCCAAACAGAACCTTATCCGAGGCTCCATCACGACAGATATCTTTTCCAGCGTCACAAGTTCACTCTTTATAGAGCAATACATCACTGTGACAGATCTCATCACTGAACTGGGGGAAGGCAAGTGCTTCCTTTGTTTCTACCAAACTAAAAAAACTGCCCGCTGCTTTATCTGAACTAGTCGATCTTTGAAAGAACGGCATTTTAACAGCATGCCTCCACGCCTTATAATCCTGTTACATATAACGCATGGATGTGTGAAATGGAAACTTCAGCACCAGCCAGCACTTTCCTGCACACTGTGTAGGTTCAACATTTGAGCCACATTTCACACAGCAAGTTGCTTCTATCTGTGATCACGTGTGACATCTGCTAAAACACAATGCAGAGATGGGGGTGGAAAGAATGGGCACAAGCACTGTCATCAATTAGATGTTAGGATGCAACTGTCTGATTAGCAGCTAAGCTAAAGTAATAGAGAAGGGGTAGCAGTTTTAACGTGACTTTGGATTTTGGATGTCATGTTTGACATCTAGATTGGACTGAGACTTAAAAGGATATCCCACCGATTGTACACGCAAAGAGTCAGCTGTGTAGACTCTGAGGGCTCTGGAGGAGACTTTAAATCTGATAAAATCAATCTGATGATTATCATCAGGGGTATGTACCACCCTCTAAGGAAAAAGAAGAGTAAATTCACATATATAGAAAGAGGGGTCACTGTATGGACGTACATGCTGATGTATCCATTGATCTTTATCGTATTTGGACTGGCTGATTCTCTTTTGTCCTTTATGTCATGAAGAGCTTTAAGCCTGTGTGTTTTGAAAATACATCCTATGTGTGACCTCTCTGAAGTATTTCTTGGCTGATGAACACACATACTAATGGTTTTCCATGTGATCCTAAATGAGGCTCTGAAGAATTGTCTTTTGAATCTCCCCACTCGTCATGCTGCACGTTACATCAGAGCCCTTCCTCGACATATCGGGCTGCGTACCGTATGTCTTTGTGTTTGTCATTTCCAGCTACTTGCTGTCTATGCATCGATCCCAGAGGACCGAGCAACACTCCATATGTACGTTCCCTGCAGTCATTTGCATTGTGTGTGTGGGGACGTGTCTTGAATGCCGTACCCAACAGAGGATCTCCTCTGAGCCTGGTCCTTGTACTTCTAACACATGGAACTTTCCACATGTCTCTGAACGCACACATGCAAACTGTACAAACAGACTTTATACACCACTTTATAAACAATCACAAAACTCATCCGACTCATACACACAAACCAGCTTTTCCCTTTGCCTCTGAGGAAATCTAAATAATAATTCTGTGTGTAATAATGCCAGTAATGCCAATCCACACCGGAGCGAGCGTCCTGCGGGAGTGCTGCCTCGCACGCACATCAAAGCCATAATAGAGAGATTGGCATCCAGGCAGGCTGCCGTGTTTTCTATATGTGCCTATTACATACAATAGTGTGCTCTCATGTGAACATCCCATGGGGCATAGACCTAACTCTGCAGTAATCAGATGAATTCTGAATTATTAGGGGCTTCTTGTCTTTCTTGAGGATCAAGCCACAAGATTCATGTCGTCCTTTGATCAGGATCACATGGCTCCAGCGCACAAGGCCGACATGAATGTCTCTTTTAATGGTTAAGAAGACGAACCTGTTATCTACCTGTGGACATGCACATAGGGAAAGAAACAGAAGATATTTTATCGCACAACATTTAGCTGAGAAAAGGATGTATTTTGGAATTCATATTTTTCGACATGATCAGTCTGACATTCAGCTCCAAAAGACAGAGGGCTTCAAAGCAATATATTCACAAATTACAAATATATACAAATGCATACCAAAGGGCCACAAATGTACACAAAGCCACACACGCAAACACAATACAATAACTGATAACTGTCCCCCAGTTCAGATATCATTGTTGAAGTAAATTGCAATATCAAAAGCAAACAATAGACCTGCAATTTCAAACAGAATGAGTTAGAGGATGTGAGCGTATTTGCCCAGAGCTACATGCATGCCAGTTGCATATCTCCAAGCCAGTTGCTGATGGAGAAAACAGATAGAATTTACCAGCATTGCACTCTGGGTACATGTTTACATATGCATATGCAAACACCACATGAGTCTCCAAAGCCACCGCTAGCTCCTGGAATGGGCATGGATCCAGCTGTTGCCTTTGGCTACAGATTAATTTGTGTGTGCATGTGCGAGTGTGTGAAGTGCATAAATGTGTTAAAGAGCCATATCTATCTCTCAAACACCTGTGATCCACTGTCTAATACCCCCCACTTCCTTTATGCACACAGAGGGAGCTTGAAATAAATTCTGAGGGAGAATTCATTCCAGTACAAAGTTTGCAGTCTTTTCTGCGAGTTTTGCAGCTCAGAACTATGACTATCGTGCATCTGTAAAGGACTGCAGGAATGATTTCACAGCATCACAGTACACATATTGATTTATGAAGATAGATTATGGGCAATATGTTTAGCATGATCATTGAGATCAAAGCCAGGTAAGCTTTTGAATATTATGCAGGGGTCATAACCAGCCATTATTCATCATAAATGCAGAAAGACAAGATTATGGAAGGTTTCTCAGCAGGGTTGTGGAGCCGGAATACTAACTGCAGGAGGAAAAGTGTTTACAGCAGCACACTTGAGGAGCTAGCGTGAAGTCGATTAGTAAGGGAAAGTGCTTGTTTCCCAGACAGATCAGAGAAAACGTCTCACGCTCCACTCACATTTTGGGGAATCCAATTTGCTAATTTCTCGGTCAGAACTGAATTTACCCAATAAACAGTCTCATGTCACAATTTATTCTATTTTCCTCAATGTTTTCACTTCCTTAAAAGCTGATTGTTTCACTTTGGGTTGAAGCACATCAGCATTTCAGTTCAACTGAAGCCTACAGAGCGGAAAAAAGTAGCACTGAATATGGGGAAACAAGTCTACGCTCCTATTAGTGGTGTTGTGAGGCTGAAGCACAGTGGTGCTTTGAGCTCAATGCTAATGTCCGCATGCTAAGATGCTCAAAATGACAATGACAACATGCTGATGTTTAACAGGTAACATTTGCAATGTTCTCCATCTTAATTTAGCCAGTCACAATGCCATGCAGTCAACTTACAGTATGACTGAGGCTGATGAAATATCATTAGTTTGCACAGTAGTAATTGTCCAAAGTACTGGACAATTTCAAATTTCAACCTGCTGATGGCTCTAGATGAAAATGAAAATGGTCACCAAAGTGATGGCACTTCATCCTGAGGGGAACATGAAGGTTTGTATAAAATTTCTTGGCAATCCATTCAATGGTTGTCGAGACGTTTCTCCCAAAACTACAAATATTAACCTCGTGGTGGCACTAAAGGAGAAGTCAACCACCAGTTGTTAAGATATTTCAGTGGATAGGTAAAAATTTTGGGACTAGACGAGATGAAAAGTCAGATGATCACCAAACTCATTAGGATTCATCCTCTGGACATCATGAATTTCCATCCGTTCTATCGTTTTCAGGACATTTCACTAAACAACACCATCATTATTATTTTCATAAGCTCACATACCTGCTCCTCCTCTTCATCCTCCGCCATTGGTATCACCACTATCAACAACACATTGATCTCCTTCTGATCATGCCTGTCCCCATCATTACATTTTCATGTCATCATTGCGGTATCAAGCAATGGTCGCATAGAGAAAGCCTCAAAGTCACCTTTATCCTGCAGATCAAAGCTGCCATCAGTCACAGAAGACCAGTGACTGATGTTTCTGGCCCTCACTGAGTGAAAATTCTCTCATTGTGTGGAAGAAGTGGCTGACAACAACACATAACGCCCCAGTGATTGCACTCCATTTCATCATGCATATGCTTTGTTGGTGTCAGTTGAACTGCTGTAGACTTGCAGATAGATTTTAACAGCTGAAATGAGAATCAGTGACTGATTGGTTATGGGTGCATTGTTGATTCTGGAGCTGTCAATAAATGGAGTGTGGCGGGCGTCTCCGACTCAGAACGGGTGCCTCAAGCTGGAGATCCTCATCACACTCCATTAATTGACTGCGACTGTAATCCCATTTTAGCTGTTACAATATTTTGCTGTCAGAGGAGAGAAGTGTAATTGCACTGTACCGCACATATTCTTTCACAAAGCATTTCTTTGTTTTTGAGAACGCAAATTGAGGTATAAAAACCCTCATTTCTTTTGGAATTACTGTATATTTGTCTCAAAGGAGGAGATGCACTGAGATGGGATAAGATGTTACACGGTTAAGACTGACTGCAACTTAATATCCTGAGGAACTGCTTGCTATTTTACAATTGTCTGTGGAAGCTTATCTTCTCCTCTCTGCAAGTGCACTGCACATCATAAAAAAGATTTCATATGTGTGAGAGGAGTAGGGGTAGCATATTCAGGGAGAAAACAATTATGTTTAGTTTTAGAAATAAAAAGCCGAAGTGCATTATTCAGTAAGCCCAAAGGTCCACTGACACCAGCATTTAAAGCAGCCAAATTTCACAACGAAATCATCTTTGATGGACTCGCTGCAACTGAATCTAGTTTGGCTCTCCAAGATGTTTGGCTCCAAGAGCCAAAGTTGAACTGTAACTTGGAGAGGTGTGTTCCAGAAATAAGAAAACCTCATTCAAAATACCATTTGCAAGTTAAAATCCAGCCTTGGAACATAGTCTAACTCAACAATTTTGGACAATTAGACTCAAATCATGCTAATTAAACATCATGACTTGATAAAAGGGGTAAGTCTGTGTTGGTGAATATCATAGATAAGATCATAGATCGGATCTTCACCTTCATTTTCATGGGAGCCATCGTTTTTTTTATATGCTAATTCACAACAAAGTAATCATTGTATAACTTCATTTAAAAAAGGAGATATATGGAGAGTAAACCTAAGGAACACATTTCATTTTTTCAGTAAGATAGAAACCAAAACGCTGAATGAAAGAGGGCACCGAATTACGGAAGCTAGTGGGAGAAGCTAGCAAGAGAACAGAGGACCGGAGAGTAAAAATAAAGGAAGCTGCTGTAATTTTTTTGCTGTGGTACAACAGCAACAAAACCTCCATCACGGTATAAACTCCTCCACAAAAGATGAATGGATTTCAGAAAGCTGAGACAGGAGTCAGTCGCACAAATATGTCCTTTGAACAAGCTGTACATAAACTTATTGTCCCATTAGGGACAAAGCTAATGAGCTAGCTCCAAGAGGCTTTTCCCCTTTAAAGTAACTCTTTATTGAATTAAACGATATACAGTCCTGATAATAAAATATTAGGGTGAAATAAACACACCGGCACGGAGAAACTGACTACTGCTAGCATGTTCCCATCTTATTAGCATGTTAGCTTATCACCTACTTTCCTAACTAGCCCTGCCAGCAATCACCAAGTTTTCAAACCACATGATTTGTGAAGAAGTGGATGATTTCTGTGTGATAGAGCCTTTAAAGTATGGTGGCTTCCATTTTTGTCCAACAAACATGGAGTCATCAACAGTGCTATGTAAGCTCTGATAGAGTGCAATTAGATTCAGATTTTGTTGCTCTGCAGTTATCCTGCACTACTCATAAAAAGTGGAAATGCCTCTGCTGAAGAAGAGGAAGCACTGTATTTAGCCTCCAGTCTTTGCTGCAGTGATTCAACCGTGTCTGCTGTAGGTGTCAGAGCCAACCTGCTGGTGTCAGGTGGGTTCCATTTCACAGGTTAACCTGATAACCCGCCAACAACCCTCTCAGGATTTGCTGTCACATTCAATTACCCCACCTGAGTGGCTGTGTGTTTGTATGTGAAAGCAAGAGAGAGAAAGAGAAAAGACAAGACACACATAGAGAGAGAATAGAGTCCTGAAAGGAAAAAGATTGATGGGTGTTTGTATGCTTGTGTCTGTTTGGTTGTGTTGTTTGCTTTCTGTGTGTGTGAGTGTATCTGCCTGTGTCTGCGTGTGCATGGTGTGTATTACTAAATGAATGTACGTCCATGTAAAGCCCCCAAAAGTGATGGAAACATAACTCTGTGTGCCTCTGTGTGTGTACTAATTCATGTGCACCCATGCCTGTGTGAGACACATCCCAGCGGTGTGTAAAAATGCTGTCAGAAAGTTAATGTGATCTCCGCTGGTCCCTTTGAAGTCGGCCGTGTCATCCTCATCACATCGTGATTCATCATCATTCAGCCATGTGTTTGACCTGCACCAGCTTATGAAAACCAACTTTCTCATGTCACATCTATCGTATCAAAGAGTCGGTGATCAGGAGCGCCTCTGATAGTCTGTGACAGTGAAGGATGTCCTCTTGTTGGAATAAGCACGAGGTTGGTGACAAGAAATCCTTTCTAACCTTCATCATCTGTGTCGTACCTTTTGCTGCACAGACAAGCTCATTGCTTTTTGCATTAGCGAAGATAATCTGCTTTCAGAGACTGGACTGTACAGCGGATATGAGTCCATGCTGTCTACATGTAGGCCAAGTGTGCAGAAGCAGGAAAAGTGAGAGGGGCAGAAATGAAGCAGAACAGAGAAGTGATGCAACAAATAAAGGAAGCTGTAATCAAGTGAAATTATATTAATATGTGCAATATATCCAAAAATAAAAAAAATGGATGACGGAATTGCCTCCAGTGCCTCAGTGTATGGGGATGAAGTTGATGCACTCTAAATCTTTCTAAGTATATTATATCCAGGGAGACAGTTTGTTTGGAGAGCTGCGATGAAATGAGTGCAAACTACAGTGTGGGTCGATACTCAGGTTTAACTGTTTCTTTTTATGGTCTGTGGTGCCAGATGTACAGACAGGTCCATCATTTCCCAAATTACAGGACTAGAAATGGTTCCATTGGCAAAATGTCCAACCTTGCTGGCAAACAGGTTAGCTGTTGCAAATGTGTCTTTTTCCTACAATAGGTTGTTTGCACATGACGTCACGTCACTCTTTTGTTGTGACATGAACTGCAGGTAAAAGTTCAATCTGACTGATTGTGGGTATTTAAGATTTAAAAGCGCTTTTAAACCTTACTCCTCTGTTCACATAATTAATGCTGGTTTGATGTCGGTTTCTATCAATTTCTTCTTTTTATGTTTTAACTGTAGCTTATGTCACTTTTCCATCTGGTTGAAAGTTTTAATTGCCACATGTTATATCTAAGGGACCGAGGCAAGTTTGCAACTAAATAAACCTTTCCAATTTATTTCTAGATCATGTTGTCTCTGTATCTGTGCCCAAACTGCTACTCTTCATGACAGACAACAGTGTTGAGCTCTGAGCTACAAAACATGTCACCCTGTGTCTGCCAGCACTTGACGTCACCTCCGTATTAATACAGTTTTATGTGCCATGGAGCTAATGCCTAACTAATGTATTTATCAACATTATCTTGTTTGTATTTATCACAATCTATTGAAACATCCCCAAATGAAAGGCTCAGTATATGAGTTGGTATATCACTGCTATATCATCAAGTAAATAATCTTATATTCTGATGTGTATCAGCGTGCTTGTGTGTATCTTAAAATGTGCACGTGTCTGTGTTTGCACATCTGCATACTTGGTATGACGTGAGTTTTCCCTTCTGAATGTGAAACCTCCTCCACAAGCCTTTTGATAGGTGATTTAACAGGCCCATAAGACAACAACAAATAAACGTTTTCTCCTCCCTGTTTTCAGAGCCAGGGAATTACAAAATGTACCATGACACTGACATATGCTGCTGTTTTTCACCGCCTGGAAAATGGGGCTGTTATTTTTTTTTTCCATCGATCAAAGCGTTATTGGCTGTAATTCATAAATCTGTATTCTGGAAAAAAGAGAGATAATCTGTCACTGTAGAACAGATGTAATGCTTTTGAAGACTTACAGCCATTTCTAGGGCAGTACATGTGTGTACGTGTTGCTGGAATATTGCCACTAATTACTCAGAATAAATCCAGTCCTTATTAAGGCATCTGACTGAGAAAGTGTGACAAGACACATAGTAATCTTCTGCAGTTGACTTGCTTGATACTGATGGCACTCTCTTTTAAACGCTGCTTTCTTTGTGCTGATGAGGAGATTGGCACAAATGGAAGCACACCCTGTGAGTGGTTGATAGACCAGAAAAGTGTCCATTTACCATTTACAGCTCTGTTTGGTTATAATACAGTATGTGGCAAATAAGGTTCATGTGATGAATAGAATGTGCACATCAAACATCATAATGTCTGAACAAAAGCTTTATGGAACATTTGTGCTGTTCCTGTATGAATCAATGTATAAATGTGAGATAACCCACACTCCTCCCACAGTGCAAACAGGTACACAGGTGATTTCCCGACATAAATTGCCAGTACTGTAAGTGTGAACTGATTGACTGTATCTTAGCTATGTGACATGCTGGTGATATGTCCTTCCAGCGTATGCTCGGAAAGGTTCCAGCAACCTTGTCATGTCATTAAAATGGATCTTGACAAACCCTTATGAAAGCCAAGACAGTATTGCAAAATTTCTAGCTAAGGATGCTATTATGCATTTAGCTTTTGCCATTATTTTGACATATTATGCTATTAAAGCTGCATGATTTGCTGGAGACAGATTACAAAAGGCCCGAGGAGATATCCTTACTTTTAATCCCTAGTATGTACATATAATGCAGGAAAGAGGCCGTTTGATCTTGGCCGCGAGTCAAGTCATAAATACAGAAAAGTAATTCTTTTTTTCAGCGCTAAAAAAAATTACAGAAAAAGGTTGACGATTTTCCGAGCGGCACCTGAACGCAACACTCACATAGCGGCTGAAATATGTGAAGGCATCATGACGCCTGTCAACAAAACGCAAGTTCCTGTGGAGAGTCGCATTTGGCCAAACGAAAGGGACAAACGATTAGTTTTCGTAGATGTAAACGGCAAGTCAGTGTGTCTGAGCTAATTTGTAGGGACATTGATGAAAAGGGCTAACTTTAAGAGTCATTACAGCGACAAACAAGCTAACCTGGATGAGCTTGAGGACAAATACACCTGGATGAAGTTAATGCTGGAATTGGAGGTCCAACAAGTAGCGTATTGCTCTGCAAGAACAAAAGCTGTGCTGACATCTGAATATGCTGCTGTGTGTGAAAATGCTGTTTAATGTGGAACCAGCTGATGTGCCTGACAACCTACAGCATGACATCATTGAGCTGCAAAGCTCAAAGTCTCTTACAAAGACTTAGTTCTGCTCAAGACTGACTGACCCAAACCTGGAAAATCAGCTGCCAGCAGCATCATCATCATCATCCTCACTACCATCTGACATCAGATGCCTTACCAGAGAGATGCAGTTCCAGCCATTGCAGAGGTTAGTTTGATGTATGTGTTTAATAATTTAGTATGACCATGGGCACTGCCAAGGGGGGGCCAGGGGGCCAAGGCCACCCTGATATAATTGCTGGCCCTATAAGTGAGCCATGCCCTGTGTTGCCTTCTTTGCATACATATAATAAGATTCTCAGGTGCTGATCAGTCACCAGTGAGGCTGTTGTTTTTGTTTTTTAATGAAATCAAACGGAATACCATTAAATTTAACCCCAGGATGAATTGTACTTTGGCAGTCTCTCAACTTTTCATCATCTGCACCATCATCAGGTCAAAATTACAATTTGTCCAGTGCAGGTTTACCACCAAATACCCACAAAAAACGATGACCTTCTTCTCAACCTTAGTTATGTTTTGTGTTCAGCGCTAATTAGCAACTGTTAGCGTTCTAGTATGCAAACTCAAGTGGTGAACATGGTAAACATTATTCCTGCTTGACATTGTGAGCATTTTAACTTGCTGTTGACATCCAGAGTCACAGAAGACATTATTTCCACACACTTGTGCTCTGTTTTTGCAGGTAATGACTAGTACAAATATTGATGTGGCAAATCCCCTTTAAGCATAGTGCAGGAATAGGGATCCAAACTGCAGTGGTGGAAAACATTATAGCAATTTGACAGCTTAAAACAAATGAATGTCTAAATATCCATATGAATTAGGAAAAGAGCAACTATGGGGACAGATTTTTTTGTCAATATGTATGGACCAACTGACTTATTAGATAGTATTATTAGGTCATATAACGTAATACATTCTCAGCATTCTAAATAAAATGAATAGCGCAACAAAAAAGAGTGAAAACATGACAGTTTCAAATAACCTGATGCTCAATATGTGTGTTAAATAATTTCAAATACATGTAAAAGTAAAGAAAAGCGGTATGGAAGATGTTTCTGCGGCATACCAGAGACATTATTTATACTGACAGATGGATTTTGATGGTGTTCCTCAGGACGACCTCTGTTTTCAATCAGTGCTGAGACTGAGGCTGTGCCGAGCCAGCAGGAGATCCGAGCAGCCGAAGAACTGCAGTCGGACTAAAGTTCAAAAGAGTAATTTCAGCTCCATTTCCTCCAAAGAAGAAAAGCCAACTTATCTCTCCCACCGTTAGGCAACCCATCACCTCCAAACCCTAACAGTGCTGTGAAGGATCAATAAAAAGTCCAACGTGGAGGAGGAAAGAAAGAGAAACTTGTACATTCGTTCAGTGCCTTTTCAACCGGAGGAATATCAGATTTTTCTCTTAAAGCTAAACATCTCAAGAGGTTGGAATTGGGAAATAGGCTATGAATGGGAATGTAGTTGAACGTGCTGGCCGTCTGATTGGCTCTGGGGCTCATCTGCATTACTAGTACACAATACCATCTCAACCTGGGGGCCTTTTTCCGAGCACCTGAAAAGATCCAGGTGTGTGTGCGTCAGTGTGTGTTGCTATAGTGACAGATGTGTGTGCCGGAGCAGAAGCGGAAAGACTCCATGCTCTGCTGAAATTGAAGCGGTGACTTCTTGCATCGAGCCTTATCATTCGATGAGCTTCTACAATAATGTGAATGTGTAGAAATCACAAGGGGGGATTTATCTGAAGGTCTTGCACCTGCGCCAAAGAGGTTAAACTAATTCAGCGTCAGAGTAACACACATCAGTAAACATCTAAATAATGTTCCATCCAGCCTGGAAGCATACGCTGCATCAGAGAGAGGAATACAGAGATACTGTATTTCTGTTTGAGCTTCTGCCTTAAGCACACACTGCTGCTGCTGCGTCTTTCTGATTCAGTATTCTGCTGAGTAACTTTGTTTTGGATGAGGTTACGGCAAACTGTAAATTCACCCACGCAGCCACGCATAATCGGGCATAAACAAGGCAGAGATGGAGGGAATAAAAGAGAAGTAGCCAATCATGCAGCTCTGGAGCCACAAACAGCCCACTTCTCATCTGCAAAGGAGGACCGCCTAGCACTGACTCGCAACCGTGCCTGGCAGTCACAGTCATCTCCAATTGCCTTGACTCACTCTTAACAACAGTGTGCAAATGTGCAAAAATCCGGCGAACACTACCCTCCTAATTTTGGCCTCAAAACTCGTATAGCACGCACAATGAAAACAGATGAATCAAGTGATGAATCATGCATCAAGTTTCTCAGAGCAGCAAAATATTGTAAGCGTGTCCATCACTGACATTTAATCTTTGTCGCGCTTAAAAGATCCGGGAGGATAAGACGGGTGATATTTTACATTTGTTTCACCGTCAGCAGTGATATTCCTCTGCTGTCGACTGTCGACGTGATGCACATTGTTCCCAGCGGTTTCACCTTATTCTGCTAATTGACAGATGTTGGTGAGTGTTGTTTGAGGTTGAACTTGGCGCGCTCTGTATTGAGAAAAGCCTCGAGTGAGCTGTGAACAACAGACGGCCAGGGCCTTGGAGTTGGGAAAATTAAATGGAATACAGTCTGCATTTTTTCTGTGATGACATGTCAAAATGTCTGCTGTGGAAAAAAAGGCCTTTTGTTTTGTGCATCAGTGAAGGTTTCCTGTTGCATTGCAGCACACATGCAGCATTTCTCCTCTCTGCAGCACCACCTTTATATGGCAGCGATTTGATTACCAATTATGCTTCAATATCCACCCCGGCAAGGCTGTTAAACTAATGAGACATGTTTGCAAACATAAAAAAATCATTTAGTGATCTGTGCTGTTTGTCTAGTAATAAGCTTTTAAAGACTGGCTAATTTGAGTTTTCAGAAATGAGCATGTTATTTGGGGATTTGGGCTTAAAAAACAAACAGGAAACACTTCTTGTACAAGTTGTGCAGTGTACCTGTGGCTCTTTATGCTTTGAGTCAACAAGTCTTTGACACTCAGTGAAGCTGATCAGATAGCAGTTAGGGTACTAACTGGCATTCACATTTCACTGGCTGCAGGGACGGGCACTTCATCTTCCACTAATGCCATCTGCGAGCACTGGCACCTTGCCCGGAGCAGGACAGACGAGCAGTGAGGGGACCTGAGAGTGTTTGTATGGGTTTGTACTGCTCGTGTTGTGGGGACATAAATCTGTTCACACAGTTACATTGTGGAGACTTGCCTCCCTTATGGGGACAAAACTGAAGTTAAATTGGAGGATGAAAGCTTGGATTAATTGTGCGTGTATGTGATGGAGAGTGAGAGTGGATGAATGGCTGACATTAGTAAGCAGTTCAGTGAGTTTGGTTAATGAGCGCATGTCCATATATTACTGCATTTGCTCTATGAGCTCAGGAGGCACCAAGCAATAAGCAATTTTCCTCATACAAACTGTTGTGCAGTTTGTTGGGAGTTGAGAGTGTGTTGCAAACAGTTTACAGGAAATAACTGCACGAGTTTACACCTATGAGGGGAAAACTGTTGACGCGCTTCCTCATAATAGGACAGCTGAGTGGGACAGGATAAACAAAATGCATTCCGGACTGATGACCATGACTTGGCTTCCCCCTCATGCACGATCACCGGTTTTGGTTTAATCTGCTCCATTCTTGTCCTTTTTGCTTAGTTTCCTGTGTGTATGTGCTGCTCGTTACTATCATGTTGCTGCAGGTATGCCTTTCCAGCAGTCACCACTGAGCCATTTCCCCACTCGCTGCCTGCCTTCTGACCTTGTTACCTGCACACCCAGCTGCTGTTCATTACTAATTAGTCTCAGTTTATACAGTGAACTGTTGGCACTCGCTGACCTCCAGACCATCTATGTAGTCCTGTTTCCTTAGCATTCCAGCCTGCTCCTGATTCATGACACTTGTCTGCCTCCACTTTGCCAACTCTAATCCCATATTGTGACCAGCTGAATACTGCTCCATTTGCATTGCCACTGATTCTTAATGAGCACGGCGACACCTGTTAGAGCTACGACGCTCGTTAGGAGCGGGAGTCGTTAATCGCAGCGCAGTCAATCATGCTTAGTTTCCCCCTTTCATCAAAATCTCTAATTTGGCGGGGTGTCAAGTCATTAAATATCTGTCCAGAAGACATGCTATCTGCCTATCCGTTTTTGTTTACAAGCCCTGATTCACTTAGTTTGTTTGCAAAAAAAAAAAAAAAAGCAAACTCCATTAATCAAACCAGAGAGTTTTGTGGTTTGTGTCTTAGTTTTGCTCAAGTTGGAATGTTTCAGCTTCTGGAGTGTGTCCATTGTTTGCCTTTTAAAGCTGCACCAGTCTTTTTTCGTATTAAGAGGAGATAAAATCATGATGTGTCATGAGAAAGTTGTTGCTGACCCCCAGAGAATTATGACCATACTGCACAGCTCTACGGAGAGTTATACTGCCTGCAAATGAGTGTCTAAATAGACAACTGTTTGCTAACATATTCACCATTTTAGCTTTAGAAGGTGTTGTGGTGCAGCCAATTTTCGTACATATATCAGATAAGACTCACAACACAGGAAACAATCTCAGTCAGTTAAATACTGAGTTAATGAGAAACTGGTTGACAGACACAGTGTTTCCTCTAGGATGCGCTGTGTCTGTAACCCCTGCTCCTCCCCCTCCTGCTCAGTGCGTACACACTAAAGCCACCACACATCATGTAGTTGACCAATCATGTGCAGCTTGAACGGAAAAAAAGTCAAGAAAAAAACAAAAAAACCCCAAAGCGGCTCCCGCTCCGGCTTCAGTCGTTCACTTCAAAGAGCCCTTTCGTTCGCGACCGACACATCACTACTGACTATTGTCATCTTCATCAGCTGTCTGTCTCTTCTTAGAAAATGCAGTCAGCAGTTACGTCATGGCGTGTAGATATTAGCTTAATGCTATCAATTAGTTTACTCACCTTAGCGACACTGAGTTGGCACCGGGCCCAATTAACTCAAGCTACTGGTATGTTACGTGACGTTAGCTGGCCATCAATATTTTGCAAATGTTTATTTAATTTGTAAAATCTATTATGAGTTATCTTAAGCTAACAAGTCTACCTTTTCTCCGGTAAGTCGCTGCCCTATTTTCCAAGACGACACTCGACTCTCTGACCTAGTGCCTGGGTGCTTGACGTGATGTCACTTTCAAGGCTGCGCTCTCACGAGAAATTAACGTCGGACTCTGCTGCGAAGGTGGAGACATGTGGCGGTGGTGTATTTGCGACAATAAAAAAAAAAAGAAAAAAGAAATTTGAAGAAGCGGTGGCTAGGATTTAGGAATGGCGGCCCGCCACTCCTAAATGAATGTAGAGGAAACACTGAGACAGTAACTGAGTGACTGCTTCATGAGTGAATAGGAGAGACTCGAGGCCTGCTTTCAGACTAAAGAAGATCAAGGGGGTGAATTAGAATTCTTTGTTCACAGAATGAAATCATCCACGATGATGACAGCGAGGAAAGAGATGAAGATCCCGTTGAGTAGCTTTGCCTGAGGAAGGCTGGTGAGAATGACGTGCTTGAAGCAAAGTTGTCAAAACGAGCTGTTGCGTATAACCCCGCTGTTGTGACTGTCGTCAAAGCGGTTCTTAATTCCTCGCCCCTCACCAAACCGTTGTGAGCCCGGGACTTTCTTTTAACTCTAATTTCAAGTGAAGCTAACTATCAGGTCCTATTTTAACGGAGGGCATGAGGAGGCAGCGGGAGCAGCATTATGCTTCTCATTATCGCTCGATCCAACTGCACTTTTACCCCGGGCTACTGGCAAAGCTCATTAAAACGGGCCAACAATGGAGTCACATTCTTCTTCACAGCAAACAGGAACTCAGAACTCTCTGTCAGACTCGGTGTGGAATGTCACCGCCATGTTTTTTTGTAGAAGTCGTTTGCTGCCGTTGAGGTTATTTTGAACTGCCACTTGGTAACTCCTGGGCGCTCCAGTCTTCACACCTTTTTAACAGGAAGCACAGCTCCCCACTGATCGTCCCCTCTTGTTTCTCTTGTCTGGCCATTTTTGGTGACATTCTGCATCCCCAGTGAAATCAGTTCAAATGCTTGAAGGCAGCTGCTGAGAGACCACAGCGTCTCTCCACAAATTGCCTTTTAAACTTTCCACCATTATTTTCTGTCGCCGTTTTTTTACTCGGAAAGTGTTTAAACTTTGTTGTGTGACTATTTTGAATCCATTGTGATGGAGAAACAACACAGTGCAATGATGAACAGCAATAAGATGCATTTCAACAGTGTTTGGGTCCACGAGTCAGTGCTAAAACTGTCACCATTTACAGCTGTAACACAGAGCCTAGTCGACACATGTGGTAGGTGTTTGCATTCAGTGGCAGCTGGTGATTATGTGTTGAGGTAAGGGCCTCTGTTGTCTAGCTTGGTGCATTAAGCTTGGACTTCACCTTAGAAGAGTGTTACGTTTACCCAACAAGTGAATCAGAAAAGCAGACACACTCCATCCAACAGCTCAGCTTGGCTTCTTAGTCTGACTCTGTCCCCACAAATCAGAAGACTCCTCTGGAAAACAAAGCATATCGTCTTGACTTCGTTTTCATATTCTGCTTGTCTGCTTGATGCTTAAATGCCTGCTGCGTCTTTGATGCTTACAACGACTGTATGCAATAGTGCATATTGAAAGTGGCCCCAGCCTTCAGTTTATCCGACCTTGCTATCCACCATTGTCTGCTCCTTGTTTGTGAGAATGGCTGTGCAGTGTGTCCTACCAGAGTACGGGGAAGTCCAATAAAGTCAAAGCTCAGAGTTCCGCAATATGTCCCCCTTGTGTTGATGACACAAATACTAGACCTCGTTTAATTCGTTGTTTTATGTATTAGCTACAGATGGATAGCCTCAATTGTGTTACGTCTTGATTGGTAATCCCATTGTTTCATTGGTTATAGAACTCTTCTGTGCTGTTTTGACACGCAGTGACTTGTTTTTAGTGGTGGTGGCTTCAGGAGGAAGTTCAAGCTGAATTAGTATGTGTTCCATGGCTGCTCCCATTAGGAAAGATAAAACAATGTCAATGTCAATTGTTTTTTCCAATTAATTTCATATTGTATAACTTCATTTGAGGTTGTATGAAAACAGACTAAAATGAAAAACTAATTAATTTGCTCTGACGTCCTCTGCTGACTGGCCGGCACTGGGCTCATTGCATGTTTAACCTCCGTTTGTTTACTTTCTTGACAAACAAACAGCCGTACTTTGTGGGCAGTGGAGCTCCATCGAGGTCGTTTCTTCCAAAGAGTGACAGAAGGGTATTCAAGGTGAACAACTGCTAGGCGGACAATACAAGCAGAGGTGAATGCATCGTGGTAGACATTAGCAAAGGGAGAGAAATACACAATAAAAAGCCTCACAAAGAACAAAAATGTAGATAATATAGATCTGTTATCGTGGCTTTTTCTGTAAAGATGAGCCTATCTTGTGTCCAGTTGCATTTTCTGAGTGCTTTCAAGCTTCTTTGATTTGTTCACATCTCAAACATTAATCTCATGGCTGATTTGTTTTTTTCTGGTAAACCTAAAGAAGAAAGATGCCCAATGAGAACCACTGAAGCTCAAATGACTCACAAACTCATATAACTTTATTTTGTTTGTATGGTTCTCTCCTAGGGCTGATGAATGTGCCTGTTTTTGCATGTTAAAATATGCAGAAAGGGAGTTATAAATCACCTGTACTAGTATACATACATGTAATTGCACCATGCTATTGTAGCTCCTGGCCTACATTTAATAACTCTTTGCAGAGTGTAAATCTGCATGCTTTCATAAAATGAGCCCTGCATACATTTCTCTCCTTGCATTTGTATCCACATACAAACAGTATCCGTGGTGTGTGTGTGTGTGTGTGTGTGTGCGTGTGTGTGTGTGTATTGTGTGCTTCTGCCTGTAGTCAAGCTGTGTTGAGAGAGGAAACGGTATCAGCTCAGAAGCAAACCACAAATTCTTGCAGCAGTAGGTAGTAGGAGGTCTACAGAACCCGTGTGTGTGTGCGTGTATGAATGCATATGCATGTGCGTGTTTGATTATTTGTGCCTTAAATGTTTTCTAAGTGAGTCTCAGTGGAAAACCATATGAATAGAGCTGAGCTTCCCATTGGATCAGCTCCACAAGGAAGGCCTCTACCTGTGTGTGCGTGTGTGCGAGTGTTGATGAGAGCCGGTTTCAGCTTTTGGTCTCCAGAGCAAGGCAATTTTGGCGAAAGAAATGAGGAGAGGAGGCAATAAAACATAAAGAGAATTCTAGAGTTTGTGGGAATAATGTGCGCTGTGACAAAGTTAGGTGTATATGAGATCGATACTGTAGATAGAGAGTCAGATAGAGAGGGAACAGGAAGCAGCTGATAGGATTTAGTATTAGCCGGGGGTTAATACGCACTCTTCCCTGAGTAGCAGCCAGGATCCGGCCCCAGTAATATTGATTTTAAACAGTGATCGGTCTTTGTAGTTGAGCCCAAACAGACAGCAGGAGAGACTCCGCTGAGCTAATTGCCTTCACTCACCGACCTCCCTGCAAGCAAAGAACATGCAAAGGGAACACAAAGGTGACGTGTGTGACTCATAAAGTGAGTGTTTTCGTGACAAAGTGCACAAAGGTGCATGCGAGAGAGATGTCTCCGTGGGAGTGAGGTGGATTGCCTGACGCGAGTGTGCGTGTGTTCGTAATTGCATGTGTGTTTTCGTGATGGGAGTGTGCGTGAGTGCAAATTTTTGCGTGCGCGTTTGCATGCGTGGAGTTTAAGCACTGTCATACCTCCCGGCGCCCCTCGTTCACCTATCCCCTAATCTCCGCCGAATCCCAAGTGAGATAACAGAGCTTACTGACATTTGAATATTCTGACTCCTTGGCTGGAATATCAATTAAGACCAAGGCGGCGCTCACAGCTTTTCTCTTTCTCTTGTCACCTCAGTGGCCTGATTGTGTCGAGCAAATAAAAAGTGCTTCATGTGGACAGGGCGAAGGCTGGCCAAATTTGCACCACCACGGGAGGTTTTGTAAAGTTTGTGCTGAGCTGACGTCCTCTGTTCCAGCGTTCGCCAAGTGCCTGATTGTCTCCAGGAAATCAGGGGAGATGAGATGCAACGCTGGCGTTAGATAACAGATACCTTTCCCTTTTGGATCTATGCTCTTTCCGCCAAGCTCCGTGCAATTTCGGGGGATTTGATTTGATTCAATTTCCCTCTAATCTCGCTCCCTCATGCGCATTAGAATGTGTGGAACTGTGTGTGAAGTGTAGAGTATTGGGGTGGGGGTGCTGATGAGAAATTTCCAGTTGCTTTGAGTAACGAGCAGCATGAAAAAGGGAGGGTTGCATAAATCTGCATTCTTAACTCAAATGTAACCAAGAGCATATTGGAATAAAGTCATTCATCCTCTCTCTGTCAAGTCCTTCTGTCAACTTAGACTTCGCTGGCCTTGAAGAAAGTAAAATTACTACATTATTCATTTTATTTGTTAGCGCTGCGATGGAGCTACTTAGAAGAGTGTTTTTCGTCTCTCACGCTCACACTGGCATATGCTAAATGCAGAAATATGGAAAAGCAACCCTTCCACAGTGTTAGTCTTCCCTTCCTTCCCTAGATTTATGCAATCAATTAAAACACAGTGGGAATTAGTGAAGCCCCGGAGCAAAGCAGTTCAAAAGTTATCATAATGCCTCCAATAAATGTTCTGATGTCGCAATTCAAAAACTAGAAAAAACTGTTTGGACTCAGAGAGAGAGAGGGAGAGGAAGAACAGAAAGAGACAGAGGGGGAAGAGTGCAGGAGAGAGCTAAGGGGTGCAATAGTGAGAAGTAGAGATTCGGAAAAAAGAGAGTGGAATTGCTACAGCAGAGCTCACTACCCAGCCTGGAGACACGCAGCCAGCAAAGGAGCCGTTGACTTATTGTGTCCTGTTTGAGCTGCCCTCTCAGAGAAGCGCCGCTGCATCCATGTGACTCAAAAGAATCTGCTGAGTAACTTTGTTTGGGATGAGGTTACAGAAAACTGTAAATTCTCCCACGCAGTTGAGAATCATCCAGCATAAACAAGGCAGAGATGGAGGGAATAATAAAGCCTGAGCTCATATCTCTGTGCCTCAAACAACAACTCATCATCCCTTCTCCTTCCTCTCACATCATCCTGTTATTTTCACTCTTCTGCCCAAAATCTTCCTTTCTTTCTCCTCCTCTCCCCCTCGCCAACTCTCCCCTCTCTCCCCCCCACGTCCATCCTTAGCTCCCGCCCTCCCCACCTATCCACAGTTGTTGCCTTGGTAACAATACAAAGAGATTTTCTTCGCAGCTCTGTCACCGTGGCAACGCTTGGCTTTCCTCCAGGCTGTTGGAAGCGCGCCGCCCTCCGGTCTGCTACAGCCGGCTTGTGCTGACCACCGTCAGATCGAGGCTGTCCGATGGAAATTGCTCGAGCGCTGACGTCTCTGTGGGGCTCTGTAGGAGATGCAGATGCTCGAAGATGGAGGGTCCGCGGCTGTGGAAGTGATGGAGGTTCAGTGTGTTGATTGTGTCAAGACAAGCACTTATGGTTTGTTTCAAGCAGTGGTGGTGATTATCAAAGCGTCTGGCCTGGCGTGCAATCTTTCTGAGTTATATTCTGGCATTGCTTCACTCTGGTTCTGGTTTATTTGCATCAAAAATCACACTCCTCAGAGGGTGAACGTCCATAAATGGGTTTGGAAATCATAAAACAAGAGGCTCCCTCTAACTTCAGGTCTTGCCTCATAATCAGCATGTTTGATGTTTCCTTCAGAATAAGAAGTGGTTGCAGCGTAAACAGGAAGTGCTAATCAGTAGTTTGGCATTCTTCTAAAGGTGGAAATTTGTCAAAATGTAAAATATAGGCTGTCATTGACTCCATAACAGCAATTTCGAGCTTCAAAGTGGTTGCAGAAGTAAAAGGTCCATTAATTTCTCCCCTTGTCAACTTTGTGAGCACTTCTTTGACTCGGATGGACACAAAAGTCTCCTGGTTAAATCATCGCCTCCAAAGACAAACAACCACGTTTGGAAATATCTGGCTGAACGTCACTGAGGCTCGAACTTACATACGTAAAAAAATTTGGGGGAGAATCTAATGACACCCAAAGTGCATTTGCACAAGAGACATCCAATCACTGAGCTTCAAATTCTGTCATATGTGCTACTTAAGGAGGGTGGAAGCTAAAAATCATGATGTTGAGAAAACTAAAACACAATCTGATGTTTTAGATGGTTCACTTTCTGATTCTGATTTACACCTCCGACTGGATTCTTCTCCATAGAAATGGCGGCAGGGCTCATGGGTAGTATTTTAAGCCGTCCGTTATGCCACACTGTTGAAAAAACATGATTTGTCCATGATTTGAACATTGAACATTTTGAAATGGGAACACAGAAGAGGAAGAATGACAGTAGGATTGGCAAAATCCATTTACTCTAACTTTTTCATTCTACATATCATTTTACCATATTCTGACATTTCCAAGTCTTATTAACACGAGTCTTATATTTCTGTGACACTGACACTCTCCTCTACCCTTTCACATTTTCCCTGTGCTGAAATTATGTGGACATAACGTCAAAAAAACAAACTTTAAAACAGCATAAAACTATTCTTTCATTAAAAGCAATTGTCGGAGAACATTTATAGAGCAACTCACATGTAAATTTATGGTATTTCTGAGTAACTTATTCTGAAAATAACAATGCATGGCATGCCTGGTTGTGACATAGAGTGTATGCTAAAAGCCTCTAAATAAGGGGAGTAAAAGGTGAGCTAAAAAGTTGTGTTTGCCTTGTGGATAAATATTCATGTGGACAGTGTTGAGGAGAGAGAAGTGGCTGAGAGTCACCCTCCTCCACACGGGCCCATAATTGCTTGCTACACCCCTGCTGGTGAAACAGAGATATTGCTGCAAACGCTAATGCTGCACAGCTGGTGCTGAAACTGTGCGCCACTCGCGAGGCGCAGCAGCCAGTTGGCAACTGAGAGGCTTATTACAACAGCAACAGGAGACTTGACATTTTGAATGTATTGTGCCAGTGAGTAAAATGCACTTTAGAGATGTCACGCTAATGGGATTGTGTTTTGGCAGGCTAGCTCTGGCAGGGGTTGGAAATTTCTGCGTTTACCAGGCCAAAACCTGGCATCAACGCTCCGACAACTGATTACACTTGTGTAAGAGTGTCAGTGTTTTGTTGTTTAGACTCTTTTGTCTGAGTGTCAATGAGTTTTTTTTTTTCTTTTCAAATACGCCGTGACTTTGTCTCTGCTTCATATCAAGGCCTATTGAAGAGATTTCTCGGGGTATCATCTCGACAGATTAGTCTCCTCCTTACCCTCATTGTCATGGTGACTAGCGGAACACAATGACAACAAAATCAATTCATTTCAGACATGGACTAAAGACCAAAAAAAAAGAAGTTATGTATCCAAGCTGTCAAATAGGAATAAAGCTTCACGAGTAACTTCAATTTACTCACCACAAAGAGTACCACTAAACCTGTGAAAACACTTTTTCTTGAGTAATAAAGAATCACCCTGATGACATCACCAGGGGTATCTTGGCTTGGGCTTGAGATCTAAAACAGAACACCTTTGTCACAAACTGGAACTCTGTGGTCCAAAAGGAACAGGTACTTCGGAGGAACAGAGGGTCTCATAAAAGACACTTTTAAGATGCATCATGGGAATTGTAGGACGTAGCATCCTTGGAGCTCGAACCATAAAAGAGACTAAAAGTCAATACATCTCTGTAAATGTATTTAAACCAGTATTTAAGAATCTTTTTAGATATTTAATCATTATTATCTAAAGCGATGACAGGAAAAGAGGAGTGACGACACAAAGGTCATCACTGCAAGTTATTAACTTGAGTGCAGAAGGTTAAAAAGATAAAATAAATATTAACTAACAGGACTTGAGGGGCTCTATACTTGTCTGCTGGTGATTTACAGAGTTTCCTGATGGATAGATAGTTTTACTTCTTAACTAAAGTAACCGCTAACTGCTGCTAACTGTAGCTGCCTTTAGCTAGTTAGCCATGTAGCTAACAGTCCTGACTCTCCCTGCTGCCCTGCTTCCCGCCAGCATTCCCCACTTGTCTTTGGCAATGAGTGATTGAACCATGTACAGTTTCAAAGTTATGTTCAATCCAGTTTGTGATTGGAAAAGAGGCCACGTCTGTCGGACCAAACTTTTCATTTCCCATTCGCTGGTCATAACATGAGCTGTGGCTATAATACTGTGGTTATTCAAATGCACTCTGCTTCTTTGAGGCCGTGTGTCAGTTTAGCTTTTGTCTCTTGCTACAGAGCTGCTATCACTGTGTGACTGAAGCGTGGCCTTGGTGGAATTGCACACTTTGGCTCCAATGTGTTTACTGTCGTTGTCAGCCACAGAAAACAGCCTTAAGTCTTTTGCTGTATATTCACCGATGCATCTTGGTATTTCTTCAGCTCTCGGGTTGTTATGGAGAAGCAGTCCTTTGTGCTTTTGCACAGCCAGAGAGAAGTCCTTAAATGAGAAGTCACAGTTCCCAGAGATATGAAGTTCTGTGCTGCATTTCATGGGCATAATAGAGAAAATCCTCTTTACAACAGCATTTGAACCTGGCATGGTGGGGACAAACGAGATAATGCTGTATGTTTTGGAAAACTGCCTTTTCACTGATGGATTTTGTGGTATCCTGTCAAAACGTGAGTGAAGGAGAGCTCCTCATTGAGGCCCATCAGTGTCAGTTTCCTTTTAGTTTTTCTTCTTGTCCATCTGAGAATTCTTAGCTGACAGGCTGAACCCACTTCTTTTTGCTACCCATTGTTTGTTGTAGCTGCCGGTTTGTCCATATTCGCAGGGTTATCAATGTACATGCCAACCCGACCAAAAACCACCAGACATTAGCGAAACATTTGTTTTTGCAGTAACTTTGCATTTACGCTATACATACAACTAATGCACATGAGAGGGGTCTTGTAATTGGATGACAGCTGTCCTCACCTTGATCTGCACCTGCTGTTGTATCAGATCTAGCTGTGATCCTGTTTACACCTCGTATTAAAATGGGATCTGTATCCACATGCGTTATCTGAATAATAAAAAAAAACAATCCTCATTTGTCATGTATATTTAATGCAATCTCATTATCATCCGCAGCAAAACCTGCGCATCAGTAAATTGAGGTGGTGGCAAATCGATTAAAAGATGATGGACGTTTGTGAGTAGTTAAAAACTTAGAGAAACTTTGTGAAAGCTGTCTTTGAAAAATTCTTAATGATTTGACCCCTGTTGTGAATTTGACAAATGTAACACATGAAGTGATTTCTTCCTTTGTATGAAAAATATTGTGTCAGCTTGTCCCAGTGTGCAGGCTACTCTGCGACATGTTGCACACAGTTATTTCTGACTGTAAATTGTTCTTTTCCCTGATCATGCTGAATAACATATCTTTTCTTGCTTTCACGGCACAGAATAGACAGATAATCAGTAATTAAAAGCACGTCTCTTTCAGCCTTCTCGCTTGTTCATAGCAACAGCATATATTATGTGCTGGCTAGAAACAAATACCTGTTTGTTGTGTAGCCTACAGATGCCAGATTGCGTTTACATACAACATAGTCTGAGCCAAACAACCTCCAGATGTGATCAGGCCGATCTGATCACGTTTCAGTCATGACACATTTAATCTGCATTACCATGCGTTTTTTCCTTTTCCTGCCATCATAGCGTGTTGAACATACTGCAATCTCTTCTTTGCTCTTCTCTTGCAGTTTCTACTTTTCCAGACCTGAAATGTACAGTAAAATACAGTGAACTCTTCTTCTCCCCCACCGCTTCCCCCTCTCTGTTCCCTTGGCTCTCTACTTTCCAGTACACTTTTGATGTTAGATTTTGATAGAACACACTGCACTAACTTTGGAAACACGTTTATATATAGCAGGGAAGTAAAAGTTCACACATCAGCTGCTTCCTGTCTTGTGAAGCCGAGACCTGAGTGTCTCACAGACGTCATTTTGCAATAAATTACAAAGCCGTTTTCTTCTGTCTGTACAGAAAACGCTGCCAAATTAGCTGCTCTTCCCCTGTTTTCTTCACAGTGAGCAGTTGACAGGTGATAATGCAAGAGGTGACCAACCATGAACTTTGATACGAACCCATACAAGCACAAAATTCAAGCTGCTTTGGGAACTTTGGGAAAAAAGTGGCTGTTTGCTGTGCTTGTTAATGTTTGTGTTTGTGGGTGAAAGAGAAAACTTTAAGAGAAAGACTAAGAATAAATGATTAAGTCTTCAGAAAAAAGTATATTAATATGTTTATGAGCATCTGAGTATGTGTGTTTAAAGACTGTGTAGCAAGTTTGTGTGCATTTGTGCACAAAACCTCAGGTGCACCCTGGTATGTACAGCTTCTTACAGTGTGTGTGTGTGTGTGTGTGTGTGTGTGTGTGTGTGTGTGTGTGTGTGTGTGTGTGTGTGTGTGTGTGTGTGTAAATGGTGCTGTCATAGTGTGTGTGTGTCTATGGGGAGGCCTGGCAGGGCACACTGGGACAGTTGGAAATAAAGAGCCATCTGACAGCCCTGTGCTGAAATGCACTCTGGGAAAAGCAAAGAGGAAAGCAAGAAAGTGGCCTATTTGACAGCCAGTGCACTGCCTGTGGTGTGTGTGTGTGTGTGTGTGTGTGTGTGTGTGTGTGTGTGTGTGTGTGTGTGTGTGTGTGTGTGTGTGCGTGTGTGTGTGTGTGTATTTGTGCATCCAGGTGTCTGCAGCAAGCATGCATGTATTTATGCTGTGTGTATGTGTGCGGTGACTCAGGTGCAACAGTCTGCGTGTGTGTGTGCAGGCATGGATTTGTGTGACTGATCTGTGTCTGTTTGCATTTTGTGTGTGTGTGTGTGTGTGTGTGTGTGTGTGTGTGTGTGTGTGTGTGTGTGTGTGTGGCCCTGTAGTAATTAGGTAACAGTCTGGCCCTCAGCGATCCATTTCCTGTCAGTGAGGACAAAGAGAGACCTGCTGATGAACCATCTGGTGTCCAGGTGCATCACTGGCTTCCTCTCAGTCTCTCCTGGTAGCAGGACGTCTGTCGGCCCCGCTCACTCTTACCCCTGGGAAGATGCTTGACCTCGGGTGGCAGCTCGCTCTCGCCTCCTTTGTAAAATCGATCTAATCAACGGGAATGATTAAAGTGTGGATGTTGTTGCCATTTATTTTGTCCTGGACAGCAGCTTTTCTCTTTGTACCCACAGACAGAGTCTTCTGAAAATAAGCAGAATGTGCTAGATCACAGGCTAATTTGTTAACAGATTATTTTCCTACCTAAAAGCATGAACGTTAACGGCTGAGATGAACCTCTCCTGTGTTCTCCTCCAATTGATGGATCTTTTTTCTGTAGTGTGGAGCCCGTCTCATACTTTAAATCTCATGTTTTAAATCTCGAGTACTGCCGGCCGCTTTGTCTTTTGAAATAATGTTCTGTACCCATCCCACGATCCAGCACATGGTCTGCTTGCTGGCCCTGAGTTTCTATGATGAAGCTCAGCATATCATAGTCCATGTTCCAAAGGTTGAGGGGGTGTCCTGTGGCCGGACCACATGTCTATGGCCTCATTAAAAGGAAGAAGCAGCATGACTTCTGTACCATGTGGTCTGCACACACCAGGCTGAACAGTGGATATGCCGGGCCAAAGTCAATCAACTTGACTTTCAATGGCTGCTGCTGCTGGCAGTCCACGGCCACAACACTTTCAGGTTTGAGGTCTGTCATGAGAAGACCCTGGTTATTTCTGCCCTCCATGTAAGCATGCAGGCTTTGATCCTGAGGTTCAAAGTTGAGGCAGATGTGATCCTAATCAAAGAAAAAGCCATTCCACTTCACAATATTGTAAATGTCAACGCAGCCGCCTCAGGGTGGCAATTTTCTCACTTGGGTGGTGAACAATTTCAGGGTGGTTCGTGTTGACCTTGATGGTCACCGCCTTGTCTGTTTCAATGTTTCAGCATTCGGTTACAAAACCAAAGCCGCTCCCTGAGGAAGGCCTCCAACTTGTGAGACATGTGAGCTCTTAAAATATCTGGAGGTCGTCTGTGTGGAAGAAGGAGAGCTGCATGGTGGGGGCACAAAACACACATTAAGCACCACTGGCTACCGTAAGTGCCAACCAATATCAGGGACAAGTCCCTCCAAAGCTTCCTGTATTTACGGTTGCTCACAGTGAACACTGGCTCAGAGACTGACACTAATACAATACCAAAATGGTTTTCTTGCCATATTTCCCTCCTGTCAGCTACATTAATAGGAGCGCTGTCTGAACAGCTAACCCAGCTAACTAGCTAACAATGGCTGCAGTTAGCAGCAGAAAATGGTTAGCTTACTTTAGCAGCAAATAAAAATATATGTCAATCAGGAAAGTACATTAAGCACCTCAGTTAATTTGATTCTCTGTCGCCCAATGGGCCTTATGACATTTAGTGACATTTCAATGACAAGTCCAATTTATACCACTATAGTTGATGTAAAGAAAATAATTCATGACACCGATACAAAAGCATTTGACAGTGTAATAAAACCTAATTAAGTTTCAATGACTAGCACCACTGTAGTTGAGGTCAAAAAAACTATTCATGACACATTTATAATGGTCTCAGAAAAGCCAATGTCAAAACCAAGCACAAATGATGGTAAATGTAACGCTGACACAGAAAGTTAAGGTTAGAAGTTAAAAGTAAGTTTCCTCAGTCTCTCTGTTTTGTCAGTTCTGATAATCCAGCTGTACCCTACCACATAGCAGACAAAGTTTGCGACTAGTTGGTGAACTTAGTGGAGCATTCAGCAGCTGAAAAGCCGGATATTTCTTGGTGATCTGTGTCAAAACAAGAGTGAAAGGACAGTGAAGATTTGATTTTTGGAGCATGTTGAAGGCATCCACTCTCAAACCTTTTTTCATGTGCAGCAGACCTACAAACAGGCATTTCTCTGTAAAATTGATGGAGTTCCCCTTTAATACTCTGTTCCATTTCCCCAACACAGCTCCAAAGCAGGAATAGATTTCTAATTGTAGTGCGCACACAGTATTATCCCTTATCTTTTGCAAGTTAACTCTCAATGTCGCTGCTTTTTTAAAACACAAAGAGAACTTGTAAAAAAGTATACCTTTGTTTATCTGCACATGCTGCATTCAGTGACTGAATAAAAATGGCCTTAGTATATATAGTCTATAAAGCAGCAGTTATCAGTCAGGATGTGTCATTCAACAGGTCTCAGATGCCGCCCCCCCAACCCGGATGAAGAAGGAATTTTTCTGACATACCTCTGGAAACACAAATAGCCTCAGTACTCAGGAAGGCCAGGTCTGCTAATGAGGATATGGAGTGTAACGATTGTGCGAGAGCTGTCACTGGCTTCATTTCCAGACTTTGCTAATTTACAGAGTCCATGTGCCAGTGGTGAAGACGTGGCGGGTACGGTGACTGGAGAAGGCAGAGTGTGTGGCAGCAACCGCGGTGTCTCTGGCACGCTGTGTGCACCTGACAGCACAGTCATGTTAACTGCAGTGATTCTACACACGATAACTAAACTGTAGAACAACTAAAATCATTCTTGACGATATGCACAAAAAATACATTTTAAAACTATTGACACTGTTTGGTGTAATCATGGATTTCTAAAACCAATGATGATTAGACGTCCTTTATTTAACCATGTAAAAAATGCACTTAAATTTAAATCTTAACTTTGCTATTGAACTAAGTAGATTGTATTTAACCAATGAATGTCAAGTTTTGATGTACAAGTTGCCAGAGGACCAGCGTGGCAGACAAAACAGGAAGTGAAGTCAGAAACGTTTCACTTTTAAAATAGAAAAGAAATATACACGCAGACCTTTAACCAGGTATGATATTCATGGATAAAAATTCATCAAAAAGTTCATTTGCAGGCTTCTTTGAATTGAAAGAGAGTCTCCATCAAAGCTTTTAAAACCTAACTTACACCTTAGTCAGCTATAACATGAAATACAAGTAGAGGAACAATATTCTGACAACAATCAATAAAATAGTTGCACCAACAACGAAATGGCAGCCCATCTGTCGACGTGCCTGCCTACCTGCATGCACTCTGCCCGTGCATTCACTGAACATGACCGCTGGATACAGCTAGCAATGACAGCGATGTGCCATGCAGCGCACCTTCATGTGTTCTGGGATAGGGGCTTTGGAGGGAGACATGAAGGAAGGGGATGGGATTTTTTCCAGTTGGATGCCTTTAAAGTCTAGCTTACTCTTGCTTGTCTCTCCAGCATTACCAACCCAAGCTTTACGTTACCTCCTGTGTCTTAGGTTGCCTGCCATATGCCACATCGTGCCAATGAAACCGGGAAAAAACCCCAAATGTCTAACATTCAAAACAGCACCCACTAGGATAGATGTCCTCCACATGAAAAACACTCACACACGCGGCCTGTCATTTACACTCGCAAGGCGTTTTATGCAACAAGGGCAGAGTCTGACAAAGAAGGGTATGAAAGGAACTTATTTATTCAACTACTCCACATTATATACCCTTCAAAAGAGCATGGAGAGGAGCCCAGCTTAGCATAGTGCATTTTATCCCTGAGAGCCCAGAGCCCACTCTCTGTCTGTGTGTGTGTGTTTGAACACTCTATTATCTTGACAGAAAGAGCGAGTGTGAAGGAGAGAAGAAGTCTCCTGGGTGATTGGCCGGTCAATCCTTTTGACAAGATGATTCATTGAACTTTGTGTAGAGGGTAGTCCCATAATACAATGCCTTCTGCATAAGATAATTTGCTGCAGGAGGGTCACGAGAGAAGAAAAAAAAAACACTTTCATGTTTGATGGCAGGCCTGGCGCTCACTTCTGTTACGCTGCTCAAGTTCAGCTTTACACTTCTGCTGACATGGATGACATTGATGTGCTCATAGCAGCAGAATAAGCCCCTTACAGTGAAGGTTAAAGGTCAGATATGTGTTTTCTAATAATGAGTGCCTGATGGGACAAATGCCATAAAGGGAAATCAGAGCTGAGGGGAAACCGTTTTCCTTTTTTCATGCACCATTTGCTCAGGAGCCTCCTCATCTCCGGTACACCATAAAAAATGTACTCTGTCTAAGATACAGCTTTGTCAGATCATCTTTGTTTTTTCCGTCTTTGCCTATTGTCTGTTTCTGATATCTAAATTCAAGTTAACCTCTTTGACTTGCAGAACCTCGAGCATCCAGCGCTGGAGTCTTTTAAACCCTCTTTTTGCTCATATTTTTTTTCCATTTTCTTCTATGCCTCCTAATCTTTAATTCGGGATAAAAGATGCACTGGCAAAATGTGGAAAAAACAAAATAAAAAAGCAAAAAATATAACCAAAAATAGCTCAGCAGAGGGCACATTTCTAATTTCCAACAGACAACACGACTACGTTGGATCTCAAAGTTCAAACAAACGGTGCAAGAAACGACAAAGTGAGTCCCGGTGTCACTGTCAGTGGTTTCCCTCCAGGCTGTACACTGTTTTTCTCTTCACAGATTAGAGTCTGACTCCTCCTGGTCTGAAGCTTTGGAAGGTAATGGCTCATTTTCACAGATGCTGATTTTCACTGCCCCGGGCCGGGAGGATAACACACGAAACACTGGATGTGTTTTGACTGCGCAACTGTCGTGCTGTGCTGTGAAATATGATGCTTGAGCAGACTTATATTTAAACATTTTGGTGGGTCTCTAATAAGATTTATTATTGACCCTCACATATCTGGCCACAGAAAATATTTATTCACAAATACAGAACAGAGTAGATCAGATACTTTGACCTCCAGAAATGAAAAAATGTCTACTTATTTTAGATTTGGCTTCCTCTGCTTCTAACGCCTCCTTTTTTCCCCCTTTATTTTCTCAGCTCCACCTTTATGCTTAGCTTGTCTTTCATTACGCATAGTGTTGGTGTCATAGCGTCATAATGAGTCACAGCACAGGAAGGCAGAACTCGGTGAAGAAGTGGCTCTGTGCTGAAGCCTGGTAACGATATTATTAATATTATATATAGGTAACTGGGATTTTTCCCAGTTTGCCCCCAGTACATGCCTCGTGATGGGGTGTGAACTCCAACAGCCAGCTTCCTCCCTCGGGCCTGGCGTTGGCCAAGGAAGGGAAGCCCTTACCTCACTCATGATAAATGAAACTATTAGATTGATTAGATTAGAAAAAATGAAAATAGAGAGAAAGAAAAAAGAAAGATGACAACATAAAACGGCTGATGGGGGCAAGACCAATACCTGTACTCACTGGATGTGATGTCAACCTTGTCAAGTAACCATGATCTGTCTTGTTTTATCTGTTTTTTTTTTTTTTTACTAAGTGGAACAAAGCATTAGATGAACATTGTGAAAGACATTAAAAGATTACCACATTATGGACGATGATGATCGTTGTTGGCGCGATCTCAGATTAGACAGTTTGATTACAGCTTGTGGAGGCCCTGTCAGATAATAATCTGCTGGAAAAGTTTCAGTCATGTTTTCAGAAACACAAAAGTACCGAAACCACCCTTCTCCTTTAATGAACACAGACTGACAGAGGCTGCTCTGTTCTTATTTTACTGAACTTAAGGCTAGCGTTTGATGCAGTTCATCATGGAATCGAGATAAACTGTCTTCAGCAGCGGCTTGACATGTCTGACACAGCCTTAAAATATTTTTAATTGGAATTTTCGTACCATTTTTGTTTCCTGACCGGTCTCTTCTTTAGCCCTCATATCATTGAAAGTGCCCCTGGGTTCAATTTGTAGGGCCAGTCCTATTTTCCTTGTAAATTCCTCAGTGTCATTGCATGGTGTTGCATGTCACTGTTGCACAGCTTCCTCTCCAAATTTTCTTCAGTTGAGTGCTGATGAACCAGAGGATTTTACCACCGGCCCAGAAAACCTGTTTAACCCAGCCGACCAGACGGGGTTAAGAGGGGGAGATGAATTAATAAATAAACACCTCAAATAATGTCTTAACCTTGATTCACACCAGCTTGAATACTCACATAAGAAGGATGCACTTTGACTGATGGCATCCTGCTCAAAACTGGGCTGAACCACACTGACCATGACCAGATTGGCCCTAAGGTCACGAGACATTGACTTGAATTGATCTCTAGACAGGCAACACACACCAACCGATGTGATCACTAAACCAAAACCAAATCTTTAAAGAAATATAGACACAATTTGGTTTAAGAGGCCCCGTGTTTACTTTCAGAATTTTCACAAATCTGACGCCAGCCTACGCATGTTTCCACTTGACTTCACTTGTGTTGCTTCAGTTGTGTTAGTGGTTCCTGAACCTAGCGTGAGGTGGGTTACACCTGCGTGCACAGATCAGGTTACGTCGCGGTCAAGTTTGTGAAGAAAAACTTGCATTTTTTCATTCTGGAACTACCAGAAATTGATTGATTGATGATGCTCTGAAGGTTGAAGTCGAGATCAGTGCCAGATGGCTTAAAAACACACAGAAAGCAGTTCCACTCTGCGGAGCAGGATCCAGGACAGTGGAGAGGGATTGGCAGGGGAGTGGGAGGAAAAGCAGGTTTGCTTTGTTTTTAGTTAAATTCCCTGGACTGTTCCCTCGCTGCCAATAGCACTGGCAGCATGAGTAATTAGTGTTAACTCAAGTTGTGCAAATGTGTGTGTTTGTTGTGGTGTGCGTTCAGATGGGTGTGAAGGTAACATTTGCGTGCAGTTAAAAGGTTTTTTTTTTTTTTTTTTTTTTTTTACTTGCATGCACGGTTCATTTGAAGGTGAAAAAAAAAAAAAAACAATATTTACAACCAAAACACTACGTTTGATTCTGTCTGGCAGTGATCTTCCATCTGAAGCCCAAGGACACATTAACTCCCTGCTCACAGCTCCGCATGTGTGGAGAGACGCAGCAGGGTATAGAGGTGTAAGAAAAGGAGAAATATTGAAGAAGATGAAGACCTCTGTCATGTTTTCATGGCGGAATAGATGTTGATTTGAATATAGGGACTTTGTAGACTTTCATCTACTCTGCCGTCTTTACCTCAGAAGTTATTAATGGAAGGCATATTGCCAAAAGTAACTCAGAGAAGTGATGAGCTACATGCCAAAAAGTATAAAGGCGGTGTAAATTGAGCGCTAAAATAAAGCTGAGGCAATATCTGTCATTATATGACTTTTTCTGGGAAATGGAGACAAACTTATTATAATCCAGAAGAGTGGTTTATTACTACAGATCCATCCGCTAGCAGCAAACACAGCTTGAGCTTCACTTTTTGCATTGTTATGATAAAAAAGAAAGTCAATTAATGGCCGTTTTTCCGCCATGCCATGAGCAGTCTGTTTTCATGCTGTGCACAGTGAGAGAAAATGACGAATAATCATTGTCAGCACGAAACTTTCTGACAAATACTTTGTGTTTCCTGCCACTGCTTCACAGTAAAAGTCACCGCATGTTTGGCCAGTTCAGGTAGGCAATTTAAATCCCGCGTGGGACTGATGGACCACACCACTTACAATGAAAACTGCTCCATAGAGGGGTTAATTAGGGAATTACTGAATGTAAAAACATTGAATGAAACGCCAGGTTTATCACTTTAATATCTGTCTTGTGCGCATCGCCATCTGTCAGATGCTTAGTGGGAAGAAAATAGAAAAATATGGGCAGCGTTTAACAGGAAACGGAAAAATAGATTTGAAATTGGTTTGAATGGACATCTGTGAGACATTTAGGCGTCAGCCTCAGAAAACAAAGCAGGAAGCTGCTGTTCATGAATGTCACTTCAAATTTCACTTTGCTTGTATATTTACATGTTTTTCCAGAGTGAGTCCAATCTACTCTATCAACATCTATTTAAAATGCCTGGAAGTAGAGAGCCAAGGAATACAGACGAGATATGAAGAGAGGAAGGAGGGGGAATAAAGAATAGCTGAAGGTTTGTAAAGTATATCTTCCTGAGGGCAAAAGGACAAAGAAACAAAAGAGAATAAAAAGAGACATGAAAGTAAAGTCAAAGAGAGGAGCGTTTTTACAGAAGTCATCTTTTATTGCCACGTAAGAAAGTTGTATATAGAACAATGGTGATATACTGTCAGATGGCAAATCAACAACAAAGGAAGAACAAAAATATCCCTGTCATCCCTCCCCAAAATAAGGTTAACAGACAGATTCATAGCAACACTATGGTAATATATTTCTTGGACAAAACGTCTGCTATATCTCTTTTTCTAACAATATTTGAATAGTACCAAAATACAGCTTTTTCATAACTTAATTTCACAAATTATAAAGTCAGTAAACAGTAAAAGGACAATGGGGCATCACGGTGCATATTATAAGCTACTGTGCAAACAATAGCGGGAGATGGGCTCTACCATAGAAAATATGCTTTACTAGTCACGCATAAATGCAGTGTTGGGGCCATATGTATCCATATACACATATGCATAAATACCACAAACTGGTCTGGACATCAAAAATAGAAAATTGGATTTCATATAATTTTGTATGTAATGCATGATTAACACCAAAATGAGTTAATCAATGAGTTATTCTATAAAAGGATATGATTGCTAATGGATAGTAGTCATATGGCAAATAGCTTATTGATTCTTCAAAGGTAATGAAATATCCCTCAGCTCTGGACCGTAGCAGAGGGTCTTACAGTATCCTTCACGTCCACTGTGACTGATATCCTTCTGTTTAATCTAACAGCAACTATTTGTCATATAGGTTTATGATAAAAATCATACATTTAAAGAACACCAAAGGAGCAGACCCTTTTAGAACAGATGTTGAGCATTACTGGACAGCAAACACTGCATCTCCTCTGTCTCTGTGTGCATAAGTAGACAGCTCCAGATCGGTGAAAACATTGCGCATAAGGACTGATGCTATACAAAGTCGTAAACATAGCTGACGCGAACCCCTTAGATAATATAGTGATATACTGATTTGAGAAGCTGCTCCTCGTAGGCTGTGTGTTTGCAGCTCTATCAAGTCCAGCGAACGGCAACGGGAAAGGATAGAAAAGCAAAGAGTGGAGGAAAATCTGCTAAAAATGTAGCTTGTGTTTGAGCCCTTTAGTGTCATCCCCGATGTACTGTACATATCCCACTTTCTGATCACGATAACGCTGCTCCTTTCTCTCTTTAATGAAAAGAGCGTACTTAAAAGGATGCTGCATTTGATCTGTAGTGATGAGGAAAAAAAGCCTTCCTTCACTACCGCCGCACCAGGAAATGAATATTTACAGACTACTGCATTGTCTTGATTCAGACTGACGTTGACAATCGATGCTTCACGTCTTTAACTTAAATGGGAAACAAAGTGGAAAGTGGAAAAAAGCTCAACCCATCAGGAGCTGACAGATGCATCTTTCAGAGTATTTTATTCAGTGTCAGTCTGTCTGGAGGAATCAGTGATTGATTTGGAAATGTATTGAGCTGCTGCATTAATGATCAATGCAAGTCTGTGAGTCTACATGCCTGTAATGATACCGTAACAACATGAAATCACTGGACAGAAGACTCTGTGTGTGTGTGTGTGTGTGTGTGTGTGTGTGTGTGTGTGTGTGTGTGTGTGTGTGTGTGTGTGTGTGTGTGAGAGCCAATAGTCATCTCTGATTCACAGCTTTCCAAATGGAGCTGTTGGCGCTCACGTGCCGCGCACCACATTATCAATAATGCACCGCTTCCTCCCGATCAAGTGTTGACATTAAGTCCCTTTTCTGTCTTTGCGTGCCGCTGTGGACTGAGTCCCCGTTGCAGCACCAGCGCTCTTCCCCACATTTCTCTGGGTTTCTGTGATTAAAGACCGCACTGAGGACTCATAAAGCCCCCCTGGCCGCTGGTCCCAGTACAGCTCCTTCTCTGTCTCGTATTGAGTATTTCTTGTAGATGTGGTTTTCTCCTGGCGGTTGGCTGCTCTGCTAAACACGAGAGCTAACTTTCAGTGTCCAGTGGGGTTGCTTTTTTTGTGTTAATAAATGTCTCTTTCTCTGCTAAACCAAAGAGAACTTGGACCACAATCCCATTCTCACCTCCTATAAATGCCTGTCCTCTGTCACCTGCCTCGTTCTGTCTCTCAGTGAAGCCTGTGTGGGCTAGTGGGACTGTAACCTTTTGTGATTCTCACTTTTGTCATTTCTAGTACTTCCACTCGATGTGTGTTTTGTGAGTAGGTAGGTGGGTGAGTTTGTTGGGTGTTTGCCTTCCAGTCTTTGAGACGTCTCTCTTGCTTATCTGCCGCTCTTGCCATTCGCTTTTCCTTACGAGACTGTGAGAGCAAGACTCAAAACACTAGCACATCAGGAATGAGCACAGTGGTGGTTACATCGCTGGAAGAGGTGAGTCATGTAGCGTAATGGCTCAGGTGATGCAGGGCTAAAAAGTTCTGTTGCGGGGACCTGGGTTCATGTCCCAAGCAGAGCACAGCTGGCAGTGTTTTGCAGGTGGGAAGTCAGTCAGGGATTGTTGTAGCAACCGTACAAGTGTCTGTCTACCGGAGGACACGTAGGTAGTCAGCAGTGACAAGGACAACAGTGTGGCAATGCAATGCCAGTTTGGGAGAAAAGGTAGAAAAAGCAGGCAAATACAGAGTAAAATGAATAAATGATGTAGCGTGACATTGAGAAGCTGCATGTAGCTCAAGCTAGCTTGGTGTTACCATGGTAGCTGGTCTGCGATGCTTCATTGCAAAGTAATTCAAGGGGACAAAAGAGAAGAAGATCCAAGGCTGGTGAGTCCTCTGAACAGAGCGATTCAATTTAATTAAACTTGATTAAAGAAAATGACTAGAGAGCGAGGTCGCGCTTAAATCTATTGTGGCCCCTCTCGGTGATCTATATTGAAAAGATGGATGGAGATTCAGTCAAAGTATTGCATCAGTAAAAAACTCAAAATAATATTAGTGATTAACTCCAGGTCACAAGGCCAAAGCGTGTTCAGCTGAAGCATTAATACCACACAACTTCAGGCTACATGCTCGGCTGGCCTGATCCTCGCTCCTGCCTCTGTTAGTGATCAGCGTGCTGGTGAACCGCTGCACCCTCTAACTCGTCCTGATTCCTGTAATTAGGCCAGTTGCTCCTTCACTGACTTCCATTCAGCCAGGAAGAAAAAAATCATGATGAAAAACATTTGAACTGTGGCCGGCGGCTCACCTACAGGGAAATCAGGACCTGGAGCGTTTGGAGCAAAGACTTCACACTGTGCGGTCATCTCTGGATTTGGAGCTCATTTGGCAGTGTCATGGTAGATAGTAAGACACTAAGAGGTGAAGGTGATCACTGGCACTACACTGCAAGATGGCATTTACTACAGTGGCAAGCTGGGTGAGTGGATTTTTGATTGACTGATGGTGGCACAAGAAAAATCCAAATCATTCATGTGTCTTCTTGAAATGTGTGGCTCTGCAGGTTTGGTGACATAATGACACACTAACTACTGTTAGTGCATCTCTGATGGAGCAGTTTACAGTCCGACAGAAAAGGTTAAATAAAAGTGAATGGCGCCACACAGCGACTTGGCTTTTAGGGCTTGCTATTGATCAGCAGCTCAAATTCACATTGCAGGGTATCAACACAAAAAAATGTGTGGATTTACTTCCATGAGTAAATCCATTGATCACAGAACTGCCAAATTAACTGATGTCATGGTAAACTTTGCAGTTCAGTGCTGGTGTGACCGGGTCATACATGTATTTTCTAGATAATACCACATAACAGTGTTTCATTCCACACCCTGTTCACAATACTTTCTCTTATTGTTTTCAAAATAAGGGCGTCTCTTTCTGAAAGTATAGCGGAAAGAGTGGGTTGTTGGCATAAACAGAAGCTATAGAACCTCAAGCTCCATCAAGAGAATAAAATTCCACAGACTTAAAGCTGATTGGTTGCTCTGGAAGAGAAGCGACCATCTGGGATGTTTTGTTGTCCTTCAGATTACAAAAGCAGTCTAAAATGAGAAGGAATAATGCGAAACAATGCGTGCTGGCATTGGCATTTTTCTTTGGAGCTGGTGGGCTCTTAGCGTTGAATATGATCCACTGGATGTACTGAATGTCTTTACTGTACTGATAATAAGCACAAATGGTACATTTAACACCGAATTTTGAAAAACAAGAATATATTTTCAATAAATGATGAACGCTCGGTGTTGCAGAGCTCCTGCTGGCTCCGTTACTGAGCTGGCTGTGTTGAGCCTGCGGGACTACCTGTGTCCTTTTGTCTCTGCTGTGGCATTTTTTGTCTGACTGACTCGTCTGATGAAAAATGTCAGACATGACTGCCTCCTGAACCCACTCATCTGTGGCTCTGACCCTATCAGCCGTGACGCAGCCAGCGCAACCAATTCCAGTGAGGGAAGAGAGGTTTTGTTTACCAACTGTTTCCACTGCCCGGCCTGCTTCCCATTGTTCCAGTGGCTGCTTTTGCAGAGCTGAATGAGCCTTAAGCTTGGAGCAGTACAGGGTGGCAAGGAGGGCTCATATTTCCACATCCCCGCCTTGCTGGATTAAGTCAATTGGGGCCGATAATGCACATCCTGAGCAAACATTGACCTGCTTCTCAACTCTGTTACAAACAAAACCGCCAGCTGTCACGAAAAGGAGGAAATAAATACACGGAGCGGCGGAAAAAACAACAAAATTTGCAAAGGCTTCTCATCGGACGCAGACAGGTTTATGGGATTGTGAACTCCATTTATATATGATTCACTTTGTTTGGTTTGTTTGTTTGAGTTCTGACTTCCTTAGAGGCAATAGTCATATGCCAAAGTTGGATACACACACACACACACACACACACACACACACACACACACACACACACACACAAAAAGTTATAAAGAGTGAAATGTGCGCAGTGTTCAAGAGGACACACAATGGTACAAATTAGCAGACTGAATTACATTTTTTTTGGCACACAGAATCAATCACTTGTATTTCCTGTGAGAACAATGCACAGGAGGAAACCCGTCGTGCCTTTCAAGGTGGGGGAATGAATTGTTATTATTCACTGTCTCATCATGACTGTACCGCACAATCACAGGAAAGATTCAGCACATTTGTGTTTCAGGTATTCCTGCTCTGAAGGTCTTTCCATTCAGACATGGAGAGAGCAAAGAAGAAGAAAAAAGGGTGAAAAGAAAGAAAGGTTAAGAGAGAAAGGCTATGTATATCTTTATATATAAAAAGCACAATATCAGTTATCGCTACAAAGGGCCAAGGTCTGGAGTTTCACAGTCTTTCATGTACAACAGGCGCAGTAACAGTACTGACTCTTTGTCTCCCTGCTGTGATGACGCCTGCCGCTCGGCACTGTGGGAGCAGAGGGAAAGCAGAGTCCACTCTGTAATGTTTTCCGTGCGCTCGTGTGTGTGAGTGTGCGTGTGTTAGGTGTGGGTGTAGAGGTGACACATTTTCAACGCTCTGACAACTTCTTAAATCCCGTTCCATGCCTTCAATTTTGTCACACATTTCCAGTCATGTGACCCCGGAGGCAGCAGGGGTTCCTCAGCGTGAGGCAAAAATATCCCCTCCTGCAGACCCCCTTATCTTACGCTCAACTGCTTGTTTCATCTGGCTTTTGATTTAGATGCTGTAGTATTAGCCCCCCCCCCCCCCGCACCTCAGTTCTACATGCAGTCTGGATACACACTGTACCCAAACTGCGTGTGGCTCTGCTGAAGCGTCCAATAAAATGTGTCACACTGAAATCCCATGTGTTTTTGTCTCTACAGATTGTCATGTGCACCTCTTCCTCCTCTATTTACATGCTTTAAAACTGACACCATCTTTTTTTTTCCTTTTTCTTTTTTGTTCTCTATCCATAAATGTCCTTGCAATCTGTTTTTGTTAGCGTGATACCGCCCATCACCTGATTTACTTGGGCTTCGGTTGGATCCGCACACAAATTTCCTCCAGCGATCCAATCATAATCCATCCTCACTGTCTCTTGGGTGCGGTCACATTTTCACGTTAATGTGAGAAAGCATTGTCGGATTCAAATCTGATCACCTAGAAATGCGTCTTAATTGAAAAAGGGTCTTGGAGGTGGAAGCAGCACTTTAGATAATAAGGTCGAAATGATAACTGTGGCTGCAGCTGCTAATAAGTCTCACGTCGTTACAAAACACGCAAATGGGCTCGGAGAAGCCCTTAAAAGATTTGGCCTATTTGTCAGACTTATGGATTTATTTTTATGTTTGAGTCATGTAACCCAGATAGTTTTTTTCTCTCTCCCTCTCTCTGCTGCTTGTGATGTTTTTTTTCAGCTGGAGCTTGAGTACAGTGAGTGATCTAATCAAGCCTAGTTTCTTGTGTCTTCCATGTGGTATTTTTATTACTGTTGTACCCACTTTTCTCAGAAGTTTCCGCTTTTGTTTAAAACTAAAGAAATATGTAAAATCTGCACAGAAATAAAACGTTGAGAAGCCAAAGTGTACATTTGGTCCATCTAATGAAATTAGCATATAGATGCACAACTGACCCTTATTTTGCATGTAGTCTTAAACATATTTCTTATTCAATTTCAAGGCCATTGCTGACCACAGCTACATTAAAACAGCTTATTGCACATTTTAATTATCAAATTAATCAAATAGTTTGACATTTTGTGAAGACTGTTACTGTGAGTGAGAAATAGTCTGCCACATGACCTCCTGTAAACCTGTAAATGTATTAATTAGTGAGGTTTCGAGGTGATTGTAGGCAGATTTCGTTTCATTTTCCCCCTTTTGCAGTTGTTGTCCTAAGCTAAGCTAACAAACTGCGGGTGGTAGCGTCACATTTAACATGCAGACTTTTAAAAAATTGTATCAATATTCTTGTGTAACTCTTGCCAAGGAAGCAAAACATGTATTTCCCAAAATGTCAAACTATTCCTTAAGTGTAACTCTTTAATAATAGTAAGTTAGTTTAGTAATAGTTTTCTCATTTAAAATTATTTATGTATCCCAAACTGTATTTTGTTACTAAATGGATAAAGTGGGTCATTATGACTTAGCTGCCATTTCAAGTTACATTTTTGGGGGGGTTTAATTCGAGATTTTGAACTGCAAATTGTCAAATTTAAAGATAAATGTGCAGAAATTAAACAAAATATCAGCCATCTGTAACTTAATTCTAAAATTATCGGTGTGAATCTTGAAAATCCTGTATCAGTCAAACCCTGGTATGCAGTATTTCTACAATATATGTTTCTGTGTGTGAAAACATGTGTCTGCATGTGCATGAATGTGTGGATTTGTATGTCAGTGTGTATGAGAATCATGCTCTGAGAAGCCTCTGCTAGCTGCAGCATCATCCAGATGCTGCCTTCCTGCCTCCTCATCCCTCCTCTGGGCCAGCTGTCACCACCACAGACGAGATCAGACCAGAACAATGCCAGTGTGACAGCCTCCATTCTCTGTCCTGGAGCCTCGTGGAAAAGGGCGACCTTCAGCTGCAGAGCTTATGAAGGCGCTTCTGAATAGCCACAGTACAAAGCCCTGCATGTCTGCAGTCCAAAGCCCAGCGCCCTCATCATGTGTGTCTGTTACAAAGCCCTCAGGAGATTTGGTGGTGAATCATACAGGAATGTCATTTCTTCCAAACCATTCAACGTTATGTTGGGCAAATGAGCAGAACTCTTGTTTGGAGGTTTGTGGGTAAACTTCCTGTATGTCTCTCCTCCCCATGATGTTTCAGTGCTTTACAGTTGATCCCTTATATTGCTTCTCAGGTTTGGTTTGTAAAGCCAATCCCTGTTATTATCAGCAGTTTCCCACTTTATCATCTGCATGTAGTTGCACTGTAAGACTCAGATATTTGTATCATTACAGAGTAGATATTAGCTGTGAGACCACAAGTGTACAGACATCGCTGCTCCGTAGGCTGTTTGAAGTTACGGTTTCAGATGCCACCAAGTTTAAATGCCATCCTCTTGACAACAAGGGTCTGTTCAGTGATTTGATTGGTGAGCTCTGTCTGTGAAACGAGGACCACTCAGACACAGTGTCACTGTCCCACCACACTGTCCAGTATACCAACGAGCCACACAAACACACACATAGATCTGCACCTTTGACCGACCCAGGAGTTGGTGTCTCAACTCATGACATCACTTGTGCCACCACTCCACATGCATCCTTTCCCTGTTTCTCCCTTTCTTCCTTGCTCACACAGTCACCTCTGTCTTGCTGTTGGTCACAAAGTAGGGCTGTGTGGGGAGGAAGTGTTGGCTGTGGCTGTGGCCTCTGGTGCTGTGGAGCTGGTTGGGCTCCAGGACGGTACACTGAGGCCTCTTGTGCCCGTAGGTCTTCCTCCGGCCCACCGTCTCAGTCCCATCCCAACCCTTCAGCCCCAGCCCCATTGCATGCCCAGTCGCGATTGTGTTGGAACTGTATGCCAGTGGGCGGCCCATTGTAGCCGAGCTGGAGCCAATGGCGTTCTCTGCGGCCCTGGAGATGCCCAGGGACGTGCCACCTGGCATTGTCCCCGCCATGTGTGCCAGGGAGGTAGCCCCGAGTCCTGACGGCTTGCTACTGTGGCTGTGAGCATGAGTGTGAGAGCTGTGAGAGGTGTGAGAGGTGTGAGAGGTGTGGGCAACGTGGCCATGGCTGCCTTTGGGTTTGTGGCCATTAGGCTTGAGTCCCCCTCCACCACCGCCACCGGCTATGTGTCGTTCTGTTGGTAGGGTTGAGACGGAGGAGATGCTGGGCATCTCCGTGACATAGGTGGCCACTGGCTCAGGAGTCAGTGGACCCAGGGAGGTCATGGGGGTCATGGAGGACATTGGGGTGAGGGAGGTCATGGGTGTCATAGAAGTCATGGGTGTCAGAGAAGTCATGGGCGTCATAGAAGTCATCTGTGTCATAGAAGTCATGGGCATCATGGAGGTCATTGGAGTCATGGAGGTCATCTGGGTGATGGTGGGGTTCATGGGATTGGAGGTCATTGGATTAGAAGCCATGGGGTTGGTAGTCATTGGAGGGGTCATCGATGACATGTTGCCCATGGAGGGTCTGGAGTTCCCCATGGGCTGGAGAGGGAGCCCGCCTTTTGTTGGCAGCTCTACCATCAGCCGGCGCTTGTAGATTTCACCATTGTACTTGGCAGCTGACAGAAGAGGGAGAGAGAGAGAGAGAGAGAGAAAGCTAATGAAAATGTTTAAGTGGACATGAAAGAGCTGCTAAACAGCACAGGGGAAATCTTGGGTTAAATGTTCAAATCTAAATGAATTTTTCCTCCAGTTTGGCTGTTTGCTCTCTTCGACTGTCAGTTATGAAAAACAATATCCTCAGCTTGTCCATTTTGCAAGTGTGAGTAGAAATAAGAAAAATATGGAGTGACTCATAAAATAAGACTTTCAGCAGTTTGCAGATCAGCTGCAAACCAAGACATGCACATGTGAGAGCATGCACACACAGGCAGAAGTTTGGATAGAAAACATCCCACAATCTGAAAAGGTCGTCTAACAAACCCCATGTACTTTAACTTTGTTAGTCAGCCTGTCCTCATCTAACTGACCAAGCAGCTTGTGAGGGCTCCTTGAAACGCCTGCATATAGAGGCCTGTCGTGCCACCGGAGGAGTTAAATCAAAAGAAAAGCCCAGAATGTCTCCTCCACCTCACCTCTTCCTCTCTCATAAAGCTAAAGAAAAAAAAATCCTCTCATTTCTGTGTGGTGCGAAGGTGTTCACTACGATAGAAAGATGAACAATATCTGGGAGGAAGATTCGAGACCATTACAGCATGCACTGTGGTGGTCAATTTTTCCAACGTGGGGCATGTTTTTTTCCCCTTTTGACTTGTAATAAAGAGAAAATCTCAACTGTCGACTGCCCTTTAAAGGCAGGAAATAAAGGATAGTGCGATTGCAGAGGTAGAATGCTATCTGATACAGAGTTATGGATCTGAAGAAAAACCACTACAAAAAGCACTATAGTGGTCTTTCTTCCAACACAGCACCGTGTTCCTTATACATGTCGCTGTCTGCAACTCCAAGCATGGAATAACAGGATGCAATCCCCCATTCCACTTGTAATAAACTAAAGATTGAAGATGAACATGTTAGCGACTTATTGAAATGCTACCACAAAGTGTAATAAGTGGTTATAATGCATCATAACTTGGAAGTAGTGCATCCAGGAAACAGGCTAGCTAGCCAGTGACTGACTAGCTAAAATAACTCTTTGATTATTTGTAGTGCGGTTGGTTCTGGGCATGTTGAGCCTGACTGGTACACTTACATTTTTTTTCCCTGCGCAGACAATAAATGGTGGTACATAGATAGATACAAGCCCCTCATTTATCATTCCTCCAGCCAACACAGCACGAGAGCTAAGGGCTTGCTTAACTATATCAACACAGCTTTGACATTTTTCAATCAGAAAGAAAGAAAGAAAGAAGAAAGAAAGTTGCAGGAAAACAGTTATTGTATTCAGTATTCAAACATGCATGCACATACAAAGTCACACCCAGCAGACCTTCATGTGTATCTATCTACTCACACACACGTGTCAGCCTCACTGAGCTCTATCTGTTGGTGTGAGCATCTTCCCATATCTCCCGTACACCTGTGTGCGTTTCTTTAGCCTCGGAAAAGTCACGTTTACTGCCTCACATATCTTCCTTCCTCTGTCACTCACTGTCACCAAGCTACGGTCTCTCTTATCGCTGCGAAATTTGACCATTTTTTCCATCGAATCCCTGTTCACTGTCCAGTCATTACTCTTCAGCCTTTGTTGCCTCCGCATCCTTGAAGATAAAGTTCAGTGAGTTTGCTCTGCCGTCGTAACTGGAAATGTTGTTTATCGCTCTGTGGATGGGGAGAGGAACAAACGAGCGGACAGGAGAGGGGCTTGTGTGGTGAGGAGGGGGTGGAGGCAGAGCTGCATCTTACCCCCTGGGGATCAAACTTGCTCAGGCGACAGGTGAATCAATCCAACGGCAGTCAGCTCGACGGCGCGCACTTCCAGCGGCGTACGTGAGTGGAAACGGAAAACACCGCTGTTTCGCAGTGTGGGCTCTGCATGCTTCTGCCTGAGATAGGCCAGCATCCCACAGAGACAAACACACATTATGCATTGGGGAAAAAAATCAAGCTCTGCTTCTTTGAAGCCAGTCAGTGGCAATAAAATAAAAACCTAATTAGGGTTAGAGCAGTAAGTCAATCTGCTTAACCAAACTGGTTGTCTACTGCCAAGGTTAAGAGGCATGATCACATCACCGCTGTGCTCGCCTCCCTGCACTGGCTCCCTGTCTGATTTCAAATTGAGTTTAAAATGTTATTGCTTACTTTTAAGGCCTTAAATGGCAGTTGTAATCTGTTGACCTGGTATGTGCCCTCTGGACCATTAAGATCCTGTGTGTGGAGCCCTGCTGGTTCCTCTCAGGTCTCGGTTTGTGTGGGGCTTTTGCCATTAGAGCCCTACACTATGGAGCTCTCTGCCGCCTGAACTCAGACACACTGGCTTCTTAAAACATCTCTTTTTCTGAAAGTCTTTGGAAATGTGTGATTTATGTTTTATTCATACTGTTTTTACTCCTGTTTATTTTATCTTATTCTCTTTGTTTTACTTTACCTCCTCTGTTCTTGGCTTTTTTCTCTTGTTATCTGCCTCCTCTGGTTTTATTTTTTTCTTTTGTAAAAAAAAAAAAATGCTGTATAAATAAAATGTATTACTATTATTATGTTAGGTGATTTTATTTTAATTTTTCAAATTCAAAGACCTATTGTATTTACTGACCCTACAAAACAAAATGCATTCAGGTGGTGTGGGTTTTGGTGGAGAGTTGGTCTTATGATGAGGAAAATGCTATCTATGCGCCTTTTTCACTTTCAAAAGTAAACTGTTTACAACTGAATGGTTGTATTCTTAGGCAGGAAAATGTTCCAATATAAAGATATTCGATGCTGGCACAGGGTGTGAGATATAATCTGAACCTGCTTTCTGTAGTAGATCTGCTCTTATCTCTGCTGTGGAAATACAGCACATTCAGGCAAAGGGGATGAACTGTTGTGTGGGCTATTAGAGACACAGGTACAAAGTGCTTACATTGTTTTAAAATGCTACTGACTGTCTTATGGCCATAAACATATTAGCCTCCCAGGGCTCTGGGAATGACAATTTGAGCATCTCAGTTCAGTCCACCACTGATTTTTGTGATCCCCTAATTTTTACTTTAGTGCCACCATGTTTTTAGGCATGGACCATAATTGGTCATTTCCCAGTAAGCACATATATGTTGCTGTGAAGTCTGCACAACATCGCAACATCCACATGTGATGAGCAGTTGATCATCTTAAAGCGTCGTCTACTGAAGATTGTGTGATGAAAACCTACAAGTCAAAACAATGTAAAATTAATGTCAGGGTAACGTAATCCCAGTTTTACATTCAATTGTTTTTGTTTTTTTTTAGTTCAGAGCAGTTCAGACTGGACCAGGGAGAAAAAGCAGGCAGGATTTGGAAAAATTTCTAATGGTAAAAGCCCTTTTGGCCAACGCAGTTTGAGCTGTGCTCACTGCTGGGTGCAGTGGTTTGTGGGCAAGCTTCCGCCTAAAGTTCAAGTTGGTCGGACACAATGCGTCTATTGTTTTTCCATCCTAGTTCAGATGAAACCATGCCCATTTCCATATGATGAAAGCCTTGATGGCTGCGTTCCCATGGAAACTACATTCACACAGGTCACTGCTCCTGTGGAGCTGTAATGGGAGGCGATTGAGTCAAGCATAGGAGTATGAAGTGTAACTCTGTTGCTGTAGCTGAGCTGTAGCTTCCTCGATAAACACACAGGACTCTTGGGCTGTCATGGGCCTGCTGCTGCTCCTCTTGGGGTCACTGCTCCTCTGGAGTGACCCTGCCTGCTGGACTGTCTTTGGGCTGGGCAGAGCGGACAGGTTGGCTGTCTGCAGGGTGGGCTCCCGCTGGGCTGCCGGCCACAGCGCTGGCTAATCTGCCACCTGCAGTAGCCATCTTACCTGGTCTTCTCTCAAAACAAGTCACACCATGCTGCCGCCGAAACCAAGTAACCTTAGTCCTGCCTATCGTTTTTCCAAGTTCCCTGTGCGTGCAGGGGCAGCTTGTGGCAGCCCACCCAATCAGTCAAGTTTGAAGGATACTTTCCTGTCATTTCATTTCTATTATCTTGGTAGTAAATGGGATGTTTTTTTTAGGTTAACTTAACAGAAGACGTAAGAGCGAATGTGCTTTTTTATTTTATTTAGTTTGGTAAATAAAAAAATGATAATTTCATGTCATTTTTCCTCTTTGTTGGTTTAATGAATAGGAATGAAGAGAAACTGAGGATTTACATTGATAATGGCAAGGATAAAGGTAACACAGTCACGCTGTCACACTGTTGTTTGGAAGTTGTGTTTCATGTAAGTTTCGAGACAGGATACATCAATAAAAAGTAAATGAACCCAGGGTGCTATGTCTCATGGTAGTTAATACTGGGAAAGATGCACAAGAAGACATTGGAGATGGCTATTGATTGACAGGAGTCTGGTTTATCAGCTGGACGGTAGACCATTGGGAAAGTGGCAGAGGCAATTAAAGAAAAGGAAAAGAAGGCGATCCGGGGGTGGTGGGAAGATGGTGTTGATCTGGTTCTATTTCTCAGGGGGTCAGCAGGCAGAGAAAACACCAGACTGCAGCAGAGGAGAAGAGCAGGAGAGCAAAGAGTCCTTTTATGTTGCTCAAGATTAGGGAAGCTCACACAAAGGTGATTTCAAAAAGAGCCACCGCTGGCATTTTGGGTTTGTTTGCTGTCATTTAGTCCCTCGCCTTTTCTCATACTCCACACACACACACACACACACACACACACACACACACACACACACACATTTTTCACAGCTTGTGTGTGACGTTCTAATCATTTGACTCAGAAATGGCAGTTTGCCCTCTGGAAATCCAGGGTTCCTGTGCTTTGTATCTCTGAACAGGTTTCCAATCATTTCACAGGAGCATCTTTGAATACCACTTGTGGAATGGAAATCTGTCAGTCAAGTGTGAGGCCGGGGGGTGTGTATGTGGGGGGGGGGGGTCTCCCTTCAATTACAGAAAAGGAATCAGATATGAGCTGCTATAAGGGAGGATCGAGATTAGCAGCCGAATGATTCTTTAAGGAGTGATATGGAGGATGATGGATTGAGGTGGGGACCAGGGAGTGAAGAGGAGATGGTGTGGGAGGGGAGACAAAAGAAGCAAAGAGAAAAGGTGAGGGGAAATGCAGAGGAGAGGGCAGGAGGCGGATGATAAAGGCAGCGATATGAAAGAAGGAAGAAGAGAAGATGGGAAATAGGGAGAGGTGGGAGGGAAGGAGCAGGAGAAAAGTGGAAATGGGGGGGGGCGAGAGGGAGGAGGAAGATGAGGGAGAGAAAAACGAGCAAAGGCGCTAAAGGTAAGAAAGCAAACAGGAGGAGGGAAATTGGTCTTGGAGAAGTAGTGAAGGGCCATTTTAGATCTAAAGAAGCAGAGAGGAAGAAGTGGGGCTGAAAGCAGCTGAAGAGGAGGAGTGTTGACAGACATGTGCTCAAATGTTAGAGGTTCAGTCTCTGCACAGAAGGCCCTGTGCAAACCCAATGGACAAATTTGCCTCATTGTAAATGAAGCACACTGGTAGCTTTGAACATTTTATCCCATTAACTCTAAAAAGTCTTCACTTTACAGCGCGTCCAACATTTCTCAGAGCCCGCCGCGGCTTTTTAGATTGATTTTATTCCCCGTAGGCAGTCACTGCTCTCGCAACATGTCACTACATTCTAAAAATCCACTTGCATAGACTTAATACTGTAATCACAGTGAACATTTTGTCTGGTACATTTTTGTCAAAAGTTATCATTGGATCGAGTTTTCGGAGAAATTGTGTCCTCGTTCATGGGAACAAAAAAAAAGCTGTTCAAGCAATTCTTGATTCAGAGGCTTAATTCAGTTTTTAAAAAAGCGGGCTCTGGTTTCAGGCTCTTACTCCAGGCCGCACATCGTTCACTTGTGTTTGTGGTCTGCTGAAATGCCGTATGAAACATAACTGGCAGTTATAAAGCTAAACGGTCTTTATGAAGGTCACTGTCAAACAGGAAGAAAAAACAGGAAAAGTGTGTAGGAGTGTGCAGCTTTTTTATTTGAAAAGGTTAACTGCATTCATTTAGGAGCATGTTGCAGTCTTCTGCCTGTATGAGCATAATGAAATCAAAGTGTCATTTAGTCGCCGACATCACTGGCTAAATGTCTTTTGTAGAACAAGTTGCTCCGCGTGTTCTGGAGTGAGGGGGAAAAAAATACAAAAGCGCTGCTGTCCAATGTGGTGTCATCATGTTCTCTCTCCAGTGTGCAGAACACTGTTTCTGCTGCATGCGTTAAAAACTCGGCGTTAGCCACGACGCTGTGCTGGAGCAGCTCTTTGAACTCAGACAGACATCTTCTAACATTCGTCTCTGGATGATGGGGTAGGAGGGATCCACAAAATATTTCATCTTGCAAAGCTAATTGTTAAGTATTTTTAAAATGCTCCCAGACAGGACCAAGGAGAAGTTGTGTGTTTTTTAAAAATTAGGTAATCATACACATACTTGTTAGCATGAAGGGTGAAGGGTACATTCTCAGTTCGTAATTGTTAAATTCCAGTAATCTCGCTTCAGTTACCGTTTTCCTTCCACCTATTTTCCATCAACATGCCTCGGCTGTTTCTCCCACAGTTAGACATTTCTTGCATTTCCCAAAAAGCCGCCCTCAATCCTCAGAGCATGTGCTGCATCCATCTGTTGATTTTAAGTGCGGTGAGATGAAAGGCGGGCTGTAGCCTAACATCAGAGAGGAAGGTTTTCCAGTTGAGGAACAGCAAGGTTGTGTCCCGTCCTCAAACCGTGACGCGTCTTGTGGCTCTGCGCTGCACTCTGATCTCGTGAAGCTCCTGTCTCTGCGCCTCCCCTGACGGATTCCTTCTCTCCCTCTTGAATATCGGTGCCAAATGTTGAGTTGAGAAAGAATCTCTTTTGTTCTCTGATCCTCAGGGACCGACGCAGAGACTTCTTCCATTTGGCATTTTAGATAACGGAACAATTTTCTGCAATCAAACAGCTGTAGCTGCGTTGGAAGTATGATTGCCTGATGTCTATGTTTAGCCGGTCATCTGGGAATTATAAAAATACACCACCAAACAAAGATGCCAGGGTCCAGGACTCATCATGACAGTGTTAATCACCATTTTCATTGATGTCCTTGTAGGCTGGCTTTCCTTTAAGCTCAAAGATGATGTGTCCACTTATCACTTATTATTCATCTGCTTCTCTGTTTTCAGTTTTGCTGGCAATTATGTAAACTGCTATCATAATTACACAACATCTTCTTGCTTCCAGGGCACAAAGCAGCTCTCAGCATAAACAATCATGATAATCTATTACTGTAACATGTCTGAGGATGAGTCAGGGCCCTCCACATGCAGTGTGAGCTGGAAAATAGCGTTTGCATTTACAATACGGAGAAAGTTCACACCTACATTTGTCACTTGAATGAAATGTTTTACTTGCGTGCAGGAAAAGGCTTTTCGGGCCTGTCTGATTATTTTCAAATGAAGCGCACAAATGCAGACAAATAGCAGTTTGTAGCTGTTTCTACAGATACCTAGATGAGTTTGTGGATAATAGCTGACGTGAGTGGGCTGAATTTTAACTCCGACGGGGTACCTGTCTAGCATAAACAAGCTAACAGACACACTGAAATGTTCAATTCAAGTTGATCTCAACTTCTGAAGTCAGGTTATGAAATATTGACCCCACTGCCAATAATATATAGACAGAACCAGCTGCCCGGTCCTGAATTTGGTGGCATGCATTAAGCTGTCAAACAGCTTGATAAGCAGGCTGCTTCTGTTTTACAGCGTGTCCAGTTTGGTGTGTAATCAATAACGCTGCCTGCAGGGCTGCCACAATACACATCTGGAACAAAAAAAATCATCTGGTGCCCTTTGTGCTTGGATCCCGAAATATTTACTGCCAGCACAGGATGCATCAGATGATGACTCCGCGAACAAAAATAAGGGATTCCCTGGAATAATTGTGACGATGATCCACCCTGTCCAAACACTGCTGCAGTCAGAGCCAGCAGCAACGGCAGCTAAAATCAACACTGCAAAACATTCCTCTTTTCTTTGGTTCGTCTTAAAATTTAAAGATGTTAAGATAATAAGAGAGCTTGACAGACACTCACCCACAGCCTTCAGGGAGGCGTACTTGTTGATATCCTTGTTCTGGTGCTGCTGCTGCTGCTGCTGCTGCTGCTGCTGTTGTTGTTGTTGCTGCTGCTCGTAGACATGAGCCAGCTGGCTGAGAGCGGGGTAAGAGTGCTGCTGGCCCATGTTTGAGCCCGGTCCCACGTTGTTGTTGATCTGACCACCCTCTGCGGGGCAAGGACACATGACAGGACAAGGTTAGAGTCAGGTTCAGGACGGGAATGTGGGAGCATCTTGGGCATCGTGACAGGAAGATCTCTCATTCACATTTTCCAGCATTCACTCAGCTGCACAACCACTCATTTTTTGATCCAGTGTGATCAGCTACTTTAGAAATTATATCCATGCTCCACAATTCTCAGGGCACATTAACTTCCATTCATGCCAGTGCCATCAACTGATGGACTCTTGCCATCATTCTACAGCTGCAGCCTGTTGTATATCATGCTGCCTAATACACATTTATCAGAGTGCCTGTATGTACACTGATAAGGTGCATCTGCTGCCTATTACATGAGATTTAACCAGTAATTGCACTATGCATGCCAATGCATTCAAGTCAGTATAAGAGCTGAAATTGTCATGTTGCAGCATATAAATTGCAGTATATATCTGAGCTAATATTTATTGTGTATTATGTATGTTAAACTGCAGCAAAAAGGAGCTTTAGTCCTCTAATATAATAATAAATACTAATAAACCTTATTTCTACAGTGCCTTTCAAAATCAGCGTTACAAGTTGCTCCACAAAATACAATATTATACAGTATAGGTGCAAATACAGTGAATGTGAAAGAGCGCTGTCCACAGAGAAAGTAGAGATAAAACTTAACATAAAAGAACAACATTAAAGCATTTAAATAGACATTCTAAACACATTGTGCGGATGGCAGTCTGTACAGGTGTGCTTTTAAAAGCTGAGGCACTGACTCAACTGACCTGATGTTGAGGGGGAGTTTATTCCACAGTGTTATTCCAGACTATGTCAGGACTCGAAAGTGATCAGTAGGATCTTAAAATGGATTCTGTTGCAGATTGGGAGGCGGTGTGGTTCAGCCAGGACCGGAGTGATGCGTTCCCTACGCTGAGTGATAGGGGAAATTAGCTTTAACTATCACAATTGTTTATCCACTACGGTTAGCTAACTATTTAGACTTCTCAAATGCAACCTGTGGTGTTCAGGTACAGCTCAGTGAGTATGTGTTAATGCTTTTTTAAATTAGTTAAGGTGCTTTCCACATTTCTTTTGCTATTACTATCCATGTGCATGTGAAGTTGCCTGTTGTGGCTTTAAAAGAAACAAACTCTTTATGGCCACCTGTGGGTAGGTGGTGTAGGAAGTTACAGCTGTTTTAGATTAATTACAGTATCCATGGTAGCAAAATTTGCTAACTGTAATGTATTCCCATAATTCAATAAGTGATAATTAGATTTCAAAAAAGATGTGTTGAACGTATGAGTCTATTCTCCCACATCACTGCAGCACACATAGCTGGAAATAATCCAGTAGCTTTAAATTCCTGCCTCTAAACCACAGTAAAACCTTGATGATTTACAGGAACTCCAGTTCTGTTCTGATTGTGATTAGCAAGCAATCAGTTCTCCACTCCCCAGCACATTTTACAGTCAAAGTATCCTTCTAAACCATGGCCATAATTGATTAGTCAGTGTACCAGCCTTCCTCCACAATTACACCTACAGCTGCACCTCCTCTGGAAGACGCAGAAACCATATGGCAGGGTAACACATCCGCGAACGTACAGATGGATATAAAGGCCTGCAGCTCGACAGAGTGGCAGGGAAGTGTAGCAGGACTGCACAGTCTGACTTTAAGGCACAGCTGAATGTTAAAATATGTGTGGGAATTTTGCAGCATTATTCTCTTGCTGTGCTGAGCCTGACAGATAATTGCAAATTCCTGTAACTGAAGGCGACGGGATCCTTGCTCAGTGAATGCATTCGCTTAAAAGCCCCAGTGCTGCCACTTGATAATATGAGAGGTAAGAAAAAGTTAAGGGGCAGAGAGCGAGAGGAGGGAATGAGGGGGAGAAGAAGTGAAATGGGAGGGAGGGATAAGGATGCATAAAGAATGAAGAAAGAGAGAGAAAAAAGTTTGTCTGGCAGGGAAACAAAGAAGGTGTGTGAAGCACAGAGGGAGCGAGACAGAATCACTTAGGCAGAAAGCACAAGAAAAGAATGTGGACGGACAGTAAAAGATGGACACTCAACACAGTCCTATTAATACAAGCTCTTCCTCCCCTTCATCTCCTTTCGCCTTCTTATAGGTGCTCTAACGGATGGCCTTTTGTTGCTCCAGGGCGAACAGAAGGGGAAGTTGGATGGCAACAACCCCACAATATTGATTTCCTCCACCTTTTTCTTGCTGTTTCATCTCAGCGGTGCAATGTTGAGCCACAAGGTGCACTCAGACGCTTTCAACCTGCACAGTCCGACTGTCAAGGCAAAACAAATTGTGTAGTTACTAATTAATCACTAAGCCCTGGCACTGACTCAAACCAAACACACACACACACACACACACACACACACACACACACACACACTGACTGACTGACAAGGTAGAGAGAGTAGAGACAATTAAAAAGATCATCAGAGTGAGGAACAGTGTGAGGTGTGTCGAGGAAAGGGTAGGAGAATCCCTGATGTGGTGAAATGTGGTGAAATGTGGTGGTGTGGTGTTTGGTGAGAAGGAGCAGACGTGTGATGTTCATTCATATAGACGACTGGCTCACTGAAGGCTACATGAATGTAGGTAAAATGAAACAGACACTGTGTGAGAGGGCTGGAGATACATTGTAGGGATGGAGATGAAGCCCTTCTCTTCAATACATTTAATAGAATTTCTCGAAAAACAACGGTCACTCCGGTCACAATGAAAGCCGGTCCATGGCTTTATTTTTCATAGCAGGCCAAAATGGCCGGCACGAGGTCACCAATTTTCTCATTTTGTAATGGATTTTGTTTGGTTGCAGAGCACAATTGTTAAATTCAACATCCTATCAAAGCTCAGGTACACCTCCTGCTTTTCAGACACTGATTTGTATTCATGAAATAGCAGCATACAATTGTAAAACCCACATTTACAAAAAGAAAGAGGAGACTCGGCCCACCTCACATGTGGACTGTATGATACATTGTGACTGCATGCGAATACTTTATGTTGTAAGTCAATACAAATCTGGCGAGATGGTTTAAATAGTCTCATACCAGAGAGACAAAGAACATATTGGAGTGACCTGGACTTGTGTCTGCTCTGCCATTTGGCTGGCTGTTCAGGGTGTGACAAGCTGGCAAATCAAATTATACAGTCTCAATGAGCCACAGATAAACATCTGGCTACCACTGTGGTGCATCTTGGCTTAAAGCAATTTTGCGAAATACAGTTATTCTCTGTCTGGCACAGAGATAGAGGTGAAGATTGATACCACTCTCAAAATACAGTAGCTGGAAGTTGCAAAGATAATAAAATCAGCCTGTCGGTACCACTAATTACCACGTTGCATATCATTTATATAACTTGTACCTCTTTACAGGGAAAGCTATGCTATGCTAACTGTCTCCTGAGCAGGTTGAAGCTCCGTTTTAAGCATACAAGTGATATCAATCTAATCAATCTAACTCTCTTCCAGAGTGCAAATGAGCACATTTCCCAAAATGCTAAACAATTCCTTTAAATGTGAGTGGGAGCGATAAAACATTGAAAGGCAGAAGTGGAATCTGTTGGCTGTGCTGTTTATCTGTTGCAGCAACTTCTCCCTGATGGTTTAACGTGTTGCAGTAACGGATGATTAAAATTACAGGAGCATAAAAACAAGCGTGTCAGTCCAAATTTTGCTTTTAATACCTCTTGCTTTAACCAGGACCTGTCACAGATTAGTTTTATCCATTTTCAATAGTAAACCATGTTTAAAGGAACCTAATGTAAAAGCAATGCATGTAATGTATAATCAGGATAGCTTCAACTAAGAACGCTGATTTATACAGCAAATTGCAGCTGTGCTATTAGGGTTACAACTTGTGGTTACAACATTTGGGCAAGTGGATTTATTGGACCCTCTGTACTGATTTTGTGAAGAACATTTTATCACATACCACAAAATTTTAAGCTATCCAGTCTATAAATGCACTGCTAATTGAAGCATCCTATGTCAAGTCATCCCTATTACTAATGCATAAGATCCAAAATAAGAATTAATACTGTTTGTTGCTGCTTGCTGTGAATCCCACTGTTGTACAGTTTCCTCCGCTGTTTACTCTAATACACTTCTGTAGTACAGTTTCCTCCGCTGTTTACTCTAATACACTTCTGTGTCAGAGTGAAAAAAACAATCCACAACCTCTTCTCCTCTGCTTCTGTTTGCTTACAGAGCGAGTCACTGCTTGTCATTTCAGGCTTATAGAATCACTGTTAGCTCTCTTACAGCACTCAGTTGACAAGGGTGACAAAGATAATGGAAATTTGAGCCAAAATACATATAATTGCTCTCCTCGCCTCATGCAATCTTGAGAGATAAACAAAAATATATCCAACTGCTCTGCTACTCCCACCCTGCTGTTCTATTATCCTACTTTTTTCTGTTTAAGGATCCACCTTTGCAAAAACCTCTCATCCCTGCATTTTGATCATAGTGGAAAAGATCACACACACGTGCACGCAACAGTTCAGAGTGAAAACAAACATAGCACCATGATGACATCATCGCACTATAAACCCATTCAGCAGGGTGACTGACAGCTGTCACCAGCATGCCCATCAGGATGATGAAAGGGACGCAGTGGGAGTCTGCTGGTGTGGTCACAGTGCCTCACCAAGCTGAACCAAAACACACTGATTCTCTGAGGTCATTGCAGCCTGTAAACTAGCTCCAGTGTTTTCCCAATATGAGGGCAGCAGCAAATTCTAAAGAAAGGAAACAGAGCAGTAAATGTGTAGCAGGCAAAATGGCCAGTCGGAGCTCATTGAAAAATTCAGCGCGTTCAATTGAGAGAGAAAGAAATCTGAGTACTTTAAGGAACCTTAAGAGAAAAATTGATCAGTAGAGCTCAATAGATAAATGGATAGATGGCTGTTGTATGACTTCCTGGGTGAAAGGTCATGAGGTCAACAAAATCAATAGGTTTTGTCCTGTTGGAAGCCTGATTGTGCAGAAAATATGTTGTGTATGACAATGGTCAGATATGTTCATCTGAAAACTGAAAGGTTGGACTGAGGGTGGTGCTACAGCAAAGATATGAAGATTAAATCACATAACCTGCAGTTTGTGCTGCTGGAGGTACAACAGGTTAAAACTGATTAACTTATCCCTTAATGTTGAATTGCTTCATTCATTTGTTCCATTTGTATCAAGACTTTTCAAATGAAAGATTCAAAAGGCCTTCAATGATGAATGAAATTAAATTTTGATCATCTCAGGACTCAGCTCTCAGGACTCTCTCAGACCCTTCAAATAAAGGGCTGATGATGGATGCTGGGGATTCTTAAAAGTGGCAGTCCAATCCTGTCTCTTAGCCAAACACTAATACCGACACCTAAACGTTTTCCATGTATGTGCAACACAACGACAGGAAAGTCTTATTTTTCTGAGGAGCTGTGAAAAAACACTTGTCTGTGCTCTTGACTAGCCATTCTGGGTGCTATTGAAAATATTTATCGTTGCCTACGGATGTAATCCTACAAGGAGACATAATCCTGACACTAACAATAGCAAAGAGACAAAAATGTAGGCTTTCCCATTCATTTCAATGAGGCTGCATTGGTGCAGCAGAAGGTCGAAGTAGAAGGTAGAACATTTTAACGTTTGTGTAGTCATTTCGAATTAATTACAGTAAGTTACAGAGTGCTTGTTTGTAGCTAGCCATGTTAGCTATGTTTTGTGTGCAACATAGGAAGAAGGGTGCCACACTAAGTCAAGTCCAAAAGATGTCCCATTGGACCAAATGCCCATTTGTCTGACATCACATTATAATCATAATAGCAGGAAACTCTAAGTGAGTTATCAACCCTTCAGTAGACAGAACTAGCATTTCAAACAACAAGTGCTTCTGGCAGTCCACAAAAAACACAGTTTGACAGTTGATGAGCTATCTTGGTGGCTATAGTTGCCGATTGCAACACTCAGACAAGAGGGAATACTCATTCTTCTCACTGGTTCACCACTCGTATTCACACATTGACTTCTTCCTCACCAGCAACACAATTACATCTCATATATCAGACTCAATAATCGACCCCATCGTTATTCACGACCATGTCCCCGTAACACTTGCGTGGAATAAAACGAGTCTACATAAGTGCAACACCAGATGACGCTTTATCACATCTGTTCTCCAAGACCCTGAAGTCTCATTAAAAAGGAGAGGGCATCCTTCCTAAACATAAATGATTCCCCAAATTCATCCCCAACTATTTTGTGGGAAATGGGGAAAGCAGTTTTTAGAGCGGTTCATTTCTTAACAGCACTTACCACAACTGAGTAAAGAACAAACCAATACACTTGATTCACCAGTAAGACAGGATGAACTTTCTACTGTCCTCAATCTTATGCCCAATAACAAAGCACCAGGAGCTGATGGCTTCCCTGCTGAGTTCTATAAACACTTCTTGTCCATGCTAGCTTTGCTATTTAACTGACTGGTAACTGAAATAAAACTTCCAGTAAACATGAGCACAGCTACTTTTTCAACCAGTGCAGTTAATAAAGCATTAAGATGAACAACCTTATGCACTCTGGGATGAGGTTCGGAGATAGCCACGTTGCTCTTTTGTGTGCAGTTAACAAACCTATTTGAATTTTCATTCAAAGAATGACAAAGATTTATTTATTTGTTTTGTTTGTTTACAATTTAAACAAGTGAGTTATATAAAAATTCAACCCCCTCCATCATACAGTTGTCATGAACAAGGAAATTACCTACAGAGAGCAAAACATTTTTTTGTTCCAGGCTAAAACATATCTGTGGCATCGATGGGAATTGACTCGATTTTGGAGCCAGCCTCAAGTGGCCATTCATTTTGGCACTTCGGCTTTGGCTTCGTTTTCCAGCCCTGGAGGTTGCTGCTTGTATTAAACACTAAATTGAACCTAGTTTAATGTAATACTTCATCTCTATTTGGAAATCATTTGTCTTCAAAATTTGACATATTTTTAGACTGGGCTTCACAAAGACCCAAACTTACCATTGAGTTACTGCCCCATTTCTCTCCTCCATGTGGATATAAAAATCCACAACAAAGCACTCAAAGCAATTCATGCAAATCAATCCAGCTTCATCAAAGATAAGACATTCAGCCAGTAACACACCAAGGCTTTTTAATTTAATTGATTATTCATCATTGAACAAAATGGAGCCATCACGGTCACCTTAGATGCAGTAATGGACAAACCTCACAAAGCTTCACACTGCACAGGTGGACTAGGCAAGGATGCCCACTCTCTCCCTCTCTATTCACTATTTTCATTGAATCATAAGCAGTAGGCATTCGTCGGGACACCAACATAAAAAGACTCCCACTCAAAACATTCATCGCACATCATAAGATCAGTCTCTATGCAGATGATATATTACTGCTCCTACAAAACCCTCACTCATTGTTACAAGAATCATCTAAACTTATTGAAGCGATATTTCAGACTACTCCATAAACTGGAATAATCCTTCTATCCTTCCACTACACATTAGATTACATTGCATTATCAGGACGATAACAATAGCTTGTTCGTTGTAGTTCAGTCGAGCATGACATCCCTCACCATCCACCATGTTTAACGTTATAGGTATTATGTGCTTTTCCAACATAAAGCAAAGTTTCTGAGTTATTGCCTCTGCACGCACATCATTACAGACTTTTCTGACTCACAGCAACATGATCGTTTGTTGGATGGACAGTGTTCCATTTTCGACTTTCACTGCAAACATTGGGTGCCGTTTCACTGTCCTCTTTTAAAGTGCGGTGCTCCAATGCCGGTCTATGCTTTGCCATCTTCATCTGACCATTCCCCGCTGACCGCTTCTTATTTTGCTGCACCAGTAGTTTTCCAAACTGCAAAGGTAAAGTATGCCCTCTTGTATTATAAAAGTTAATATATATGAACTCCAGGAAATAGTTAATAGCTAGGTTTTAGACTTAGCATACAAACTTGGCAAAAGTAATATTTGCTGCTACCTGTGTAAGAGTCACATTTGATTGACGTCATGCCAACTTTGAGAAAATATGCGTGAATGAACAGTCTAAATGTATTTATTGTTGTTATTGTATTTTCTCACTACAGTGGGGAATACACAGTTCGCATCCATCTAGGTACAGCATCTCCATAGGCAGGTGTTTTCCACCTCACAGCCAGCTGAATGACTGCCAGAAGATTTCTAAAGGTCAGTTATGATTTTTGTCAGACCACGGTGAGCTTGACAAGATGGATGTCTGGCTTTGTAAGATTACTGCTGCCCAAATCAAAGATTTCTCATTTCCTGCATACCTTCGTTTCTTAAGAACTGCACACAACACTGGCTGTTTGTAAGGGTATATTGTAAAAGTGGCTCTAAATTGGCTTAAGGTTGAATCATTGCTATGTCACATCAATTACTGACAGGAGGAAACTGGGCATATATTTATGTGAAGTCATCCCAGAGTACTATGTGAGGAACTGTGGGTAAAGGCAGTTGATTTGATTATGCATTTGATTTCAAATGTATGCCACTGTTTATTTTTAAAGTTAAAAGAAAAAGACATTTACATGAATTCACCCTGCAGGGCGAAGGTGCAGGAATGTCAGGATTACAGTAAGTGTGACTGCACTGATGAGACAGCGTGTAGATGATGAGCTTATGACCGCCAGGTAGCAGACAGTGCAGTCAGCAATGAACAACATGAGTGTGCACTACATAACACTGCAGAGGCTGTGTCATACGGCACCAAAACACAGAATGATTTCAAAGCCTCGCTGTCACCCTCGTGGGAAGCTAGACATCCAGCATGGAGCCGAGAGGCAATCCTCCCGGGGCAGAAATGCTATCTGTGCTTTTCTCATGCCCCAGACAAGAATACTGTATATTCTGTTGGAAATAGGGTAGACAACACATTCAGCTGTGTCCCTTGATGTGCACTGTACAGCTGTGTGTGTATGCAAGAGAAAATGAGGAAGAAAAAACATCAAGAGAGACATCAAGAGAGAGCCAGAGCACATGTATGTAGGAGTGCTTCTATCTCATGCTTGGCCTGACTCCATTGCTACTGGCTGCACAGTGTAATTTCACTGCTTGTTTGATTCGGCGCTGAAAATTGTAAGCAGCTGACTCATCTATTATTCCCTCTTTCTCCTCACTCTGCAAATGGATAAACCCTCTTCTTTTCTTCAGCTGCAAAACTGCCTCTCTGTCATTACTCAACCCTCTCCATCTCCCTCTTCTTCTCTCTTGTCATGGCAACAGTATTCTCTCGTGTAGTATTTGCTCTGCAGCACACGGCGAGTTCGCATTGTCCCGCAGTCACCCGCGCCCACATATCAACAGGCAGGCCGGCTGTACTGTACTGAAAAAGTCATTGTTATGCAACCTATGTTATGCTGCCTGCTGCTCTGTCGGTCTGTCTGTTCATCTCTCTCCACTTATTCTTCACGTGTCTGTTTGCCTCCTCTGAGCTTGTTCTAGGTCACATCCTAACAGCTTTGTCAGGCGTTGTCAAAAAAGCATGCATGTTTTATTGAAAGACTTGCTCTAGTTTGGTAAAAAGGCAATTTTATGAGTCATCTTTGGGTATAACCGAGCAAAGCATTTTGACGTTGAATAGATGTTGACACAAAAGTCTGCACCGACGAAGAAAACCTGTGTAAATAGAGCCTGAAAATGAAAGATGAGACGTGTGCAGTTGTCCAAAGCTGCTGCCTGTATTTTTTTTAAATTGAGAGTGACAGTAAACATCTTTGTGATATTAGTTCAGAAGAATGTGCCCAAAAAATGCATCCTAAGACTAAAAATGGGTAATCTCTAATGTGTGAAGCTTTCTCTGTTTATTATGTAGCTTTGAGAGCTTTTGACTCGTCCAAATCATTCACCCCTGTGTGACAGTGCGCACACATCCTTGTGTACGCGTAGGAGTGTGTGGGGTCCACTCTGTTTCTCTGCATATGCATATTTAGTCACACCAAAAATGGTAAGCAGGTTATGTGTGAGCTTGTGCGAGGCGGGAGTGCAGAGCTTCCTCTGTATTTGCCCTCCTGTCTGTTTACAGTACATAAGAAGCACTGCATCTATCTTGACCTCATCCCTTCGGCCCGTATCTCTCTCCTGCAGCATGGAGGACAGCAAGGATCACAGAGTGAGCAAAGGCCTCGCTATGTGACCACTGAGCTCATGGGAATTTTGCCGGGAGCTGGGTGTAATATCCCCTTTGTGGGGCGGACGGTAAGGTGAGGGAGTTCATGTGGAAGTTTGAGCAAAGGAAGGCGATTCTGGGCCTTGAGGTGAATTGTTCAGACATATGTGATTGGTGGATATGGGGGAGAAAATTCATTAAATCCTTGACTATATAAACAACAAAGTTTGCTAGAATGAAAGAGAGACAGGCAGCGAGAGAAGAACAGATGTCCGGGGCTGCATTGGTCTTGCTACCTGCTGGTATTTTCAGCAGTAGGGGGCAAGTTTGAAGGCTAAGGGCCAGAAAGCTCACAGACAAACTCTTTGACACCCATGCTTACTGTTTGAACGAAGGCCAGCTTTATGACAGCTGAGCAAACGCCATACAGCTTTTAGAGGTGCTTCAAAAGTCAAGGAGTAGCCGACATTAGCATAGTAAATCCCAACCATGGGTGGGCCTTCTTGTACCCCAGGGGGTGCTTCTGCATTTGGCAGGGGGTATGTAGAAAGACGGTGGCGTACTCAAGAAAAAGAAGACAAAGAACATACCAGACCGTTCTACCCAACTCTTCCTGAGGTGATACCTGGCTGTGGCTCAGGAGGTAGAGCAGTTGTCTGCCAATTAGGAGGTCGGTGGTTCGAACCCTGGCCTTGGCAGTCCACATGCCAAAATATCCTTGGGTCAGATACTGTACCCCGATGCTGTGCCATCGGCAAGCGTCTGCTAAATGACTGTCTTTGTAATTGTAAATAGGCAGTAGCTCACCACAATACAATAGTGAAAACAGGAAATAAGTGACCCCTGTCAACCAGAAACTCAAGATGTTTATGAGCTTTTACAATTAAGATCAAATAGCTGTTACACCTGAACACTCAAAGTTGTGACTAAGAATGCATAAAAAATTGTTTGCGAGCAAGCAGAGGGTTTTCAGCACTCATGCTTGTGGTGCGTGACACGCTTTCTCCTTCAGTCTCATGTTCCCATGCTGCCTGAACAGTTCTCATGCCATAACACTGTGACAGCAACAGAGCAGTGGTGTAGCCTATATGCAAGTATGCGCCATTATTTCCAGTGGCTTCTGCCATACCATAACAGCTTTTCGCTGCGCTGAGCAAAGCAGTATGTACATCCCAGCGTGACACTCAGTCAAACAAAAACATCCTTTCCAGGTCAAACTGCTTAACCTAGCAGCGAGCGCAGCTCAAAACACATTGTGTCTAAAAGGACCTGAAGAAGCTGTCAAGGGATGTGAGCGCAAACTAAGCAAATCTTGCAGAACATTTGATAATACAACAATGCACAGTGCACAGAGGACTGGTTATAATGGGACAGAGAAGTTGAAAGGACTGGTTATAATATGCATTGAGAATGGTCAGCCAAAGAAGTTGAACCAACAGCAAATTATTGTGGACTTTCTGGTGCACCAGGCTCAGAGAGCGACGTTCAGAGAGGTGAGTGCTTACTAACTACAGACAGGGACATGAACAACCACTGTGTTGCCTAGCAATGTAGCGCTGAGGATGCTCGCTAGGCAGTGTGGGGGTACATATGGTAAAGATTGCAGGAATTTGCTGTTCAGCGACACATTCAATTCCAGAGAACTTGCATGAACATCTAAAAGGATCCTACTATGTTTAAGCCATGTCATTGGCACCACCATTCATTTATTTGCCTGGAAACGCTGCCTTGAGGACTTGGGTGTGCATGGCCATGAATAATATATCTCATGTAACTTAGCCATAAGGCTGCTGTATGGCATTCAGTGCACAAAACTGTGTGTGTGTTCCAAAGCAATGTGTCACATCCTCTGCCTTATATATGGCCTTGTTTTCCAAACATTGTTCATCTCATTATCATCACCATATGCTGCTAGCTTTGTCTTCACTCATTAGTGCATCAGCACACTCCCATTTAGAAAGAGATAGTGAGAGAGAGCTGGGGGGGGGGGGGGGGGGGCACGGCAGAGAGTGTGTCATGAAATGCTCCAGAGATACAGAGAAATGTGTGCAGCCAACTCTGTTCCAAAACCGATCACATATCTCAGAGTAATTCTCATGAGGGCTGACCATTAAACAGATAGGAGCGCCATGCAGGGAAAACCATATTATTGAAAAGTCTGTCAGGGAAAATGGCGGCAGGAAAAGATAGCAGAGAGAATAGCTTATCTACCCTTAATTGTTCCTCTCTGAGCCTTTGAAAGCACAATGACTTCCGCTGCACCCTTTTATGATTAGAGCCTTCCGTCATACCTTCCTCATTTTGAAGTGCTATAGATTTCTATTGTTCCTCGTTTTTTTCTCTCTATTCACAGCGGAGCCTTTTCAGCAGGATTCAACAGCCATCTCCCTTTGGCGTCGTCTTGTCACAGGACAATACACTGACTTGAGTCTCACAGGACATTGTTAAAGCTGGTCACTGAATCAATAGTAAGATATCGCTCTTACATGTTTAAAGACCTGATAGCTGTTTCATTTAGAAAGGGAATTGTGTTTTAAAGGTAAGCTGTGTGGGATTCAAAAAATACGGGAGCTGTGTCAAAATAATTGTGATGATGACCATCACTGTCCCACAAGACACTTCCTTTGAACACGTTCCATTATTTTCTCTTCCCACCATTTCTGACATACTGTAAAGCAGGAAAGTTGTCTTAGATTTTTATCTGTATCCAACTCCTAAACCGTAGCAGATGGGGGCAACCATTTGTAACGGTATTATAATGTGTCATTACATCTGACTTCACACTCACATTTAAACGGGAAAGAATCTACCTTGTGGCATCTACGCCGCGCGAGTGGATGGAAGCAACTCACGCGTGAAGGGCATTAGAGCAAATGAAATTCAAAATAACACCTCCAGATAACAAGACCTGTTTATCAGACGCTTAAAAGCGTAAGGCCTCTGTGCTGCTGAGCGCTGACAGATGTGTGGGAGAACACCAGGTAGAAAACAGAACGTGCAAAAAGTTGTTTGGAAAGGAACACTGTGGAATACTGTCTAATAACTGCAATTTCACATCAACCACAAATCGAATGCTGCAATTGGTCTTGTCTGTCATTGTGTATTGAATAAGCTTTAATAAATCGATTAGTGGCATGACAGACAGCTGCAGTCGGGCCGAGCCGTACAATCATGGTATAGGGAGTAATTGATCTGACATTTCGTACCAGTTACCAGATACCAGTCATTTTATATCAGGTAGCATGAGGCTGTGGTGATAAGAGCTGATATACTTAGGAAATGTGAGATTGATTGAATGACACTGACAAAGAAAGTGGATTTAAAATGGATCGGTCTCACCTTGCAGAAGCCCAATCCACTTAATTAGCTCAAAATCTGCCCCAAAACCGATCTGGTCTATCAGACCCCGACTAATCTTATGGGAGAGTACAAACAGTAAGAGATGAACCAATCTGATTTATCTGATTGGTACCAGCCAGGCAGATACTGATCTGATTCTGCCAGATACTGACCTTATTGAGAGGAGGATAGGTTACTGGAACTACTGGCAGGGGTGGTTTAGGTCTGTAGAGTGTGAGAGAAGCTGTGGGTCTTCAATAGGTTAGCGTTGGTGCCACTATACCATCAGTTATATCAGAACCGGAGAGTATTTCTTCACTGACAGACGAACAAAGATGGCGTTCTTGATAGAAAACACGCTTTCGCTCTTCTCCAGACTGGCATCGGCAAGAGTTTCTCTCCTACTAAGTCATGTGGATCATTGATCTGATGGTTGATCTGGATGAAGTTATGATAGACAGATGGTTCATTCAATCACCTGCCAAGTATCTTTTGAAAGTGCCTGCCCTTTTCCAAACAGTTTTCACGGATGACTTCTCGTATGGTTCAGTGTAACAAACCATCTGGCGCCTCGGGTTAACAATGAGTGCTAAGAGGTCACATTTAACCCTGAAAATGGACTCAAACATTGCATATATCCTCACTAAATTCTAGTCAAGACACTGTGCATGTTCTTCTCCACACTCTCACCTTTCCAATTTCCCTTTCTTGGTAGTTTAAAATATCAGAATTCAGATTTCTGTGACATGATTTTATCTCCTCGGTGCATTGGGAGCCATCTCCGGTGGCTACAGACTGGGTGTTCTTCCCTGTGACAGGGCTCATCAGTCACTGAGCCACAGAGAGGGAGACGGGCAGACAGCGAGAACAGAGAAATAAGTACCTGCTCCACTAAAGCACGTGATTGACAAAGAGGAGCCCTTATTCATCATAATGATGGAGCACCACTCAAGGAAACAGAGCATCCACAATAACATCTGGACCTATTGTTTTTCTCAATGATCTTCTGTCTCTCTCATAGAACAATGTTCCATTTTCAAGTCATGACCTGATTATTTAGGATTTCTTGCCACAAAAAGAGGACAGTTTAAAAAGTTTGTCCCCTTCAAACTTTTTCCTTTCTTCTCCCTCTGAGCTTCAAGAGCTCCTTTGAGCATTTCTGAGCTTCCTGATTGGCAGGATGCTTCCGCTGCAATGCCACCTTGACTTACTGGGCTGTAGTGTTTCCCCCCTCATCCAGTGTTATGAGTCAGCAGTGGGACTGCCGCTCCATCAACTGAGGGCAACATGCTGCTAGAGACAAAGCGAGACAGACAGATAGGGAGGGAGGCAGTGGGAGATGGTGATGATAATGATGTGTGTCTCCACAGGGGGCTGACACCTCTGACAACATGTCAGCAGCACCGACCCAGATACCACCGGAGAGAGGCAGGAAGGACACTGCTTACCAATAGTTGCTTGTCAGGTAGTTATGATGACGAAAGTAAAGCAAAACATATGTGATATAAACTCGGGAACTAACTTAAAGACCATTATACAGTATTGTGCATATATTAAATTTACTTGAATTTGAGCTGAATTAATACCGTATCAGGGAAGCAAAACCTATATAACTCTGAAGTACTCTGACTTATTATATCATGTTGTAAAATTATGTTAGAGTTAGCATCTCCTTAAACCGCAATGATCCATCTTACATATTTAGTGTCTATACTGAACAGATTATTGTGTTTTAGCAGCATGATCAGTCAGTTGATCCGAAATATTTCCCAAAAATTTGATGGATTGCCATGAAATGTTTGCACACACTCACGGTTCAGATGATGTACCCCACGACTTTGGTCACTATGAGGTTGATATTTGTGAGGGAAATGCTTTGACATTTGGATGGATTGCTGTGAAATCTGATACACAGCCACTTATTTAATTTTTTAAAATCGCACCATTGTCAGGTCAGACTTCTACTTTGTACGATATTTTGGTGTATGACCAATTACCTGCAAAACTAGTGACATTCCCCCAGCTGTAATTTGTGTTTATTACAAAATGTTAGCATGCTAACATGCTAAATTAAGATTATGAACATGGTTCCATAATACCAAATATTATAACCCAGCCAAACATCAGTATGACAGCCTGCTGATGGTAGCATTTAGCTCAAAGCATTGCTGTGCCTGAGTACAGCCTCACGGAGTCACGCTCAGCCCAGCTAAATAAATAATACATTTAGAAAGAAATAACTAATTGAAATGTTATATTTTTATTTTTGTGTTCTCAGAAGGATTTTCTTATACCAGCAGTGGACAACATGACTGGCTGATGTCTGATTTTAAATAGCAGTTAAAAAGATCTATTAGTCTCACTCGAATCCAGCATTCTCTGTTCTAACAAAGCAGACATGTTAAAGGCAGGATTATAATATCTGATAGTGTTAAATTAAGTGTAGCCTCAGATTGTATTCCCCTTCCGTCTTTGACCCACAGTCTGCCCCCGTGGCTCCACTGAAGAGAAGCTTTATGTTTAAAAGCTTTAGTCTGCTGCACCTGGCCCTTGGGCTGAATTCCTGGCAGGTTTAAATGTTGGAGCACAGCTGTGAGGGGCTTTTCTTGGCCTGCGAAGACAAGACGGGGCAGTAGGCAGATTTCCCCTTGCTCATCCCTCAGCAGCCAGCCAGCCAGCAGCAGCGGGATAAGAAATGCATGACAATAATTGCTGAATTCAGGCGAACCTGGGAGTTAAATGTGAGCGGTAACGGCTTAAGCTGCGTGCAGTTTACACGGCATCAGAACAATCCAATCAATCTCAGACTGCAATTAAAAGGCTTTCTGTGTTCGGTTGAACAAAGAAATGGCCTCTAGGTGCATGTCTCAAGAGCTACAGTACAAATATCCCTTGTTACACACTTGCTAGAATTGGCTTGAAGCACGACAGCTTGACAACATGATACTTTATCATCATCTACAGACGTAATTTGTTTTGCTCGCAGATTCATAGCTTCATGACATTTAGGGGTTTCCTCAACAACAACATTGTAACCACAATCCGTTCTTATTTTCTTCTCTGTCATGTTCCCCTCTCCCCCCACCCCTCCTAAAAACCATAACACATCAATGATGAAGTGAGTCAAAGTGAGGCTGCAGAATAGCCTTGCATCCTGCACACTGCTCCATCTGTGAGGTACATCATCTGTCTCATGCTCCTCTCCTCCTTCAGATAAAAACAGTGTGATTTTGCCTTCTGTCTGCTTGCTGGGGGTAATCTGACAGGAGTTTTTTTTTTTTCCACCACGAAGGCTGCTAGTCTTCAGTATCAGCCTGTGTTGCTTTGCTATGTTCTGAAGCATCCATTTGTGTGTGCTCCTAACTGAGTGGTGAACGTATAATTTGCTTTAATTGAATGTGATTAGGTGCTCTATTGTAGATGTGACATGGGTTTACGAATAGGGAGAAAGGCAATCCACAGGGCCAGATTGAGAGGGTTGGTGTTTAGACTGATTTCCCCTCTCTCACTGTCTCTGCCTCGCCATTGCTGCCATATGCCTGTCTGATATCAGTGCATGGTAAGTAACACTCTCTTATTCGTGTGCCTGTTTATTTGTGTACCTGTTTATCTGTCTTTTCATTCTCTCTGTGCCTCCACCTCCCTCTCAATCCCCTGCTCCCTCGGTCCATCTGTTGTCAGAAGCATCCTGAGCATTCATCTGCCTGTCTCTCTGCCTCCTTGTCTCGCTGCAGCACAAAGAGGGAGGCAGCAGGTCAGTGCACTTTCCCTGCACCATTGTACACATATCGAGAAGGGCACCTGATACCATTCCCCTGCTTTCCTCCACCTCATGAAAGATGTAAAATTTGAGGGGAGAGGAATATTTCTTCCAAGAACGTCAGTGTCCCTCAGGGATCTCCGCGCTAAGACAGAGATTAGCCCGTGACTGAATCCCACACTCTTCCGCAGGACCTCTCCATTCATCCACAAAGATGCCTCAGTGACGTTCTATTATTAGAGTTATAAACTAAACACGACGCTTATTGATGGCCCGTGCTGCAGGAATCGACTCAAGCAAGACATCTATACTCCCTTAGAGAGTTAAGGATGTGAAAAAAAAGGAGAGGGAGAGAAAAAGTAGGTTACAGAAGAAAGACCGGCTGCCTTGCTCCATTTGTAAGCAGGAGAACACAAGTGCAGGCAGGGTGCAAAGTGTACAGTGTGTGAGTGTGTGCCATTGAGTTTTGTGTGTGTGACTGGGTGTTGCTGTGAGACATACAGTGACTGAAAGAACTGTACAAACAGGAGCAGAAACAGTAGCATATATTGATGCATGTGAGTACTGTATGAGTGCACGTGCTAATTGCACATGTGTTTGCTCCATCGAATGCATGCACATTCTTACATGGGCATTTGCATTGAGTATTCATGTGTGCTACAGTTTAGCGAAGCTTTCCACATGAATACCTGTGTTTTTCCATGCCTTTGTTTCATGCGTGCACAAAACACTGACTGTTATATGATAGCATTCATGTGCTAGGCAATGGTCCTGCAGTGTGCCAGTGTAAATGTCGGCTCTTCTGCATGGCTCCGTGTCTTGGCAACAGGGAGTGTGAGGGAACCAGTGTGAGCAGACAAAGACACCTCCTTCTGCCTGACGAATGCAGCAGAGCGGGGAGCAGGCGAGAGATGGCTTCTGTGCAACAGCATAGAGGTAAGAAGTGGGTCATAAGGAAATCCCCATATGGACGACCCCAAGTCCACACCCTACCCCGCTGGGCACTGCCTGCGCTGCCAGCAGCCCTCCAAGACTAACCCTTAGCCCAGAGCGATGCATGGAAGGGACAATAGCTTGGCTACATATACAGTGAGTTGCTGCCAGCTTATAAGGAACAATCTCTGCCGTGACACAGATTTACATTCTAGCAAGTTGTGTACCTGCATGCACATGTAAGACCAGCATTTCTTGTGTCAGTTAGCGTTACCTTATGTCTGGACCACAAGTGTAGTGTTCACTCCCACATCTCACGCGACAAATACATTCTCATTTTAATTTATGCAGCTGTCTGCACCAGCTCCATGCAGGCTTGCATTTCAGCTGCATCCCATGGTTAACCGTGACCAGAAGTGTTTATTTGCACTTCAAGGTTTAACTGACTCCCTTCACCTTCACTCAGCAGCTGGGAAGCAAGGCATGAGAGCTTCTTCAGCAGCTGCAGTGTTAATTCATGGGCAAACTGTAACTTACACTGTACATTTACTCACTGCTAACCTTTCCCTCTTCTCCGATCACCAACACCTGTCTGCCCTGAGCGCAGCCACCAGCACTCTCTCTCTCTGTCTTGCTCAACCACACACTATGCACACACACACTCTGCCCTACTCCTCAAAGGAGCCACAACACACTCGCATGCATCACTGTTGATGGTAAAATAGATCAGGAATACTCACACGTCAAAGCAAAACTGCACACTGCACAGAAAGTTTGGCTGCTCCTTTGCTGCTCAACCTTTTGAAATTCATGGACAAGATGAAATCGGTATAGAGAGGGGCTTCAGTTTTGCATGAACGCTGTCATCACAAGAGCGTGACCTGATGTTTGTGGTCTACACACAGTCAGTGTAACTGAGTCAGTTACAGTCAGTTTGTCCAAAAATATTTGGGAAAAATTATGAATAAGGGAAGAATGTTGGTGATAGGCCTGCTGATTCTACCAAATGACTGATGTTTGGGGATGTTTCAATAATCTACCAAGAATGGAATAAGGACATAGAAACAGCTTGTGGATCTGAGGGATCAAAGGAGAATGACTAGAATGCTGCCGACAGACAAATCACACCCAAACTCAAAATTTGTGTAAAGAAGGTGAATACGTGTCTCTGTTGTGCAAAGGAGCATTAAATGTGGACCACTGAGCGGTACAAACGTTTGACCTAGAAATCAAACAAAATCCAAAGCACAGGGCTCCTCATGCTGAAGGACGAAGGATCCTGACTTTAGAGTCTGGATGATAGACTGTATAAATAGTAGTCTGAGTGTCTGGATCTTTAAAGTGAAGCCAATACTGACGTGCCTTAAACCTACACAGCTCTACTCTACTGGTTGCAAATATACCCACTGAAGAAGGTCTGAACGGCTTCCTGAATATTATTATTCCTTCTTCACAACAGTTTGTTCGCACATGGATGGACCCCTCTGGTACACCACAGAATAAAACCAACCAAATGGCTCCAGGAGAGCTTTCCTGCTGACGCTTTACTGGCCTGAGCACTCCCCAAACCCATTCATGTGTTTTTGGGGTGATGTTCAGAGGTCAAATTATACACAGTTCATATTCGTACAACCATTTTTAAGAACCCGTGCCCAGAGGATTTCATGCTGCTCCCAAGGTCACAAGAGGTGCAACACACTAGTATTTAGATGCACTGCATGAACTCAGGGTAGTTTAGAAGCAGTGCACTTGTCTGGCAGGAGTACCGCTGCCGATGAAAGTTTACCCTCACACATATTGAAAATGCCTCCTGAAAAGCATCCAGATCAGTAAATCACGAACACTCCACATTGAAATCAAGACCAATTAAATTCTTTGAGGGTTAGAAGAATGATCCACTTCACCCGTTTAGTATTAGGGGAAAGCATAGCAAAAATGTCTGCTTTTAAAAGCATTTGATGGCAAACCGATTTCACCCTGTTCCACACGCATTCTAGTCACGTACACACGACCAAAGTCTGAGCTCCAACAGCTGATAACTTGGCCCAAGCTGTGAGATAGAGACCACAAGAGAGCTCATTGTGACGAAAAATGATCTCAGTCTGGAGATCCATGCCTGAAACTGGTGCTCACAATGACACAAATACAACACAGAAACACACACATTTTCATGCGGACTTACTATACATACATACTGTAAACAGCCTCTCTCTGGCGTTAGCTTTCACTCTGTCTCTCACTTCTGTTCTCTCTTTTGCACACACACACACACACACACATACGCACACATGCTCACACACTTGTGCACCTACTGTCTCATACTCATGTCTTCCCAAATGAACTAAATCTAAACTGGTTAATTATGAGATTCATCGCTGTTAGCACCTGTTAGGTAATTAATGCCAATCACTGCCTTCTGGGGAGGAAAATTATCTTCCATAAAAACACAGTTTAGCTAGGATCACTCTCTGTCTCCCTCTCTCTCCCCCTCTTGTTTCCCCCCTTCCTTTCTCTCTCCCCTGCTTATCAACCTGTGTGCCCTTTTCCTGCTGTTAGCAAATCATCCCTGAAAATAAATAAGCACTGCCATAAACAAATGTTACAGTGATGGCTACGCTCGTGGATAAGGCAGTCTTGGACTTCCATCCACCACAGATGGGTAGACAGTGTAGGAGTGAGGACAAGGCGATGGAGAAACCTGAGATGTCAGTTAGCAAACGCAATCAGAATACAATAAATAATTTAGGACTGAGCCGATGCTGGGATGGTAATGGTGGTTCTGGCCAGAGTGGTGGTTGGCAATGCAAGCTTGTGCTGCAGTTTCATGACTGTATTTTGATATTCAAACCAATAGTATTCTATAAAATTTTAAGACGTCTGCTGCAAGTTTAATCAGAGGTCGACCGTTTGATATTAAAACCTTCGCTCCAGGGTTGCTGCAGCTGTAGGGTAGAAGCCAATGAAGTACACTTCAGTCTGTTTGATTTTCTTCTCAGAACTGATGATATTGATACATGTCTGGCAGGTTGCACATCTGCACTGTAAACACACATGTTACTGAAGATAATGATGATAATCTTCTTTCCAAATATTGACAAGTTGGAAATCTGCAAAGTGTTCAATTTCTGAGAAACAGGTTATTGAAGGTGTTGCCTTTTACCATTAGCAAACCATTAACCCAACAAGACATAAACAAATATCATTGAGAAGACCGGCAGTCTCTGTCGGGCTGCCCTTTGCTTTATTTGCCACCAATATAGATTTTTGCTGTAGTAATTTATGGCTGGGGAGATTGTTTCACAACACACAAGCATTTATAGCATTGCTAAAATATAGAAGACATGAAGGCCCAACAGGAAATTTAATTTAAAGGTTAGGATTCTAGAAAGCAGCAGAGTTAATTGCCAGCTGCTAGACTGGTAATTTGCTGTAGAGTAACCCTGCTTGTCTGCTTAGTTTACAGACTTGTTTGTATCATCATTATATTTTCACTATTAACAGCACAAGAGAAAAGGGTGAGGACTGATCGATGTGTCTAGCGATCCTAACGCGATCTTGGGTAGCGGGATGGGGTTGCCTCTGGCTCAGGGCTAGCCTCTGTTCCACTAGCTTCTGTAACTCAGTGCAATCTCTCTCTGCTGTAATCCCTGCTGTCAAAAAATGTCTAATGTCTTTTCTCATCCTTATCTAAACATATGAAGTGAGCCACATGACATACTGTTGAGAAAGACTCTGTTTCGTTGGAGATTTTTAGTTATGAGAGTAGATACTAATGTCAGTGGGATTTTGAATGAAGCTCCCAGAAAAGGACTGGGAAGTTCCGGTTTCACTTCGGCTCTGTGTTTAATAGCAGACAGATAGGAAACAAGATGAGAGAGAGAGAAGTAAGATATGCCCGAACGGTCCCTGGTCTCAATTGAACCGCGGCACTAATGGTCGGTTACAACTCTAGGAAGTAAGCTTGTTAGCCGGACATATTAATGTGGGCAGCTCCGGATAAGCACACTGCTTAAACCGTTTCTTACACTTTTACTCTTGTGTTTTTGCTTCTGGAAAGGCTTTAAAAAATACACCACCTTCCAAACTCTTTAAAAGGGGAGTATCTCTCTTACTGTGCTTCAGCACAGAAATAAAGCTTGACAGGCCTTCACTTCCTTATAATTATGGCTGTTAGGCCATGATTGGACAAATGCTGTTTGTGGGAAGACTTTAGCAAAAGGTCAGTTGTTTATAATAGTTACTTGAAGGTATCAAATTTAACTTCTATTTTCAAATGCTGAATGCTGTATGTAGATAATGAAACTATTCAAACTGACAGCTGATTAAAGCTCACACTTTGAAACTTAAGTATAGCTGAACTTTTTACCTACAAATTACAGAGAAAAGCAGCTTGCTTTCACATTCACAAAAGAATCTGGAACGGTGTGAGAGTAAGGTAGCTGGAGATGGATACTGTGGGTCAGAGGAGGCAGTCATACATAAATCTAATCTGTTGCGCAGGCAGTGCTGCGTGGAATGAGTTATACATCATTTATGGCTTTTAACTGTTGATCTTAGGGCGAGGCAGAGCCTGGTGGAACAATGTACACAATCAGAGAGGGGGAGACGAGGAGAGAAAGAAGCATGAGAAGAGGAAGTGGATGACGGGATATATTGAAGGTGCAGATTAAAATCGATACAAGCGTATGGCTGGACTCAATGACTGAGGCACAACCAGATGAATTTCACAATGATGCTGAAATAACATGAGGAGCAGATGAGCAGCTAAGTCAAGGCCATGCATGCAAAAAGTCACATTTAAGCCTACCTGCTGTACAAATGCACTTGAATTGACATACTGCAATGGACAGAAATCAGAGTTGTGGACTAAAAGACTTGGATTTGAGTTGGACTTCAATCGCCCGCTGCATCAGTTTATGTTATAGTGCAAATACTATGTGCAATAGCGAAGAGTCTAACAGCTGAAAGTAGCTAATGTTAATCACCAAAAAACAGCATAAATATACAAAAATTAGAACAAAGCATTATGATTTGGTGATAACTATGCACCCCCAACCCCGAAAGGGATACAAGGGGTATAGAAGATGAATGAATGAATGAATGATAACTATGCAATCTTAATCTACAAATAGTGCCATCCACTGGTGAAACCATCAACTGCAACACAGGATAATACAATGTTAATCTATTGTTGAGGACATGAAATTGTAACATTATAACATAACATAATGAAGCCTACACTGGCAAAGTGCTAGCCAATATTATAGTGTGATGCTCTGCTCGTCCTCCAAGTTATCCCACCTTTCAAAATGATACCCTGCCAGCCACAAGTCTATAGAGGACTTTACACCAAGGGTTAGATTCTAGATTTGAGTTGAAACCTATCTATGTTGGAAGTGTTTCAGCTGAGGAAACCCTTAAAACGTTGGCGGCATGTACACTCCATCAGAAGTAAGAAAGTACATTCAAACTAGGATATTTTTGAACTTAGTTATTTGCTGGTGCGGCCCAGTGCAGGTACAAAAATGAGAACTTGAGACTTGACTTCCTGAAGACTCAACTTGAATCAAATTTTGACCTTTCAAAATCCTGGGGCAATAAAAAATTAATAAAACAGCGTCAGGTTTTGCACAGCCACCAACCTTGAATATTTCATTATTAGACCTGTGCATTTAAGGGACTGATGACATGACAACACGTGCACTGTCAAACGTCAATCAAACCTCAGGACTTTAGAACATCCCTGCAGATTAAACTTCACAAACAGACACTGAAAATGTTTGAATGTTTCTTGTTTTCTGAGGTGTTTCTCAGGCTGTTGCATCACCATCCATAATTAGTTTTTTTTTTTTTTTCAGCTGTGACTAGCTCCTCCATTTCCTTTGTTCGTTGCTTTGTGGGAGAGAAGTGTATGTTAACAGCACACTGAACATCACGGTTTTTAAAGTGTGCATACTGACTTCATTTTGTCACTTTTTCAGTGTGAGCAAACAACATAGTCGAAACCTGCTCGGGAGGTTATGCAGTGTGGATCTGGGACATCTTTGTTTTCTCTTCCAGATAATTCTAGTCAACCTGGGTGTTTGTTTAAATCCTGTCTGACTGCTTGTGATCATTGCCCATTAGCGAAGTAAAGCTGCTATATTCCCAACTCCTGGTTAGTGTTATTACCATCAAGAATGATGAACAAAGACATGAAATTAAGACCTACAACTCCCATTCCAAAAATGTTTTGTGTAAATATATCCTTATTCTGAATTTGATGCCAGCAGCACACACTGTGAAAACAAATTCACACTTGCTTACAAGCACGTTTGTACCAAATACCTGTGCACGCATGCATTCATACATTCATACAAACAAAATGAACCATTCAGACCTAATTTAATTCTGCATCTACCCATCTACTTCCTCCTCATTGTCTACCAGCGGAAGGAAACAAATCGATGTCTCTCATCTTCTACCTGCAAACTATGTAAGACCGATGCACCTGCCACATTCACGTCAATACTGTTTGTTCACACTTGATGTGTGAGAGATTTGCCGATGCTACACAGCAAATGGTGACTTTGTACACAGAGACCAATTGAGGACTAAATGAACGTCAAAGCACAGAAGCCACATTGCCACAACAGTGGAATGTTGCCACTGTGTGCTCGAAGGCGAATAGCAACAGGGAGCTTCGTCTGAATCCTATCTGCACTGTGTCTTCCTTCAACAGTGGCCAGAAAGATCGATGTTCTCAGTATAGATTTCCTCACTGCATCTTTCAGCAAACACTCTCGGCTCCATCCTTTCTTCCTTTTTCACAATCTTCTTTTTCTCATCTTTCGTCCTCCACTTGCACTCAGCCCGTCTCATTTTTGTACCCTCACTTTATTTCTCTCTCTCTCTCGCCGTCTCTATCGTTCAGACTTGGCATGTGCGACTACTCTCTGTCAGGCTCCGTATATCAGAATTGGAGGGAGAAAAGGCACTTTCAGATCCCCTCTACTTCCATTTCCCAAGATTCCTGAGGGGGACTGATTCAATCGCTGCCTGCTGTTGAGGTTGACGTTGACATCTAAAGTTACCTCTCCCTCTGGATGCCTGTCTGTTAGGCTTCTCTACAATTCCTATTCCTCTGTCCACTTCAGCTCTCGATGCAATTGCCATCTTTCTGTAGTGAAGACACACTTTTTTCTTGTGTGATTGGAGATGGTTATCATATGTGCAAAGACTTATGGAGTTGTATGATTATAGGCTGTGGGGTAGTCGCTCAAGGGAAGTATTAAATCTGCATTGTCTGTTATATACACATAATAATAGAGTGACATAAAACTTGAATGCATCATCATCGGCACAGTGCTACTTCCTGTATATAATATATTACAGGGCATCCAACTAAATTAACATGCTCTCTGATTTTCCAATAAGGTAAGGCCTGTTGGGATTATGAAGCTCATTAAGTTGCTTTGTGCACACAGTGCCATGCTGCTGCCTGTGATCTGATGAGACGATACTGAAATGGTGCATTTGCATAAGCGCACAAGGCCAAACCGTAGCCAATGAACAGGCAGGAAAAGGATCCATATTTCCATATTGAGTCAACAGGTTCACCAGACCAACAAGAGAGTGCTTTTGGCACGAAGGGTTTCAGATTTTGTGGCTTTGAAATATCTCATGTGCACATCTTAGTTGTGTATTCAGGAAAGATTGATGGCATGTCTGCCATTTTTAAACAAACTTGTGCTTCAGATTTCCCTGTAACACACAGACTTCGGAGCTTACCAGCACACCTGTAACTGCCGTGCATTTATTATCTTGCTCAAGTTCACCTCAGCAGGAAATGATATGATACAGGAAGAGCTTTTTTTTTCTTTCGCCTCCCAGACTTTTTTATGATGTGCATTATCAGATGATTTACACTTGTTCTAAGCCGCATTGCTTCTACTGGGCCATCACTTTAGTTTCTCTCAGGACCAATGTGTTCAACCATAGCTGCAAGTGACAAACATAAACAGCTAAATTATAGTGTTTTGTATTTACACATTTTATGGTGCAGCTAAAAGTTTATGAGCATACAGAGGTCAGGTAGATTATATTGCAGGACTGGATGCTTGGATACTAAAATCCGTTGACATTTTGGGAAATGTTGCTATTTGCTTTCTTGCCAAGGGTTAGATGAGAAGATTCATACCACTACACTATGAAGCTACAGCCACCAGCTGGTTAGCTTAGCTTAGCATAGAGGCTGGAAAAAAGGGGGAAACAGCTAGCCTGGCTCTGTCCGAAGCTAACAACATCCACCAACCAGCATTTTTAAAGATCACTACTTAATGTGATATATCTCATTTGTTTAATTCTTTCAAAACTGAAGTGTAAAAATAACAATTTGTGCAGGATTTTTCTCATTTAACTCATGACAAAAGAGCACATAAGTGAATTTTGCAATATGTCAAACCTTTCCTTTACTGCCACTGTTTGGGTTACCATCCTAACTGCTGTTAATTTACGTTAACGTCAGCTGTCTTCCTGGGCCCGTATTCACAAAGCTTCTTAGAGTCCTCTAAGAGAGCTCCTAACTTAGAGTTAAAATTCCTATCTTAAGAGTGATTGAGGAAGTGTCTGAGAGCAACTGAGCAAGGAGGGTACAGACACTTTTATCTTAGTGAGGAGGTGTGGTTGACCCAGTTGCTAGGTATGACGCAGTCTTCTAAAAGCTTTGATTGGTTGTTATAAAAAGGGAAAAAGAACCAAAAAATAAATTAATTAAAAAATTTAAAAAATGCACTCCGCGCTCCTAGTAATGAATGGACAGTAAAATCAACCGCTCATATAACTTGGACTGTATTAAGAAATGTGTAATCGTGACATTAATTTTATGTCATGATGATGAAACTCCGATTATATTGATTTGCTTATTATTATGTTTACTGTCCATGCTGGTAATTTTACTACTTAATGTATTTGATATTAATGGTGGACGCAGACTCAGCTGTCAGCAATTCCTGTGATTGCTGGCGTCCTTATAAAAAGCGGTTTGATTTGGCAGAATGACCAAAACAACGAACGAAATGGATAAAAAGAGAACAAGAAAGCCAAACTGGACACTTGAGCAGTGCCTGCTGTTGGCACAGCTCGTGGATGAAAGTAAAACAGTATTAAGAGGGAAATTGGGTCCCGGGATCACAGCCCAAGGGAAGAGGCAGTCTTGGGAGCGCATTGCCCAGCAGATCAATGCGTCGTTCCCTCTCCTTTTACGCACGAGCAATGAGCGTGAGAGGCGCCGGTACGTGCTGCAGTCCCTGTCTGCTTAAGACGCTCTGAGGCTTCTTAAAAGTCCTCCTTCTAACAATTTTTCACATTAGGAGCTCTCTTAAGGCCCAAGACGCTTTGTGAATAACTTTTATCTTACCAAGGGAAAATTCTAAGAAAAATCTTAGAATTCAAGGAATTCTAAGATTTTTCTAAGAATGACGTCACTAAGAGCTACTTTTAGCCTTAGGATGCTTTGTGAATACGGGCCCTGCAGTTTTGAGTGGGTCAGTTAAAAGATTTGGGTGCCTTGTGTATTCAATTAGCGTCTTCTCCTTGACTCTCTTCTTTGAATCTGAGGCGGTCCTGGGCTGCCCATGAGAAGCTTTCACTAACAGCATCAGGTTATGTGTGGGCAAAATAAAAAAAAGACATCTGACCTTTCCTGAAGGAAAAGGTCCTGAAACAAAAACAAAAAAAAAAGTCTGATCTCCTCGTTTAAATCCTCCAAGGAAGGACATTTGTTGTTTATTTGTACTCATTCCCAATCTCACAACTATACGCAATGTAACAATATGAGTCTGATTGTTTATTAGTGCCTTCTAAACCTGTTGCATATATATACTGCAGATGGCTACAGATAGAAACACACGCCTCTCTGGGGAAAATGGTGAGAATGTAATCTAGAAACTGCAACAAAAACAATACCAGAAGTACAAAGACGAACTAATTCTGTAACCAGCTCCTGCCATAGGAGACAAGACATGCCAACAGAGAAGGCAACAGTGGCCAGAAGCCGACGGGAGCTGAGAGCAGGGCGAATGCTGCAATCAGAAGGGTGCAAAACAAAACTCCTTCTCTGTTTTTGTGAGTCGTTCCAGGCTGGGAATTTGCAGGCAGGCAGACAGGCACAAGATCTGTCGGAGTGAGAGCCCAGCATCATGACGCATTTCGCCCAGCCACATGTCCCCTATCCATGGGCCAACGTCCAGCAGGATGGAGGGTGGTGGGGACGGGGGCTGTAAGCCCATCCAAGAGTTTGTGTGTGTCAGTGTTTGTGTGTGTCCATATGTAAGTACGAGGGTGGGAGGGTGAGTGGCGGGAAGGCTGCCAATGTGTTCCTACCTCCTCGGGGCAGGGCGATGAGCGAGCCAGGCCATACTGAAGCCCGCGGGCGAAAGAGAGAGCAAGAGGTGGAGCTTGCTTTCCCAAGACCGCCGCCCTGAGTTTGGTGATCGGTGTGTGTGTTTGCGTGGGGAGGGCTGGTATACATGGAGATGGGGATGGAGGGGTTTCACAAATGTGCTCCCAGTATGAGCTGCCTGTGACTTAACATCGCTGGTGGCATCGTTCAGCCAGCCAAGCAAATCTGCTGCCTGCCCCCGGGCCGTGTGAAACACAGGCCTGGAACAGAATGCATGTGTGTATATGGAGTGTGTACACGTGTGGGTTCCTTGTGGTGTCCATATGCATGCGTGTGCATATGGAGGAGCAAAGAAAAAAGCCTCCAGCACCTTTGGGACATGGGACGTGATCTTACTTTGGCTGTTGCATCCAAAACAGACTGTTCTCTTTCAGAGCCAAGACTTTCAAAATACACACATGGAGAGGAGACTGGCCGACACTCAGCTCAGCTCCACGAATACTAGAGGTGCGATGAGATGAACTGTGCTCCAGGGGTTACCATTTAAGATGGACCACAGCCCTGTCAGATGAACTGAAGACCCCCTTCATCAACTCAACAAAATGTGGTCATATGAGGTGATTTTAAAATGGATGCTATTTAGACTATCAGCTATATAAACGTCAATATTGTTACATCATTTTTCATTAAGTTGTCAATGTGTAGGTTTGTGCTGAAAGTGACATGAGCGAGACATTTAAAGATTTACTTTTAGCTAACTATCTCAACTGACTTTTAGCCAGTTAGGTGGGATGTTAGGGATGGCCCAATGGGAGCACCGCCTGCCCCCTAGAGTTAACCCTAACCCTACATAGAATTGATTATTTATAGTTAATCATTAGAGGATATTCTAGATCCAAAGCGAAGCTGACAGAAGAGACTGAGAGAAAAAGGCATGATTACAAATCTGTCTGCTACTTCAGAACCATGGACAGCACCACGGTCTCATGATGATACTCCAGAGCCAGGTTCAAACTACGCAAATGCCTGCACCCTCTCTGCTACTATGGAGAGCAGAGAAGGCAGGTTAACAAGAGGGATGTATTTTGGTCATTTTGTTAACAAGGGGGATGGCATACCTCCTCATCCACCCTAAAATCACCTGTTGCTTTTAGCAATTTCAACAATTTATCCATAATTTACTTTACTTAATTCACTTTTAACCAACTCTTTAGACGTATCTGCTTGCTTGCTAACTAGTAACCACTAGTAACAAACTCTCAATCAGAACCCATATTTTTTTATATTTTCATAATATTAATATTTTTTTATATTTTTGAATGAAATCTTTCTTCTTCTTCTTTCTTTTTTTTCTTCAAATTTTAATAATCTACTCCACAATCTTTCCACATACTGCCCGGCAACTGCAGAGGTATGTCCTGGGCTGCCAGTACTCCTAGCAGGGAATCACTCCATGAGAGGACAGCCTCTCTCTGTGAATACTATTAGAACGCAGCTGGAACACTGTTGGGAAGTAGCAGGAATATATATGTACTATTATTGTCAGCAATACAGAGGATTAGAGCTCTATGTTCCTGTTAGAAATTGCATAAAAGGAAAACTGTGTGACAAAAGCTGCAGATTACAGAGGATTTCACACAGCTACATGTTAGGAGGCCTAAATAGACTTATAATGCCACTATGAGATTCAGCTTGCCACGCTGTATGTCTGACAGACTGTGAGCTTGTTATTGCTAAAAGGAACATAGCTGTTTTCTCAATAGCTCCCCTTCTGCAGTGACAAATATAATGCATGCATGGAGCCAAGTGCCTCTCAAAACTTAAACTGAGCCAGAATTACAAACAAAACCCAAGACTTAAAGACTGTGGCGTTATCTTGGCGTTATCTTCCGTAATAATTAAAGTTTTGTTTGAATTCATATGACAGAAAATAATCCTAATATTTGCAAAAGGCTTGACTCATTAATTTGAATAGTCGATTAAGGAGAGTCAGTGTAGCAGTTAATTAGAAACCAGTGGTGATAACCACCTGTTCAAACATACAGATGGGAAGTCTGTCTGCTTATTCCATGACTGCCTGCGAATGTGGTATCATTACTGATAGTTAAATGTAAATAAGACTGAAGTAGACTAAGATAGATGGAGATGTTATTAGGCTTAGGATTTGACTGAATTGCACCACAGGTCATGTGCTTGACAGATGTATGCACGCACGCACGCACGCACGCACGCACATGCATGGGCATGTATGATGAACAGGTAATTGAACATAGACCTGGACATGTGCACAGTCAGAGACGTAATGACCTGTCAAATGTAAGATGTGACTTCCTGGGAGTAGATGAACTGATTAATATTCGCGAGGAGGGCGAGGGAAGGAGGGGCGGTTGGCTGATTAGAAGTTAAGATATTCACTGTCCCTATTGCTTCTTTTATTAAAGCACCACAATGACAAAGATGGGAAATTACACACCGGGTGATGCAAAACACAAAGGACAGAGAAGGATAGGCTGCATGCATTACACCACTTTCTCTGCCCATCGAAATACTGCTTCCACAGATTGAGTGCCTGTTGCCTTTCACGCAGACACTAATGTTCAGTAACAGGAGCGTGGCACAGCTGCTTCTTTAGGATTTCAGATATTAAGTTAAGGAGAAATCACACTTCTTTTCTCCTTCTAGTCCTCAGTCCCAGTCTTCCTCTGTCCCTTCCCTGGCTGCATTGTCACCTCCCTGGCTGGCCTCTTTTTGTGCCTAAACTGAGTGGATGTCTGCTGCTGGTCTGTGCTTGCAGACTGTGCCACCCCAGAGCCCCAATAAACAGGAGTCTAATGGCGTCCCTGGGCTACTGAGGGGCCTCATATTAAGATAATTAGGCAGAGAGAGGATGCAGGAAAGAGGCACTGGAGAGGAGGAGGACACACTTTCTGACAATCTCAGCCTGTGACTTACTGTCTTTTTACCTTGTTGCTCACTGTGCCCTGAATTACACCTTTGGTATGGTGAGAACAATGCACAAGCCCGTGAAGAAAGCAAGGTGATTTGTTAGGAGTGTCTGGTTATTGAAAGAAACTAAATCCCCTTTAATCCAAGGTGTTATGAGGATGCAGGTGTTGATATCTGACAGCCAGCAGAAAAGATCAATTGTGCCAAAGACTGCAGCAAATCTATTATGAACAGCTTAAGTTAATTATGTGAACTGCAGTCTCATTGGTGTAGTCTCTTGGTTTAGGCATTGGGGTCTCAACAGCTGGTTTAATTTTGTTGTGCTAAATGTGTTTGGTGGCAATTTTGAAAGTAATAGTTCATTGAGAACAAAGCAAAGCCTCTTTTGCAGAATGTTTGTCTTGACCGACAGGTGTCTCAGATGATAACTCTTAATCCGGGTTGTTTGTTTCTTGCTTTCCTCACCTGAAGTCTCCCCCTTGTTGCCCTTATTTGAGTCTTATGGGTACAATCAGCTGTCAAGATGGCAGCAAGTGCTAAAACCGGGCATCAAAACACCTTCTCAGAAACTTGTGACGTCACAGATGTTGGATCTATGCTTTTCTTAAAGGATCAGTGCAACATTTAGGGAGAAAGGCTTACTTGCTTTCTTGCCAAGAGGTAGATGAGAGGATCAATAGCAAAATACATAAAATATGAAGCTAGAGCAAGGTAATGATTAGCTTAGCTTAGCTTAGCTTAGTTTAGCATGGGGAAATGGCTAGCCTGGTTCTGTCAAAATTAATCTAAAATGTTAAGTCTTGTTAATTTCATCCATACAAAAGCTAAATAATCTTGCACATAACTAGCATAAAACCACGACTTGTTTTCATTCAAGTTTTTTGTATGATTGTAACAAATGACATGCTGACTGCTTCCCACTTCCACTCTTTAGGGTAAGCTATGCTAACTGCCTGTCAGCTGTAACTTCATGATTAGTTTACGGATATGGAAGGGGTATCAGTCTTTTCATCTAACTCTTGGCAAGCCAGTGAATAAGCATAATGTATGTATGCATGAATTGCATATAGGCAAATGGTCACTAAATTTGTTAATAGTGTCTGTGTCAGTTTTGGGTACAGGATAAGTCTTGGCTTTTTTATAAATAGGCAGCGTGAATGACGGTAAATCAATAAAAAAAATGAACCAAACAAACATTTCTCTCAATGCTGTGGAAGAAAGAAAACTAGCTGTAGATATAGCAGAAGCTTTACTGTCACTCCGTCAAGCTGTGAGCCTGAAAGAGGGATGGAACCTCAGCTTCACCTACTCTCTTTCCTGTTTGAACAAGAGGACAGAAGCTGAGCTTCAAACAGAGCCCGAGCTGGAGTGACGCCTCACAGATAACTACCTCCAGCTCTGTCATTTTCCTCTTTCACAGCGTTTCTTTGCTTGTTTCTATGGCCTGTGCCGCGGTGTGTAGGTTCACTAGCTGGAGCTCCTCTTTCCGCTCTGACACTCTGCAATCAGATGTGACACACTGAAGGCTCAGATGACAGCTGGGAAGACAAGGTCACACAGTCACCTACTTTTAACGAAGGATATGCACAGCTCCTCCTGACAGGCCTACGCCGTGCACAAATGCACACTTACACACTGCCGCACGCATGCATCGTCACCCACACACACGCACTTGTACACACAGGCGCACTCACGAGGCGGAGCAGGAGTGTTTTGCAGACAGGGCCTTTTCTCGTGCCTGTGCAATCTCAGAAGCAATTACCTATTAAAATTTCATCCTTCCCATCTCAGAATGTTTAGGAAAAGATTATAACTGCTGGGGAGGTAATTAAGCCTGCAAATGGTGAATTGGGTTGTGAATACAGAGTGCAGCATATGCGTGTGAGTGTGTGTGTAGCTATGTGTGTTTTGTCTTAATAAAACTAATAGTGCTGCCCACCTAAAGCTCTTTAGTAGGATACCCAAAATGACAATTGGAGCACTGAGAAGTACAATATTTGTCTGGAGGAAGTGTTCAGTGTTATAATTCACGAGGATAAAGACTATTTGCCAATTAAATTTCAAGACTAGCTTCTTCATTAGATTATACAGTAAGTGTAGCAACAATGAGATTAGCTGCCGCTGCTTGTCACTTACACTTAAGGAACCTCAAGACTTCCAGGTTCTAGTGCCAAAAGCGGCAGTGAAAGTCACCCTGAATGAAGCGGCAGTGGCTCAAGATGTTTCCAGACTTTCCAGACAATCCAAGAGCATCCAGAGCATATGGCAAATGTTAAGCTCTGTTGTCCTTCAGAGCCTCAAAAATGGTTGCTGCCATCAGACTGGGTGTTGCCACTTGGATCTTTTGGCTCCTCAAGTGGCACTGCTCCTTCTCCTCACACCGCTCTCACTTTCTCCTCTTTCTCCATCCCTCCCTTCTTTCTCTCTTCAGCTCTTTGATGCTGAAAGTGAAGAGACGTGGGATTTTCAGCCTTTTAAGGATTCAAACAAAGTCTCGGGGTTCTGAGATGACATGAAAGTCTGCCAGCTGGCCCACTCGGGGACTGGTGGGCTGGCATGGTTCTGGTTCACAAAGCAACCAAAATGTCCATTTTTAATATGCAGTCGGTTTAAGGGAGGGCCCTGCTGGATACACACAGGAGCCCACGACATAACAAATACCAACCTCAGGCTTTTGTATTACTAATTGATGCTGTGTGTTTCTCACTTGTATGGTGCATGTGATAATGACTACAAATTATCAAGACACAGCAAAGCCTGCATTGGGGATAAGAGTGTCACATGCTTTTTTTTTTTAAACCTCTGAATGAGTAAAGTGCATAAACAATAAAGCAAATGTGGTCATCAGTGATTCCTTTGCAAACAAATAACAATCTTTGACTGACATGATGCCCCAAAGTAATTTTCTCCTCCTATACAAGGAGTCAAGACCTGCCAGACCAGATTAATTGATACCAGTAATAGGGCAACCTGGCCATAAGCTATAATCAATACATGGTTTGCACTAAAAATAGATTTTCCAGCACAATCATGCACTTTATCTGAGCAAATTCCCTTTGTTTGCACCTGCTTGTGCACACGTACACTGACCCTTTACACCCAAGCACTTATCTGTACATTACAATTGCCTCCCTCTTCACACTTTTCCCCTGCCTTCCTCATCCATCCATTGCATTAACAGCAGCGCTCTTCATGAAGAATCATCTCACCCTTTTCAGCCTATTTATCTCCCGTTAATCATTTGAAATAAGAATAACATGTCCGTATCCAGCAAATCCATATCTAATTCCTCTCCTCTCCAACCACCCCCTCCCCACGCCTGGTGATGAATCGTCTCCTTCGCCTTCTGAAGGCCCCATAAACCAATCAGGTGGCCGTCAGGGGTGGATCCCGCCAGATCACCGAGGTTAATAACATTCCACATGATCACTCAAAAGCCAGAGGATTAGAGGAGTCAGCAGAGCAGGTTCCACATTGCAAATAATATTGCTATTTCACAGCAGTGTCCTCCTTCCACTCCGGTGATAGGCCACCCCGTTATCTCATCTCTCCCACTGTGAGGACAGAAAGAAGACCCGAGCGGACCCCAACACAAACTAAAGGTGTTATTTATCTCTTTTCTTGGTAGCACTTTTTTTTTTTAGACTGAGACCCCCCCCCCCCCCCAATTTCACCATTTTAATCAATGCAACCTTTCCTTCCTCCTTTCCGTGAGCTGTGCTCTCATCATGATGTTGATGGAGTCTGTGGGCGTAGTGCTTCACGCTGAGTAGGGTTATGTCACCTTGTCGTTAGCCAGGGGAGCTGTTGTAGGATTACATATTTATCTCATTCTCGCAAACAGTAGTTACTCAACCCCCCCACCACTTCCTTACATGTGCACTTCCTGTCTGTTACAGCACTCAGCAGCTCCCAAAAATCCCAGAAATTCTCTCCTGCTCACCGTTGATGGTTTGAACTGTGAACTGTGTGTAAAGTTTTCAAAAAGGAGCTGTAACCTGCAGGAAAAAATTGGGGATGCTATTGCCGCTTTAACAAAACTGTCAAAGCTAAGCTGTAAGAGGCAAGATTGGCTTTTTAATCTTGTATTCAGGAGCAAAAAATCGTTCTTTTCTCAACCCAAGTGAAAGCAAAGCGCCAATAGGAACACAAATTCTTGATGCCACTTTATTTACACTGGAAAATGGCTAAAAAATCTCCTCCAACTGGCAAATTTTTTCAGTCCTCCTAAAACTAGAACTGTAAAACCCAACGCCGGGTTAAATAACTTAGTGAAATGCATTCATTATTTTAGTTACTGTTCACCAAAAGTGTGAAATGCAGTCAAAAAGGCAAGATACAGTTTTTCTGATGTGCAAAGATTTCAGCTGCAGTCAGGTGCACTTGCACAGGGTGCCATTCATGTGTAGCCTGACAGTAGCACAAGAAATGGGGGGAAGAAAGTCCTCTAAAAAGAAGAATGTGAGCGCAGTCACTACGTGTCTCGAACATATCCTTAATGGTGATCTGCTTTTTGTTTTGGCACAAGTAACACAGTTTGACTTTGAGGGAACCTGAAGTCTGTTTATTTACTATTTCCGTGTATTTATGATGTGTGTCTACTGTATGCACTGGCCTTTGCACATTGGTGTGTGTGTTTTTGTGTACATTCATCTGTTTGATCTCCGGTGTTAAAACAAAAAGAAGCTCGGTACTGTTGCAGCCCACGGGACACAACAGAAATAGATGGCATTCATACACTCTGTATTCTACCACCACCAACACCACCCTTCAAACTCCCAGCCCCCCCGATCCCCCTACACATACACACACACAAAGTCACTACCACCACCACTTCCTCACCGACTCACACACACACACCCACTTCCCTTTTTCTCTCTCTCATTATATCATGTGGGTATGAACCAAAATAAAACGGTGAACAAAACCGGTTGGATTTGAAAAGCTGCAGAAAAGGCAGGCAGATCTTCTCTTTCGAGCCTGTTATGAAATGGATGGATATCTGGCCGGTGCGAGATAAAAAAAAAAACCCAATGCTGTCATTTGAAACAAAATAGGAACACGCCTGCAGGGATGTGTGTGTTCTCCCTGTGCTTATGCCGTATCTCTGAGGATTTTCTAACTATGCACCATCAACCAGATATGAGTTTGGTTTGAAACACTCGAGCGACTTGATCCCTAACTGGCGCACACTTACATCACTCCAGATGACTTCATCAGGGCCTCTGGCACCAACCTGGACACATTCACATCGCTTCGAATCAGCAGCTTTTTTCGCTGACACACGCCCCACCCACACCTCCATATGCTGCTCTAAGTTATACACACAGTTCACAACGGTGACACAACACCAAGAGCTGTCCAAAACTCCCAGAACATAAAAATAAATAAATAAAAAACTCACGGAGGTTTGTGGCCCTGGAAACATAGTGCTGTGAATGCATCCCTAGGGCCTCCTCCCCCCGATACTGTTCACCTGGACACCCGCCCTGCAGCACGCTGGCGACGGCCCTGTCAGACAGACAGAAGAGAGAAGGGGAGAGAGACAAGAGAGGCGGTGATGGATGAGGGGTGCAGACATGAGGAACTGTACATAACATGCTTAATTTAATTATTCACACTGGCTAGGCTGCTGCCCAGCATCTTTCACGAAACTGTGCAGCAAAGTGCAAAACATTGGGATTCCCTGATGAATGAGAAAGATTTCACTCGTCCTGCTTTTGCTGCCATCACTGTACACACTGTGCTCTCGTGCCTATCAGATTACACCGTGAAGGTGCATAAAAGCGTTTTCACTGATCTCCACTCAGACAGATACACAATGGAGCGCAATGCCGCCTTACTCCAGTGAAAGAAACCGCCCCCGCCTGATGAGGGAAGAGTAGCTCACGTAATGTTATGCTACACCACAATGGATAGATGGACTGGAGTGGAGAGAGCGTGCACATCATAAAGAGTCTCAATACAGAAGGTGACATAAGTTGCTCTGGTTGCCCAGAAACCACAGCCCATGTGTGAAACAGAATATGCCTGATTCATGTGAACCAAATGCTAGTTTAATAATGCTATGCTGCCGTGCTCCTATGTATTCCCATTATGTACTGTGTACAGAGGCAGATGAAGAAAAGAACGACACGTTGCGCGCTCCAGATCACTGCGTGCGTAGGCTACTACTGCAAGCCTCTTTGTAAACAAGCGCACCGAGAGAAGCAGTGAGAGAGCGCAGGGATGAGAGAAAGGGGGGAGAGAGGAGGGGGGCTTACCTGGACATGTTCTCTCTCTGAGGCCGGTGCGCCTTCTCCAGCCCCAGTTTGGTGAAAATCCCCACAAGAGCCATGATGGCCACTACTCCACATATGATGTAAACAATTAAGTTCGTCTTGTCTTTGGTGCTGTCGTGCATCTTGTTCATTTTTTTGTAGGGGGTCTGTCCGGTCTTCATCCACACCGGAGTGTCATAATTTTTACAGGTGCTCTGGTCCAGTCGCGAGTGCTTGTAGGAGCAGCAGAAGCGGAAGCCACAGGTGCCGCAGCAGTACAGATAATTGCCCGTTTTGCAGATGAACGGCGGGTCCCACTGGCCCATCACGTCGTAGTAACCCCGACATTTGTCCTCCGTGTGCGGGGTCTCCTCGGACACGCTCTCCTCCTCCCTGGAGCCGTTGGAGGTGGCGATCATTACGAAGCCTCCCAGCAGTCCCGGCTCCCCGTCAGCCTTGCACACAAGAGCCATAAGTTTGAGCAACAAGAAGCCCAAGAGAAAGTATTTCCCTCTCATCGTGCTTTCTCCTTCGTTCAACTTCACGCAGAAACGAAAAGACTTGAAGAGAGGAAAAAGGGCGCACGGTCATGATATGCTGAAAAGTCCAGAAACACACATCCAAATAGCAACGCACCGTCATCCGCGCTGATGAACATCTTTATTAACATATCATCATCCAAAAAAGGGGGGAAAACTGCGCAGGATTAAAACAATCTCCGTGGGATGAACTTGACTTCGACTAACAGCTCTCCAGCGCGCGCTCTCTGCTGCGCATCGGAACGTCTTTTCAGAAAGGCATTTGCAAGCGTCGGGTTTGGCGTTTTCAGGAGTGCATCGCTCTACATGTCCATCGGTGCGCTCTTACGCACAGGAGTAGGAAGAGACACAAGCCGCACAGAGGATGAGAGCGCAGTGAGCGAATAGAAGAGGCGAGGGTGGGAGAACCTGGTGCGCAAAAGGAGAGGAGGAGGGAAACATGGGGAGGGAGTGAGACTGCGAGGGCTGAGGACAGAGAGAGAGAGAGGGAGAGAGCCTTTGTTGTGAAATATTATGATAAAAGCCCCGGAATACGCACAGCACTAGCATGCTTTGTCGTCGAGGAAAGGCGTGGGAGCTTTTTCCCCCATTTTTATTTCACACTTTGGGCATTTTCAGTCGTAGGTTGCCATTGTTTTAGAAATCCTCAAATCACAAGTAGCTTAATGTGCCACAATAGACAGTGGCTGGCAGAGCCTCTAAAAGCAGGGGGTGGATATTGAAAAAGAGCCCTTCACCAAAAGATGTGGCCCCAGGGCGTCATGGCCGCTGGATCCCTGGGAACTTTCTGGAAAACAGAAAGGGTTCTTAAGCAGCAATGTTCATGAAGTCCCGATCCTAAATTCAAATGCATCCTAAACAACACACACACAACCAAAGAATAAAATGAATTAATCCTCAAAACAAGGGACAGAGTGCTTGACAGATTTATTTCAGCTGGGAAAGTGAAGAGACTCATTCCCACATCCGATTGGAGAATGTGTCTCCCTTAAAATTAGTCTTTCAAAAACGGTGAACCGACCTTGTGAAAGAAAGCATTTAGTGTTGCAGTAGGCTTTAAATATTTAGTGAATATCTCGAGCTCTTTTTGTTAAATAGGCGGTGCTGTGGGAGGAACAAAAAACTAATTAATTGCCTGAGTTGAGCTGAACTGAGCTGAAAAGCATAAAAATAATTCCCCACCTTCTCACCTATTTATATAAACCTGTAACTCAAGTGATCTGCGTTGATTAATTATGTGTTTAAAAAGCAGACCTGTGAAAGACCTTCGAGGCTATTTGGTCTAGGTGAAAGTGAGCAACATACTCATTCAAATAATAGAAAAATATGAAAGCAACCAGGTAAGTAGTTTCTACAGCCAAGTGAAAAGAGGATGGATGGATCATGCTGAATCCCTCTAGCCTCTTTCTAAGGTCCCTTTATGCGAACAAGGGCCAGTGGGAGAGGTTTTTACACAGCATATAGTTTATACATTGTATCTAGGGAGTTGTGAATGTTTACAGGGGGCAGCAACACACGCCATTAAAATCATCATTTTTTACAGCACATCCATCTAATGGTGGTAAAGTGAATACAATCATCAAATATAGATAAATGAATAAATAAATGAGCGTAATTGATCACTTTCAGATTTCTTACAGCACCCACACCACTGGGCTTCCCTGGTGTTGTTTCTGAGTCAGGCAAGAGAAGTAGGCTCAATCAGTTTATATATTTTTAAAATATTGTGTTGGCTGTATTTAATGAAACCTAAAAACGTTTAAAGAGTTGCCTGGTTTGGCATTCCGATGGTAAATATGTCTGAGTGCGCTCTCTGGCTCTGAATGTGAGGACAGCCTGTACGTTACAGTCACACTGGGGGCCGCTGCAGCTGAAGTCACAAACAGGCAGTGTAATCGACCACCGATACGGTACTGTCACCGATACAGCTGGGGCCAGTCAGCAGCGACACACCAGACCTGTCCGGAGGCTTACTGACAGGCTCACAAGTCACACACTAGTTTGCACGGAAAGCCCTGTAACAGTTGGATCTTATGGCTGACAGTGAGGATATCTTTCTCAAGGCTAAACATCGGACATTCAGCGGACTGACTGAAGGTAGCCGACTGCCGTTAGCTTCTTTATCCCCGCCGGTTAGCCAACTTTCAGGCTAACGCACTAGCTAACTCTCGCTGTAACTCGGCTGTTCACACAGAAGTTGTCATCGCTGGCTGTAGGGTAATGACCCGGCAGAGCAAAGGCATTCACATGACAGCTTTTGTGTAGCTTTGTTTGAATAACCGGGACACCTGTCATCCATACCGAGGCTAGATAGTCAGCTCGCTAGCCTGTGTTTACAAAATAAAGCTAATGAGTAACAGTTGTGCTCTGTTTCAGTAGCGCCGTAAAATTAAATTATTGCAGCAAAACAATACTCCGGTGTTGTTCAAGTGCTGTGTGCTATTAAATGCAATAGCTGCTAGTAATTTATCTCGCTGTCACTGGGCTAATAATTCAAACTTCCTCTTGTTCCGTCCATCAGCGTTACTTTGAATCCCGAGGTTCTCTATTCAGCATCGTTTAACTGCGCTTATGCAATTTTGAGGAAGTGCAGTGGCACAACTTTAGTATCGTCCCTGTGGCAGAGCTAATTAATCAGTGTTAAAATATTACTAAAGTGTGTGGTTTAGCCCCGCAGTCCAAATATGCAAAGAGTCAAACCATAATAATCCCACTAACGTGCAGTTATGTGTTGATCGATTTCTGCCTTTCATGCCTGATTCGGTCTTTAGCACCCACTGTAGGACACAAGCGTGCATAAGGGGGCTCAGTGGATGACACTGAAACGCTCACAATATTATAATTTGCTACAAAGGCAAGCCCCCATGTGCTTTCCTCTCAAATAATGATTAATTTTGTTTTGAGCACCCTCTGCCACCTGAGAAATCTGTGCATTCCTGTTTGAAGTTGTGCTTCACCAGCAAGGCCACACAAGGCTGCTGCCTCTTATCTCCTGTCATGGGAGCTTTCCTGCCTTCTGCGAGTCCTTGTGTTTTTCTTTTTAAATTTCTTTTTCATTTGCCTGGGAAAGAGTGTGCACGTCTGACTCCAGAGAGAGACGTTGCACAGTGAAGTGTGCTCGGTGTAACAAAAAGCTTGCAGGATTTGTGTGAGAGCGCCCTGCAGCTTCATGAAATCTCCACAGATCGTGTCTGTTGTTCAGGGCCCACACAAAGAAGATGGCTAATAGCTTAGGAGTGGGACCAACATGCATGGGGGTGGATGCGCACATACACATGTGCACACTTGTGTGCCCATGTGATTTGAAAGGTTTCCTTTGCAAATGAGGAGCAGGCAGGTCTTACCTGCTTACTAAGGTGTGTATTGTCAGGTAATGATTTCCATATGCAAGCTCCCCTAAGCTGAGCCCGAGTTTAGAGACTATTCTGCTGAGCTGCAAGAGCTCAAGATATGCTGGTGAAACTTTAAAAGACATTCACTCACGAAGTAAATGCTGATGCACTGCCATAGACGCAGATAACATTAGGCCTACGCCACAGCAGGAAGCTTAACTTTATACTCAAGTGGTCATGGCAGCTGTCCAGATTCCAAATTCATCAGCGGTCCTCACTGTCAGCAGTAAAATTCATTAGCAGCACTCACTGTGTAGTCATAAGTTAAGATCAAGGCCGGGCTAGTATGGACTGAAGGCATTCTCAAGTAATTTGACTGAAGAGATGATGATGATAATCATAAAAGCAGAATGTGTTTCCCCGTATAGCTGCATAAATGTCAATTACAACGAAAGGGATCATTGTTAAGCTTTTATCCGTCTGGTTCCCAGGAGCAACGCGCTCTTTGTCGCTCCTTCTTTTTCTATCTTTGCTCTCCGTTTCTCTGGAGGACAGAATTATCATAAACTCATTTGGGGAAAGAGATAGACGGAGAGCATGTTAAACACAGAGGATGCTGAACAGCTAGTAGCCGCCCGCTGAGCGTGAGTGAGGGGATTTGTGCAGAATGCAGATGCAGACTCTCCACAGTGAGAGCAATGCGTAACTACAGTAGAGCTTCCACATCCTCCGGAAACTAAATGAGTGGGGCAGAAAGCTGTTGGTTACACCTGCTCTTAGCATCTGTCCATTTGTGGGCAACAAAGGGACATTTCCATATCACTTAGCTGTTTTTCTCCCTGTGTCCTTCATGTCAAACCTTGTCATAACCATCAGCCAACCCGCTTTGAGTGTCTGCTTCCGTTCTTTACATGGAAAACCTGGAGCAGTCTGCGTTGTTAATGGATATTGGAGAGTGATTAGATTGTAAGGCCCTTCTGTTATGCAACATCGGGATTATGTAAAACACTTGTTCTTTGTTGTTCATTTATGCTCCAACATGTAGCTGCTTGTTAATTATTTAGCATTCGTTACTCATGGAGTGAGCATGTAGAGCTTTAACAAAAGGCTGTACATTACATTCCCCTGCGGATCTTCAATTCCCAGTCCCAAGAATGAATATAAGGCTTCTACATGAAGCTTTCACAGCAGACCGTATTCCACTGAATGACTAATGCTGCGGTGACACCTAATCCCTAAAGCTTTTATGTTTCTGCTTACTGTTATGTGGTGTTCTGTGCACACGTCCTGTGACCTAAACGTATTGAAATGAAAATGTTCAGATGCTGTCTGAATGGCAGATATATCAAAAGGCCAGCTGCTAATGAAAGCTGTGTCCATTACATGACGAATTTAAGTTTGAGCCAAAGTACCTGATTATGCACACATTCAGTGAACAGGTAAAGGGAAACATAACAAAAGAAAACACATATTTAAGGGGGTTCATACATGTAAATCAATATTAAAAGCCCTTCCTGCATGTATTTATCTTGCAAAAATTCTTCTATCAAGACACTGTGTGCGTTTACTTTCTTCACACCACATGCTTAAGCTGCAATGATTGACAATTACACCTTGCTGGGGTGTAAATTGATGATAAACAAAACTTTATCTGACTGTGTGAGACCTAAAAAAATGTGTCTTAGCACAACGAAATGAATATAAGTTCATATTTTTTTTCAATATTGCATTCAAATTTTGGTTAATGCTGCGTTATTTATCGCACTATTAGTTCTGCATTGATTTTTTTTTTCTCTGCTTGGGGGCAGTGCAACAAGCTATAAACACAACATTGATGTTTTATCTCCCCTGAAGTTGTTGGGACAAATGTGTTCTGCGCTGGCTTTCTCGCTGCAAGACGCTCCACTGCGTTCGCCAGCTAGCCGCTGATTTTGTTTGCCGATTTGGTTTGTAAAAACCTACATCCATCTCTATCGACGCAGCTGCTGAGTCCACTCTCGCCTCTTCTTGTTCCAGATGCAGAGCGTGAGTGGACGGGGCCGTTTTGCTTCATCCAGGCCGCAGACCCCCAGCTGGGGCTGATGAAGGCCTGGAGGGACGGCGACTGCGATGGTGGAGGAGAGGAATGGGCAGAGGAGGTCGAGCTCACCAAGCAGGCTGTGGAGGCCGTGAACCAGCTCAGACCCAGACCAAGGTTCATGGTGCTGTGTGGCGACCTGGTCCATGCCATGCCAGGTAGGGATAGACCACATAAAGGACATGCACTGTAAGTTGCAATTTCTTTTCAAAAAGTGCTTCTTGGCAGTCCTATTTTTAGCTAGGAGGTCTCAACAGGTGTTCAGGGGAAGCAGTAAGGTGGGTTCTGCTGTTGAAATGAAAGTACACTGCTTTTTTGTGAAACATTGAAATACTTTGAACTTCCCTGAGTGATAAATCCACACCGAGCTCTGAGGGCTGTAAGGAAACAACAACAGCACATGCTTTCTGCTGAAAACAAGCCTCAGCAGTGAAGAGAGGTTTCCAGTGGACTCCCGACCGTATGGATGGTAAACACAAGATATTGGCATCAACCAGGGCAGCTGCCAATTATCCGGCGAAAGTTGGAGGACACGATGTGAGCTCACAGATGCCAGTCGTGTGAGCTTTAACTCTGCTCAACCTCTTTTAGTCAGACCAAATGACACAGCGGTGGTCCCGCGAGCGTTATCTCATGGCATCTGATATATTGCGCAGGCTTATGCAAATGCTGCACTTGTTTCAAAATGTTTGAAACGGCTCTCCCAAATTACAGATAGCAGCAAACTATTTCAAAACACAGGCTGTGATTTCACACGCCAGTCAACTTATTTCATTTCCTGTTTTTGTGAATTTGATATTTGAATTTGAATTGAACCTATAGTATTGATCCAGGCAATAGTCCTATATGCTACCCAGATCATCAGCTGGTCTCACAGCCCCTTACACTTAAATGCTGTTGCTGATGTTATAGTTGGCACAAAGGGTCAGCGTTAGATTTGTAGTTCAGAGTCGCACTTCACCCAGTAATAGCGATTGTTATGTCATCAGGCTGTATCATGCTTTAGATATATTCGCCACAGTAACCGTTTACATTTTTCACTCACTTTATGAAATAGAGTAACGTCAGGCTTTGCATGTATCTGCAGAACTTGAGTTACATCAAGGTCACTTCTCTTTCACAATGTCTCAGCCTTCTGTCCTGCTGTTCCTTTTAAATATTTTCATTTGAATCTCCTGTACTTTAAACCGACATTCCACTCCGAAACAGCAGGTGGCAGTGTGTAGAGCATTTAATGTAACATCCATTCACAAGCAGTCATTCACTCAAACAGTACCCAGAAGAAGAAGCTGTTTCGTGGTATCACTTCTGCCTTCTTCTTCATCTGAGACGTTAGAACGTCAAGACTCCGCCATTTGGTTTTTGAACGTAAAGTGTGTTTGCATAAATTGCGTAATCAACGGTATGTTGTCGACATATTTACGTAATCGACGTAATCGATTAGGTCGATTAATCGGGACAGTGCTACTCTCTCACATCCATTTTATCAATCACCCTCTTCTCCCAATGGCCTCTCTTGCCAGGAGTCCTCTCTCAAAATCACAACTGAAGCATAATGTGTCAGTGACGTGTATATATCCTTCAAGCAGTACATATTTAAAGTAAGTGTTTTTATTTACACAAAGCGGGGATGTTTACAGCGTTTCACTTTCAGATATCTGATTCTGACCACCAAGTAATCGTCACTTATTTACGGTAGGATGCAGTTAACCCGATCCTTGTTGCTCTGATATTTGAAAGCAGTGGTTGCCTTGTGATTACTAGAGGTCAGATTGATCAGCAGTGTTAGACCTGGCTGTGCCCGCTCTATTTCCACTGTGGGTTTCAGTTTTTGACCCAGCATGAGATGACTTTCTGATTAGGTGTGAAAGCTGCTCTGAAAGGAGCTGTTGTGTCAACGTCAGATATATTTGTCATAATAGTAAAATGTGACTAGAATGTTTTCTGACTGAAACCATTCAGATTTCATGCTTTTTCAGTCATATAGGATCCCAAATAGGCATGCAGTGTAATCTGAGTCTCATTGTGAAATGTGCCTGTCATTTATGAGCCTCAGGCAGAATTGATTATTTGCGACCCTGGTGCAGCAGGCAGCAGAGGTTTGTGATGACCTGCAAAATCGAGGTATGCATGCATGCATGTCTGGCAAAAGTGAATGGCATTTCACAAAGACATGTAATATAACCAGAAGAGGCACGCATAATAGATGTTTTGTTACTAGGGGGTGCAACGGATCACAAAAGTCACGGTTCAGATTTTATCACAGTTTGGAGCCACAGATTGGCTCATTTTTAGGATCTTGGTCAAAATGCATTCTGTCTTTAAACATAGATTCTAAAAAATAAAACACAGGAAGTGGTCGTCTATGAGGAGACCACATTTGTCAATGAGCTGAGTGTCACACTGACGTTACAAGTTTTGCACAGGAAGTTTACTTTAATATTTAGCTCATTACTAGCATGTAAGCCAAGCTGACACATGATTGGTCTTGTCGTGTTTCGGCTAACATAACACTGCTGTTATCCCACAAGCTTCACTGGCAGCTGTACTGTAATACGAGGTAACTGTAAACTGCAACTCTGCATCCAGATTTAGGGAATTTTTACCCAAAAACATAACAGCGACAGTAACTCTTTATTTCATATTATGATGGATATTTTTTCAATTAACATGTGGTTCCGCGGCACGGTGGCGCAGCAGGCAGTGTGCGTGCCTCACTGCAAGAAGGTCGCCGGTTCGATCCCCGGGTTGGGTGGGGCCCTAAGTTTGCGTGAAGTTTGCTCCGGCAGACCAAAAACATGCTCATCATTACTTGGCTTAAAATTGTCCCTAGGTGTAGGTGTGTCCCTGGCGACCTGGCGACCGGCTCAGGGTGTACCCTGCCTCTCGCCCGCTGACAGCTGGGCTAGGCTCCAGCCCCCCCCCAGTCGGAGCATAGAATGAATGAATGAACGAACATGTGGACATGTGGTTCACATGCGCGTCGAACTGTGGATCAATCCATATGGATCGCATATCAACTATGTTTTGTTACACCACTATTTGTTACACTAAATTATGTAATAAGGTACGTAAATAGAGCTGTTAGGAGGGAGTGAATCTTAATAATGCAGCTTCAGTCTTGAATTTTCAAACCTTCCAACTGCACCTTATGTCTTGGCCTGTTGCGTGTTGTTACCAGAACATGAGCACACTTTCATTCATCAGAGAATGCAATATGTCTGATCTATATATACATATATTGATCAGTGTATTCTCAGCTGCTCTCGGAGATAGTCCTAATCTAATTAATGCACTCTGTGAAGAACATCAGCATGGGGTGGTTCTGCTACAGAATATTCCTCATCGAGGTAGGTTTGAACATTAGCCTTTTCTGTTTCCCAGCCAGAGTGTGTACACAGCAAACTTTCCTCTGACAGCAGCTGATATTTATCTATGAAATAGCACAGGCCTTCTGGCTGTACTCAGACAAGTTTAGTTTCTGTGCCGATGAAGATTTCGGCTATTGATTGGACCAGCCACGCTTTAAATTCCTGTCCAATTCTAAAAATCTATGTAAGATAGCGGCTGGTGTGGTTTCGGGAGCTGCGGCCCCTGCAGCTAGGAGGTGAAAAAGTTTGTTTTCTGACCTGCTTGTAGAATCTAGTTTGTCAACATCAGACCCAACGTGACAGTATGCAGTATTTATGGTTGCCGTCCAGCTGTTTTAAAGAATTTTGCTTTGTTTAAATGGTTCAGCCGTTGAATATCGATTGCAGATGGAGAATATGAGGCCTTTTTATTCAGTCATTTCGGTCGAGAATAAATTCTACCAGTAGACTGTGTTGGTTTGTCTCCATGAATCTTATGCTCGGAGTTAGACATGTTAGGAGTCTTGGAACCAGGACAGCAAGCCAACTTGTTTTGCCACTGCGGCAGCTGGTTTCCCCAATTCACCAGATGCTTTTACTGTCGAGCCAGTCAAATAGATTTTCAGAATTGAGCTAGGTTTGAAAAAATAAAAAATAAACCCTGCAGAAGTGGCTGATCAAGTAAACAAAATAATAATTTTGCTGCTCGTTTCTTACCTTGTGGAACTGACACGCTGCGTTTGACTCATGCTGTACAATTGTGCTCCTCTCTGTCTGCACAGTACTGTGCTGGGTAAAAAAAACCTTTTTAAAGCTGTTGACAATACTCCTCTGTTTCTCACTAGAAGACCATGATTGTGTGGAGTGGCAGGCATTCGTGGCAAGCACATGCTTTTATTGAAATAGCTGTAATGAAATGGGTGACTACGGTGTGGTGTGCATGCTTCCTGATGTCCAGCTGCCTGATTTGATAACCGGGTGAGAGGAACAGGCTGGCAGGAAGGACTGCAGAGTTAATGTTCAGCAAGAAGAGCCACAAGCCGCCAACCAATGCAAACTACCTTTGCATGACAATTAGGCAGAAGCATGAGCTGCCTGCCTGGCTGCCTGGCCTCAAGGAATGGGCACGAGAAAAGCAGTCAGCAGCCGGACCTCTCTCTCTCTCTCTCTCTCTCTCTCTCTCTCTCTCCCTCTCTCTCTCTCTCTCTCTCTC
>JBBMOE010000014.1:8535269-8649740 GCA_037975065.1 Chaetodon trifasciatus | reverse complement strand
TCTCTCTCTCTCTCTCTCTCTCTCTCCCTCTCTCTCTCTCTCTCTCTCTCTCTCCATCTCTCCATCTCTGCATGCCATTCCTCTCAGTATGTCTGTTTACGTGTTTGATTGGATCACGATGAAAGCATCTCTGGCTGCGATCCTGATTTGAAGATTATGTAAGTTATTAAGCAGAAGTAGAATATTTTAAATGTGGTGCAGTATGTCATCTGTAAAATGTCTTTGGCCCCCGTTTCTAAAATATGACTCAAGGCAAACTATTCATATGCAACACAGTTTTGGCTTGGCTTAGTCACAGAGCAACGGAGCCTTTCTCTTCCCTTTTTTAGGTCATAATGACCACCAATTTTAGCTGCACAGGCGACAGCCATGAATGCTCCTGGAGCTGTCTCCACCTATGGTCTTGCTGTAGGCTTCCAAATATCCGTATCATCTCCATGACTGCACCATTTAGACCAGTGGTTCTCAAACTTTTTCTGGCATGCCCGCTTCAGAAGCAGAAAAAAGGCTTCAATAATTGGCCAAGCAACTCATCAAAGAGGATTCAACTTTTTTAGTGAATAAAGGTCAGCAGGAGAGCATCAGCAACCTCTTTTTGTTTATTTTCCCGACATAGATCATATACATTCAGCTTAGTTTCGCTCCATATTTTTCCCCTGGTCATGCACGCCCGCCCCACCACAGCGGCTCTGTGGCCCCGCAGGAGGGCCCGCCCCCCCAGTTTGAGAATCACTGATTTAGACCGCAACATTGCCGCCATCCATTTTCCACATCCCTCCCCGTCTCCCTCTGATCAGTCGCATTTATAGGTCACAGCGAGATCTATTTCAGATGCACAGTGGGACAGTAGATGGTGTAAGCATGGGGTTTAAACCACAAGGCCTTGGGGACCTTTAAACGCCGTGGCGTCAGCCCTTGTTACTGTCAGCCCCAACAGAGCAGGTTGTGTGTGCCATCCTCATTACTCACCACGTCCGTCACTTGCCTGGCAACTGGGCTGCTGCATTGGCAGCATGGAGGGAAGAGATATTATAGCCAGAGCTGCTCCTTCCGCCTCTCGGCTGACATTTCCCCTTAAACTGTTTATTTACAATACAGAATGAATGGGTGGCGGCCAGGGGAAGCTGGCTGTCAACCGACATTGTCAACACTGCTGCCTGTTGGCGACAGGAAATTGGCAACTGTATTTCTGTTCCCACGGATTTCACTCTCTATCTGTCCTCTTCGTCGTTCTCACATTCTCTTTTTCCTTTCTGTCTCTTTCCTCTCAGTCTTTCTCTCTCATCTGTCTGTTCTCTTTGGTAAACAGCTGCAGTGTCATGCGTCATATCTTATTTTGACAACCTTCATTTGCAAGTCTGACACCATACACAAGCACACTCACTTATTTTTGCCTCTGATGAATCTATCCGAGACATCCACGTGAATTAAATCTTGTGCGGAAGTTTTGTTTGTTCTTGTAACTGTTTGGAATAAACAATAGGAAAACAATAGGGTCATCAATATTTGATAGATAGTCAGACAAGATGGACTTGCAAACCATGGAGGACCATTGTGGGGGGACCATCACAATGGTCCATGAGGTACAACGCCATTCCCCAAAACTAAAAAGTCTTCATGCGTCCTGAAGACATGCTGGCCCGTGTTTGCTCCCACAACATTACACCATCCAGACCTTTACTGATTGAATGTTCCTTGATCCCAATTCCCTGTCTCCTTTCCAATCCACGCGAACCCCCAAGAGACACTTTCTCATCTCAAGGACTTCCTTCAGTCTCGCCCTATCTCTGCCTCTCCCTCACTCCCTTTCACTCTCCGGTGTCTGTCTCTCACTTATTTTCAAAGCTGACAAATGAAGAGCATGGGGGGTGGGGGGGGGGGGTGCGGTGAGATGCAGGGCTGATTAGATTAGAGAAACATGCTGGACTTAACACTCCTAATGAGCACTACAAAGGATTCAAGCTGTGTCTCTTGGGGTTTATGAGGGATGTTACGCATGATAACAGTGGGGAGAAGTGTTCAAGTATATGTGCACATCTGTGTGTGTGCATGAGTGAAGCTCACAAAGGTGAAGTAGAGGTTACCTTGGGACTTCCCTGTCCCCTCTCTGTAACTGTGGATACCTGTTTAATTGCCATTGAAGGCAGATAAAGTGAGGCCCTCTGTGGGCTTCTGAAGCAGAAGAGAGAGTATGAAGGAGAGACCGAGGGAGAATTTGTTTTTGGGACCCGTGGAAGTATTTTGGACTTTTCTGGAGGGGTGTGTGTGAAAAGGGAGGTTTTGTGTGTGTTTATCTGATGGGATCATCCAGTGGCTTGTGGGTAGTGATGAGTCTGTCGGGAGTGTAGAAGAAGTTTCCATTTTCATACTTCACCTTTCAAGAGTCACCCAGGAGATATGTACAGTTAAAAATGTCAGTATGAAAAGATGCTGAGACCCTGTAAGACAGCTGAGGTAAGGGTGACTTCCTCCGTCCATCCATCCATCCGTCCATCCATCCATCCATCCATCCATCCATCCATCCATCCATCCATCCATCCACCTACCTACCTTTCCATCCATTTTTGTCGGCTTGTGCGGGTCCAAGTCACACTGGCTACTGTCCGTTCGTCCCCCAGCTGCATTTTCCAAGTCCTCCAGAGGTATCCCAAGATGTTCCTGACCAGATGGGATATGTATGTATCCCCCCAGCATGCTCTGGGTTTGCCCTAGGCGTCCTCTAAGTTGGACATGCCAGAAAAACTATAAAGGGAGACATCCAGGAGGCAGTGTTATGGCACCAACAGGCCTGGAATTTCAGCATTTTAGCAACAATGACACTTGACCTTTGGTCTTGTCAGTTGTTTGAGGGCACAAAGGCCAAATGCCAAAATATTTTATTAATGTCTCAAAATTAGCCTACAATACTCATTAGGCATGCAACACTTTCTAGGCCACTTGATCAGCTATGTCAATGTTTTAGCGACATACAAGCATTGTATATTCCACATTCTTCTGCCGTGTTAGCGTTACCTGACATTTACTGTAATTCTATGAAAAGACAATCCAACATTCACTCCCACGATTGACAAGGTGAGAGGAGGTGAGAACATTTTGAGAAAAGGTTTGAACATGTCCCTCAAGCCCCTTTTTTCATTCTTTACACAAAGTGCTTTTGTCACTTTTCATGTGAACAAGCAAGTACATTAATGTCTTCAAGAGGAGACTAAGGAAAAAAATGTGCGCTGTTATTTCAAGAGTTAAACAACGACCACTTTCGAGTTTGGCTCTTTGGAACAGCTATGAACATTCGTCCTCTGACGTGGTCAGATGACAACCAAACTAGTTCTTTTCCAGCATAACTTGGTCTTTGTCAGATGACCAAACCACCTCAACTGACTTCAGTGTGAAGGAGCTCCCTCTGACTGACTCTTTCGGTCATCACCCATATCTCATAACCGTGTTTGAGAGATGGAGTGTAGATCGACAGGTAAATCAAGCTCAGCTCCCTCTTCACCCTGACAGTCCAACACCTACATCACTGCTGATGAGACTATTTATGCAGTGCTCATGGAATATTGTGTTTATGTAAATAAGAAAGATCAGACTTGGAAAAACCATTCATGCCAGCCTCCTAGCAGTATGTCAAAGGACATGGGAGTTTGAGTCTCACAAAGTGCAGACATGACAACAAAGGAAGCATCAGTTCCATTGAAACTAGCTCCGCTGAGCTTTTGGAAGAAAATAATTCACTAGTTTATAGGAAAATAGTTTTACATATTGGACTCATGAAAATGTTCGTATTGTTGAAAGCAGCTGAAATTGACTATAACCGACTAAGATCTAAGCATGGCATCAACCAATGTTTGACCATGTCAGAGGCATCATGGTGTCCACCGTGGTGTACCATCAATATAGGCATGCTTGAATTTGAAGAGGTTTTATGTAGAGATGTCCCGATCAAGTTCTTCTGGCCCCCGATCCTGATCTGAGTGCTTTAGCAGTGGGTATCTGCCAATTCTGAGTCTGTTCCAATACTTACATTTATCTAAATGCTGCTTAAATATGTATCTGACACATCAGATTAATTGCTGGAGACCGTTAAATTTGGCACACCTTATTTTCACATGCTGCTTGATCCAAATACTAAAGCTCCTGGTTCAAAACTATTAAGTTTATAAGCTTCAATTATTGATAAGATATGCTGATAAGCTATGTCTGATGGCTCCAGCTAAATGCTGCACTGTGTAGTCCGTCTCTCGTGAAGGAGAGCACGGCTACAAAACTAGTAGGCTGAGCTGAGCCAAACACAGTAAGACATTACAGTTTACAGCCTTTGTCGTGAATTTCTTTGCTCACATGATTGATCCAGCATACTGTGATGTAACTAGGTTGCACGTGTGACAGGTTGTAGGATCACATTTAGCATGACTTCATCCTGGCTACCACCTTGCCATCAACTGTAGGCCGTTGCCAAATCAGCACATTCTGTCGGTGCCAGTACATGTTCGCATTAGTCACAAATAAAGCGACCCCAGTGCATTGGAAGTTGTGTATGTGCAGAAAATGAATGCGACAGCAAGACCCCACGCACTGAGTCCTGTAAGCAGTCTCGACAGCCAGTCTTTAGAGGAAATTGAGAGAGGTGCTTACAGTGTTCGACAGGCTCAACGAGAACCTGCCAAAGCCTCCTGTCAAGGTTTGAGAATCACAGTGTTGCAATCTTGTTAAATGAACAAGGTCTTTCAGTCAGAGCTCCAGAGAGAGCAACATTTTGTTTTTATTTCCATGAACCATACTTTGTACATACAATGCTTATTCCAAAAGAGGAAAGCAGGGTGAGAAAAATTCATTTTTCAAGAAATTTTTCATTATTTCCTCTGCACAAGGAATCCTGCTTATTAATGAAATTAACTTGTCTGCATCATTTAATTACTCTTTTCTGCATGTTCTTAATCAGTTTTTCTCATCACACATCCTCTGCTCCCCCTTGTATCCTACCCTCTGCCAAATAAATGGTCATTTGCACATTGTCGTATGGCCCTATGACCAGTGTCTAAAGGGAAATGAAAGAAAACATGTTAGCTCAGAAATGTAACCAGATAAGCATGAATCCAATTTTATAGTGAATGAGCAGTCCAGACTTTTCAACTGCAGCGGGACATATGTATCCAAGCAGGCTACAAATGTCAAACTGCCTGGTGCCTTAATGGTGTCGTGCCCGGAAACACCCCCCATTAATCTAAAGCAACTTGTCTTAAATGCAGATTGATGGGGTTCTGTATGATTGAGGATTGGTTTGCACTGTATAGTGCTGAGGAATGATTCATGGATATTGCCATGTTACCGGATGGCTGTGGTTGAGGGCAGGCAGCTGGAGGCGTGAGGAAGCAGAAGGCAGCGCAGCGTCCTTGTCACTGTGTTTGGCTCCCAGTGCTATTTCTTCACATTTATTTATCCAAAGAAAATAAAGTGTGGATGTGATGCTCATACTGAGCCCCGCCCTGCTTCACACTCACTCGATTTAACACATTCGAGTATAAAACATTTTTTTTCCTGTTTTTAGTTATCAGCAAGCTCCATTGGAGCAGCTGACAAGGTCATGTGCCTTGCTAAAGGGTACATTGATGGTGTTTAAGACAGAGCACTTCCCATTCATGTCCCCTTCTAGAAGCTTGTTCAATGCTTGGAGAAACTGACCTGAAAAGTAAAACATTTCTCCACTTGTGAATAAATGGTTAACATCCAATTGCCTGTAACAGCTGGGTTACTTGTGAGATAGCAGCTGCAACAATTGCCTCAGCATTTCAAATGACAACCTTTTCACCCCCCTTCTCTCCATCACAGCTTCGTTAGAGCGGCTGCCTTTGTTTGTGTAGCATTGTGGCACCGGTCAAACGTTGTGGAATAATGAGTTCACATTGTTGTGGCCTCAGCTGTCAGCGTTTTCATCTAGCTTCAAACTGTCAGCCCTCCAGAGACCAAACCAGATGTTTAGTGGTTTGCTGCTCAACACATCACCCACTTGAAACCATCGCTCTGACCACTTCACTATTTATTGATAATCAGTGATGACACTGAATGGATAAGTAAGCTAGCTTGTTAAGTAAGTAAGCCGACACATTTAGTTTCCTAGTAATCAGTTTGTGCACAAAATGTTGGCAGCCGTTGGATAAATGTATTACACTCCAAGGCACACATGGCTTATATGTTTTATACCCCAGTAATAAATATTGACGAAGAGACTCGCTCACCGCACTGGCAACTCAACTTTACCCTCAGGTGTCAGTGGCCTTTGGTCTAGCCAGTCAGGTGCAACACTTTACAACATTGTTGACTGCTTTTATAACACTAATCTTATACTGTATATAATTACACAGAAGCTGTTACTCTCCAAACCTGAATAGGAGTGCAGTAATAGAAGTGTCACGCAGAGTCTGTTTTACATCACAAAAAGGGCCTTTGTGTGTCTCCTTGTATCTGAGTGCATGTTTGTGTGTTGTATTGACTATTTGAAGTTTGACAGGCTAGCTTAATTATGGAAGAGAGACAGGTGAAACCAACGTCTTACCTTTTATCTGAATGCAGTTTAAACTCTACAGTCTCCCACTCTGTCATGCACAAGATGTTCTGTTGGAAAAGGCTCTTATGTAATGAGTCCTATCCAAACATCCAAGGAAACATTTGCTCCAAAAGTAGGCCAGTAAAATAATTACTCAGATGAATAAAGAGGCAAAGAAATAGGAGAGGAGAGGGAGAGGAAGGAATAACTTAAGAGCAGGGGCTGAAAGGTTTGTTTGATATACATTCTAAATTATAAATAGATTTGAGTCTCACCCATTCTCTGCCCGTTACCTGCATGTGACTGAATTAATTTGGCTCATAACATTTCCCTCCTTTCTGCACGCTTCTCCTTTTCGTGAACTTCAGTCCTAATTGCATAATACTCCTGATTTAAGCACAAAAAAAATGGCCACGTTTTAAAAGATCCTTTAAGACCAGTAGCCTCGTGTATCTTGGACCAGTGAACCTGACGAGATGTGGCTCGTGCTCATCTCAGCACAAAGGATGGGTTATACGTATGGACCAGGGAGTCTTCCACCCGAACACCACTCATCATGTCAGTAACCATGGTGATGTAAAGCTGAGCTGTACAGAGCATTGATCATCCTCTGGGCTGTCATCATTATCATCCAAATAATCCCCTTTCCCTTAGGCGACTCTTGCCTGTAGTACCCTTCACACTCTCAATCTGATACTTTTCATCAACATTTCTATACTTTTCTCTTCTGATCCATGTCATAGTATTTTGTTTTTTCTACGTGGACGTCTGTAACCAATTCCCGTTTTCTCATAAGGACATTAAGGTCATCATCTTCCACATTGTAACAATGAGTTCCCCTGTTCCCTCCAGACACCCCATTCAGAGAAGGTCAGGAGCGAGACCTGAAGGCAGCCTTGAAGCTGACAGACCCTTCCATCCCGCTGGTGTTTGTCAGCGGGAACCATGATCTGGGCAACACCCCCACGCCCAGGACAGTGGAGCAGTACTGCAGCGCTTGGGGGAATGACTATTTCAGCTTCTGGGTAAGCAGTCACCTAATACATAATACATTTCATAGTAGTGGCAGCCAGTAGCAGTGGCTGTGGGATGGAGGCCATATTATGACTATGGGTCCTGTGCACCAGCATGCTAAGTGCTTTTACCTACATGCTCATACAGTGAAATCATGGTTGACACTTGACTTCAGTTCTTCTCAGCATTTACATGTAGGCTTCCACCATATATAATCCATTCACATGTTTCTGCCCACAAATCTTTTAAGGCCATGAGCCCCCTGGACTCTCACCCTGCTCACTTCTCCTATTCCTAATCCCTTTACAAGCAGTGTTAGTGGATTTTTTCAAATGAGATGATGGAAATTAGGATTTTGCAGCTGTACAAATTGCAGGAATCTCTGCAGGAGAAAATTAGGAGTATAGGAGTAGAATGTATATAGTAAATGTTAGAAAATGCATTATAAAATAACCTTTGATAAAATGAATGAGGCATATGTAACGAACATCCGTCACTCTGCCCCCTCTCTCTCCTGCTGTATCAGGTGGGTGGAGTCCTCTGCCTCGTTCTGAACTCCCAGTTGTTCTATGACGCCTCGGCCTGCCCTCAGCTGAAGGAGGCCCAGGACACGTGGCTGGAGGAGCAGCTGAGTAGAGCCTCCTCCTCAACGGTAGAGCGTCATCAATGGCATGATTCTATTCTTGTGTGATTTATAGGGACATTTCAGCTAGACAATGCCTGCTTTTGTCTGGAAGTTTGGCTAATCACCACCGTCTGCAGCCATCTGACACAACAATTGAATTTTGTGCATCGGTCATGAACTCATCCCTCACATATGTCTCTGTCCAGGAACCCAAACCCAAACATATCCTGGTGTTCCAGCACATTCCTCTGTACCTGAAGACGCCAGATGAGGAGGACGACTACTTCAACCTGCAGAGGGGGGTCAGACAAAGTCTGCTGGACAGGTTCAAGAGGGCAGGTAGGACCGCAAGGAGGTACAAATTATTGCTCCTCTAGTTATTGGGTTTGTATGCAGAGCCACTTACGTGACTGAGCAGGTTCAGGTCCAGTATTTTGCTCAAGGGCACTTCAACATAACGTATAGTGTGTCGTATCTAACTGCAAGGTCTTGTCAATCCAGATTTGACTATATTGTAGCTATATGTGGAAGTCACAAAAGAGATTTATTGTTTTAAAGTCAAACAGCAGTCGATCCCAAACCCTTAAAATATCAGCAGTATTTTCTGTCATGATGGATCAGACCACTTGTCTTAAACGTGTTGTCTTAATACTTCTTGGCTAATATTCCTGTTAAACCTGCTCATTTCTAGCATATCTGACTGAAGCACAGTCAGCCATTCCATTAGTCACAACCACAGGAGAGCTCCAGGCACACACACACACACACACACACACACACACTCACACCCACAACACAGGCGTAATTGAATTAATTAATGAATTCACTCCCTATAAGAAGAATAATTTCATAATCAGAATCCATTGTTGTCGGCTTATAAGCGTCTGATACAAGGGTATCTGGCAGGGGAAACTCTCACAAGGACAATAAGTCTTTAAGAAAGCAGTGTCTCAACTCGCACACGTACACATCGCGCTATCTGGCCAGTTGTACACAACTGATTGACAGGACAGCTCATACAGACTCATGCAGTGCCTCTCAATCATGCATCAAGGTGACTGGCGGGGGATGGTATTAATTTCATTATCCAGCCATTATTCCAGCAAGTATTTAACCATGTTGGCCCGTTTTGGTCTGATGACCCTTCTCTTTCGTAATTGATTGCTCCTCTAAGGGAACACTGGTTAAAGATTTAAAGTGCAATCCGTACGGGTTTTTAATATGCAGGAACGGAGGGTATGACTGTATGTGCAGAACATGCTAACCATAAGTATCTTTTCTCATCCACACTCTTGTTCACACATGTTCTGCCGGCAATTATAAATTCAGACTACATATAGGGCACATACTGGATGAACTATATACATACATGTCCTGTGCGTGATTATTAATAATTGCTGATAGACATGCTAGTGCTCACTATAAAGCTGCAGACGCTACATGACTTTCTCATGTTGGTGCGTACATACATCTAGGCTTATATATGTATGTATGATATATGGTGCTTCTGATTACAGCAAGAGAAGGGGTGTGATCTCGGGCTGCCTGTGATTTATCTTCATATTTTACTTCCTACATTCGTGCACCCTCTCTGTCCCGTCCTGTCCCATACATAACAATGGGCTCAGCCAAAATGTCAAGCTCTGTCTCCTGAATTTATCTGGAAATGTTTGGGGAATTTTAATTTGACTATAAAGTTCTCTTTCATTTTGGCGTGTTTCGAAAGATTCATAGCCATTCATATCATAGGAAATCAATTAATCTTAAAAAAAAAAGCTGTCAGGCTATTACAAAAATGCTGTGAAATCCAGCGCAGCCTTGTCATTGTTAGTCGCTCTTGATAAGTCAGCTAAATATACAAAATCTGAAACTCGAATCCAGTGAGTTGAAAAAAACGGCGCTCGCGCAAAAGAAGGAATCAAACCGGTTATTGTTGAATAATACAGCCTTTGTCTCTCAGTGCTTTCTGCTCTCCTCTGATCCCCCAGTTTCTCTTTCATGCTCCTTCTGCTCTCTGCTTCATCTCTTACTAGGAGAGTCTCGGTGACTGATGCTATAACGTCTGTACTCTGAATCTACTGGAATATGTCCTTGAGGCATGAGTGTAAAAGAGACTGACTGTGATCATCGCTGTGCTCTGTGTCAGTTTAAGATAGAGCTGCTACTATATATCCATGCCAGATATTTGTCAGAAATGTTGTTTTTTCCATTGTTAACCAGGCTCACGGCATGGTCCACACTCCAGCCCCACCACAAGGTTTTTGTTTTTTTTTTTTTGGTGTAATGTCATGGCAACTATTGGATTGATTGCCATTTGGTACAGACATTTGTGGTCCCCAGAAGAAGAAGATTTTTCATGTAGAGCCACCATCAGGTCAGTTTTTACGTACCTAGAGGACAGTCTGTTAAATAGAAGGTCTGTTCACAGCTTTTTGAGGGTGTATCCTAATGATTTTTGGTGATAGCCTGACAAATATTCATAGAAAATACTCAGTAACTTTAGTGATCCATTAACATTTTGTCTTGCACCATCGTCAGGTACTTCACTTTATGACACCTGCAAAACATTTAAAGTAATGACTTTCACAGTGTCCTCAGTTGTGTTTGGCGTTTATATTAAATATTAGCATGCTAACACATTAAGCTAAGGTGGTGAACATTGTAAACATTACACCTGCACCAGCACATTTGTATGCTAGCATTGCCATTGTGCACATGTTAGCATGCCAACATTAGCATTTAGCTTAAAGCAGCACTATGCATGTTTATAAATCGAGCCTCACAGAGCTGCTAGGTACAGAGACTTTTTCGATTTTTGCGATGAACTTATGAATTATCTGTAAATGTATGTTTTCACAAAATTGATTCAGACTCCATTTATATTTTAATGTTGACTGTCTACTCTAATGCATAATCAGCTGCATCATAAATAATAACAAGAGGGTTATATATATTTTTTATATGATGTACTCATGCCACAGAAGCAGATACATTATTACTAGTACCAGAAGTTATGTATGTAAAACTTTAGAGATTTTTCATTTCACTTGTCATGTTCAATGTCATGCAACACAGATTTTCTTGAGTTTTCTTCACATGTTGGCCACAAAATGAGTGAACTGTAGAAACTTGCATGAAGTAGGAGTTTCCTGCAGGGCAAGCTAGCGCCTGCTAAAAATACCCCAATGGGGAGAATGCTGGCTTTTTCGAGGAGAAAACAAGAAAAACGAGCAAGGAGTGGCAGAAAACTGTTATTTACTGCATACTGAAGAAAAAAAGAGCGCCAGGGAAAGTGTGTTGTTTGTCTTCCTGTCTGTGCGGGCTGTGTTCCCTGTCATCCGTGGTAAATTATGTCTCTTCTGGACATTGGCTAGATTGGCTATGGTAATTTTTCCCCCTCTTTGAGTTGCGTTATTCACGCATCATCCCCCCCCCCATGTTGGTCCATCCTCACCGCTTCACCCTGTGATCCGAAGCCTCCAGATGTGCTCTTGTACTCTGGTGATCATTACTGTCATTACAGTAAAGGGCAGCATCATTAACCTCACACACACACACACACACACACACACACACACACACACACACACACACACACATCCATGCACAAACAGTTGAGGATTGGCACAGATAAAGCTTTAATGTCCTTTTTTCACCAAGATTTTCATTAAAGTAAGCAGTTGACAAGGATATGTCTCTATCTGTGTTTGTGCAGCCTGTTCTCATGTAATTTTGCATGGAAGATAAATGTGCAGTGGCTATGCTAACAGTTCAAGGATTACATGTTTTATGGTGTAAAAAGAATTTTGCTTTACGATCCCTTAATGGAACACTGGGAAGCTCTTTATGATACTTTGAGAGTGTTTCTTTACACCAGTAACACATGGATGTTATTCAGAAAAGCTCAAACTCAAGGATATTCTTCTTAGTTCACTGCCTCAAAGTTGCAACTTGTTTTAGCGAAGAGAAACGGCAGTCTGGCAAGAACAAAGAGGTAAAATTGGATGGCTTTCCTCTCTCTTTGTCTTGAAATTCTAATTCTACAGAAAGCAGCTTTGAAAAGAAATCACTGGATGTTACACAAATGTGTCTTTGGAAGCAAATCAATCCTCTTAAGTGAGGAAACGCTGACCTGTAAATCTTCATCAGTATAAACAGAACATTTCTGACAATTGTACCCAATGTTGCTGCTGCTCTGTATGTGGGAATGGCAAAACATCCAGATGTTCTGGAAATACGGGTAGTCAGCTGGGTCTCATGTATAGCTGCTATTGATAGGTAGCGCCCTTGATCAATACGTGCCTGCTTCAGGCTAGTATGGATGGCCCTGCACCTGCATTGTGGTTACAGGAAATGGCGTCCTGCCTCGCTTTGGAGAAATTAAGCTAAGTGGTCAGAGTACATGTCAAAAACCAACAAATCTAATGTTAAAAAAGTAAGTACACACTGCTGTGTGCAAGTGAGTTCTCTGGTCGGAGTGCGTCTTTTGTGGTGTCAGTTGGCTTATAGCAGCAGAGGATTTGGCTCAGCATTAGTGAGGTTGTTACTGCTGCTGCTGGGTTTCTGCAGCCCCCCACCACTCCAGGGACACATGATGGAAATAGAGAATGTATCCTCCCTGCAGACAAAGAAATACATTTAATTGATTTTTCCTCACTGAGGTATTTTTCATCCCTATTCCTACTCCTTCTTCTCATATGTGAGTTTGAGTAATTGTGTGCGCGTGACTTTATTTTGCACATGTTTCTGTGTGTCTGCTAAACGCGTTTCGCATATGAATCATTATGCATTGGAGCATTTTTTCCATGCATCATATATTCTACAGCAAGCATCTATATGTTATCTCAGCAGCACAGCCACACATGGAAAAGGTGCGACACCAATTAGTCTTCCTGTGGCTCATCAGAGCGAGTGGTTCAACCCTGGGAACTGTTGAGTGCAATCCAACTCATATTAATGATGCTCTGTTTCTGTGTGATGACCCTCTCTGAAGGCCAAGTAGAGTATCGTGCAATCCCCTTTTTAATTGCACAAGCAATTACTGTGGTGTGTGATTTGACAGTGATTTGGTTGATATTAAATCTTGTCTTAATTGTGCCCGTGCTGCCTGCATTTAAAATCCGTTGAGCTGCACCTGATTAGAAAAGGACATGTTTCAAATGCACAAGTAAGTCTGATGAATTGGTCGCTTTGCAAACTGTTCTGACAACCAGTAAACAAAGCAACAGCATATTTATGACTTGGCAGAAGACTTTTCAGACAGTATAGTGCAGCACTCTCGGTTTATTGGTAGCAATCATGCAAAGCCCTAAAAACCCTGGAGGAACTCCTTTTTACTCTTATTATGGTTGCTTCTGTGCTGCCTCATCACTGTCATACCCATAATCATAGTAAATATGCTCTCTCTGGCTTTGTAGCCCCTACCTATCGCAGTTTTTCAGCGTATGCGTGAATGCAGCCTCAGTCAGCATTTAATTACTACAAGCAGAGGACGAAAGACATGCGAGAATAGTAGGTTGCTTGTTCATTGTGAATGTTGAATTTCGAGAGAACAAGTTTTTACGCGTATCCAGGATCTCTTCAGAGAAGATTGAATTCCCATTTCTGGGAACCGATGTCTCCTCTCAGAGAGGCGAGAGGAGTAGCAGAAATCACAGCAGTGCTCTCAGCCTCTTCTCTCCTCATAGATGGTTGTACTGTAATTAGATTTCTTTGCCGTCCTCCTCCTCCTCCTCCTCCTCTGAGGTTTATATCCTACATCCAGGATACCTTCAGCACACATACAAACAAGGACAAACAGACAGACAGACACATGCACACCTCCATGCTGCCTCCAAATCATCTTTATGTATGGGAAAAAAACAAAAACAAGAGCAGCTGAGAAATTCATTGGAATACCCAGCATTGCTAGCGGCTGTGGAGTTGTACATACAGTAGCTAATTAGAGGCGAAGATAAGCCGTGTGCTGCTCTGCATAGTCCCTCTGTATTTCCTACTCTGTCTCTCACTCTTTCTCTCTCTCTTGCCGCTGGTTGTCTTTATCAGCAAGGGTCCTTCTCTGTTCAAAAGCAAAGACACATTTATCACCCACTGGGGATTTGATAAGAGGCCATGGTTAAGCCTTTAACCCCATTGTTTTAATGATGAGGCAGAATAATTATTTTCCTCTTTCTGTATCTCGCTCTCTTGTTATGCCTTTTTCTTTGTCGCACTCTCTCTTTTTCTACCACAAGCAAAGGTGGCCTTTGGTGGTGACGACTTGCCGGGCATTCAGAAGGAAAACGGGCTGCGTTCATTGAGGCGTGTTGTTTCAGGGTGTTGATACGATCCAGGAAGTATCAGATTCATCAGTTTAAAGGCGTCTTGTGGTGAAACAGTGCACGATGGTTTATGATACTGTGAGGATAGATTTTATAACTGTAGACGATCGGCATGTAAATAAAATAACTTTTTAACTTTCCATGTTCATTGTATGTGAGGGCATAATGAAAAACCTTTTTTTCACTACTCTAAGGGTCATTGTAGCTGATAATAATAAGAATAATTGTGTAATGCCATATTTTGCGATAATGTGAAATCTCCACAGTAACTGCAGATGTCAAATAAATGTAGTGGAGTAAAAAGTATAATATGTCCCTCTGACATGTAGTGGATTCCAATTAAGAAGGATAAGAAAATGGAAACACTCAAATATAGTACAAGTATCTCTGAATTGTATCGAAGTACACTGCTTGAGTAAATGTACTTTGTTACATTCCTTCACTAGCAAATTGGAGTATTTCAATCTATTTAAATGTGCTCAAGCATTCGTACTAATTCAGACTCCTTCAAAAGTCTCCTTCGTCACTGGCAGCTACACCCCACCTCCACTCACCTCACACTTTCTCCCCTGCTGCGGTTTAAGCAGCACCTCGAGGTGTTTCACTCTCATATCTACACTGATTATGCTTTGGCCTGTGAGCGCTGCCAAAACCTGATTTACTTACTCTCAGTACTGTGCCTGAACGCCTCCTGTGTAGACTGATGGAGGACTGACGCTGCTAAAGATAAAAAGAAACTTAACTCCGGGCTTTTTCAGAGTACTCCCCAGGTTTGGGCCCTGGATTTCCACTGTTCCCCCTTAGTATTACGCCCCTGAACATCTGCGACATCTTAAGTTTCGAGGTCTGTCGTACTTGGAAAAACATAAGGATCATAGCGTGGTGAATTCAGGATGATTATACCATGTTGGGTACCAAATGGCTAAAAGGCATACATACTCTCTGAGGGATAGATGACATGCTGACTACTTTCATTTCAAAGCTCCCTTTGTGTGTGTGTAACTGGAGGACACAGGATGGGGATGCTACATGGTGACTGATGGCTGGGAGTGATTTATGGGAAGCCAGGCCTGCAAGACTCCTCACCACGCTACATCATTTTGTATCCCTCTGTCATGCAAATTATCAGCAGCCACCATTTCATGATGAATTATTTCCCAGACCTGCACTTTAATGACAACCGCCCTTCAATAGAAGCGCACACGTTGCATGTTCACTCCTACACAGCCCATTCTCACAGATGTGCAGATGACAGCTTTGTTCAAAACCACATTAAAAGTTTTTTATCAAAGAGAGAGATGGAAAAAAAGGAGGAAAGGTCTGAGGGAAAATGGCTTCTCCTGGAGGTAATCACTGACGGCTGGGGTGGGGTGGGGGGGGGGGTTTAGTGGCAAGATAGGAACTTTGCTCGCAATTAGCAAATCCAATCAGTGACCAAGAGATGAAAGGGAGATGAAGGGAAAGAAAGGGAGGGCAGATTGAAGGAAGGAGCACAAACATCAAACATGATCAAATGTGGACAGATGATTCTGTATTTCCTTTATTCCTTTATTTTGCGGTCTACAGCAGCGGCCACGATTAGCATTTAAATGGTGAAGGTGTTTCAGAATATTCAAACTCATCCCCCAATTAAGGCGAACATGGCTGAAATGATTACAGCGTATAAAAATCATAGTGCAAACAAAATACAGTTGCATATTGGAAAGGACTCCCCTCTCCTCTCCGTGCATTTTTCTGCAACCCTGACCGGAATTCAATTTGACTCTGGGTAATTTTCCTCCGTTTGCATTCAATATGTTTTCATCACTCTGACTGCTTACTCTGGGTATTTTCTGAGCGCTCTAACTCCCTTCCTCCCTCCCCACCTCTTGTCTGTCAAAGCAAAGGCCAGTCCCCAGATGGGAGTCTTTATCACAAAGGAAAGCACAAAAGAACCAGCCCTGTTCTAAGGCTGACAGGTAAATGGGATTTCCGCAGAGACTGAGACAAGACCTGGAATTATCAGCACAGAAAGTGCATGTTTTCGCAAGGGCATCCACTCAGCTAGAAAAGGGAAATGCAGGAACGCAGCAAAGCATGGCGAAGAGACATAAATGTGTTGAAATTGGACTTAACAATCATCCACTGTATGCGATACCGCTATTTAACACTCTCTGAACACATACTGTGCTTCCTGCGGGCGTATAGCTCAGTGGGAAAAGCAAGACACTTAACACTTAGCACGCTTATATGGTCAGTTCTCTTTATGGCTGAATGGGTATAGTATGGTCTGTCAGTGGAAGGAGAAAGGTCTGATTCTTTATGTAGCTCAACGACTACAACCGTGACACTACCATCACTGCAGTTAATTCCCACCAGGCCACCCATGCAGAGACACTTTGGATAACAATGCACAGAAAGTGCAATGTGCTACTTTGATTGCAGTGAAGCGAAGGGAAAGGAGTCGTGTATTGTATTTTTTCATTGTCAAATCAAGCTCATTTTCCCAGAAGGGTGCCGGCTGTCATTATCCTGGAGGCAGTGACAGCCTACAGCAGTGCATGCAAGTCCACAAGCTCTTAAGTTTTCATTTCAGCAGAGAACTGACTGTCCACACGTATGACTTGCCTTTCCTAGTTGAAAGTGGACGCATCGTGAAATCGGCTGCGGTCGTGTACAGGATGTACATGTAGGCGATATATTAATATCAAAGTGGAGTCTTCCATGTCATGTCCACAGCCTATAGTAGCCAACAAGAGCGGAAAAAAAGCTGAAAAGTGCCTGCCCCTCTTCTCTCATGTAAAGATCAGGCCACTTGCAACCAGTTGTGTAGATGACTGGTGCTTCGTATAATAAGGGTATTCTGCTTCAGAGTCAAAACAAGAAATTCACTGCAAATGGGGATGTTACACAGGGGTTGAAATGATAAATATAGTAAATGGCCTCAATATGAAGATAGATGGCATAAATAGTTTACACTGGGCATGCACTAAATCAGCATTTTAGGCTAATGTTACAGAAATTAGAAGGTTAAAAAGCAAGGTTTCCAAACTACATCATGCAGACAACTTGAGTGAAGCTTCTGTTTTGACAAGATGAAGTAGGTTTGTGCTTTTTTAAAGGCCCTCAACAACTGGTTCGTAATGAAATTTAGAGCACATATTTGTGTTCCCCAACATTGATGATCCTCTGACTTTTCATCAAGTGTCAGCATAAGGGCAAAATTTAAATATGTGTAATACTTTCTGACCAAATATCTATAAAACTGGACTTCCTGTCCAGTGCTAATTAGCAAGTGTTAGTATGCCAAACTAAGATGATGATCTTTATATGCTAAAAGTCAGCAAGTTAATGTTGTCACTGTGAGCATGCAGACATTAGCATTAGCTCAAAGCACTGCTCTGGCCATGTCCTCCCTCACAGAGCTGCAAGCATGGCTGTACAATCTCAAGTTTTGTCTCTGCTGCTGTTACAAATGCAAGTCACACACACCTTCTCCCAGTTTTTTTCTGCTTACTCATGTCCTTTGTCCCGCTCCTTTCACTCAGTGCTCAGTGTCTTACCAGTAGTGTCTGACCTGCGTCAGGAAGAGGGTTGCCAACGTGGGTTAACCCTCATCACTGTGTTGGTCCAGCAGGGGTCACTGCCAATCAGTAGCTGTGTGCTACGACAAATCTTTGAGGTTCAAAATAGTTTTTTTGCTTTATTTTGTGTATTTTTCAGTCCCATGCAGGCCGTCTCAGCCTTTACCTTTACTTTTAAAGAGTGCTTTCCCGCATTCACTTTCAGAGGTCAGCCTCATCTTCTGACTGCATTGCAAAGGAGACAGCTTTTTCTTTTTCAGTTGTTTATCTTTTATTCATACAGACAATCTTTGTGAGATTGAAAATGCTTTTCTTTCTCCGACAGGCCCTTTTTTTTTTTTTTTTAGCAGAGAATAGCCCAGGTGGAGCGGTTGACTTCTAAAGCCTGCGTAATGACACCTCTCTGAAAGGGACGTGCTCAAATGAATTCAGGTCAGGGCGTCATCTCTGGGCAGTTACTAAATTGTATCCATGAAATCGGCTATTGGAGTGAGCCGATTCATTTCCATAGCACACAAATTGTTCATTGGTTCAGTCCACTTCAATTCTCTATATACTTAAGACCTTAAAAGAAAGCCTGTAGTGTGTCGTGACGATCATCCCATTCTGCCTGATGGACATTAGACAGGTTAGCCAAGCGCAACTCTCCCAGGACCCCTGTGCCTTGGAGGAGAAAACTAAGAGGTGAATCTCTCAGAGAACAGAATAGACTTTGTTACTCTGGTATTTGAACAGTAGTGTTAAAAAATAATTCGAGAGATATTCAGTCATTTTAAAACACCAGTGAAGTGCGTATAGATAAGCAGATATCACCACTTACGCTTAATTTCATACTTAACTTATTGTTGTAGTAAATGCTTGTTACTTACACTTAATGTTAAAGAGGACTTACATGGATTGTTTTTTGTTAATCTATGTTGTGTAGGGGTACGATTTATTAACTTTTTGCAGCTATTTTATTTAAGCAGTATTTCAACACTTTGGGAAATGCTCTTATTCGCCCTTTTGATTAGAATTAGTAGAGGAAATTGATACCACTTGCATGTCTGTCTGCTAAATGTGAAGCTACAGCCAGCAGCCAGCTAGCTCAACTTAGCATTAAGACTGGAACCAGAGGGTAAAGGCTTGCCTCTGCCAACAAAATCCACCTACCAGCCCCTCTAAAGGTCACAAATGAACACGTTATATCTTGTTTACCATTTATTGTTTGCCACATATTGTAGTTTTTACACTTGCACGCTAGGCAAAGTTAACCGGCAAACAGATATGAGAGTTGGATCAATCTTTCATCTCAGCAGGGCCCTCTGTGTCTCCTTTATGTCATTTTTAAAGCTTCTGCCCAACAAACACACAGCACAAGTCCGTTACATGGATATATCACATGCATATGGGGGAAGCTCACTGCTGCTGCGTGGGGTGTCATGCAGTGTGTGTGTGTGTGTTTGTGCACGTGTGGGATGTGGATCATCAGAGATGTGGCTACAGAACCCAGACGCGCTGACACATGTATACATATGCACACTTGCACACTCCCACACTTATATTTGTCGGCGTGATTAATCATGGCATCGTTGGGAGTTTTAGAGGAGGTTCAGAAAAACCCATTTCAGCTTCAAAGGCACTCTTCCTTCCTGCCGTTTATTCATCATTATTATTGCAGGATTAATTTCTGTCTATCGCTTCTTTACTATTGCTGCCGTAGCGTCTTCCTCCCACCACCTCATCTCTCAGAGGTGACGAAGAAGTCGCAGCCCTCATGCGGATAGTGTAACAAATCCACAGCCGGCGTCGCTAACTGAGTCATCAGGTGATCACATCAAACATTTTCCCTGCTTCACACTTCTGCCTCTTCTTTGCTTTGTTTTCATTTGCAGGGTCTGAATAATTGTAGACATGCTGCGTGATTCCTCATAGGACAGACAAAAACACTTAGAGGAGCGCACCACAGAGCACACACACACACGCCTATACGTACACAGGCATACAGATTAATGAGTACATGCTTTGGCCGAGAGGCGTGGAGGGCGTTTGTGGCTTTTTGACCTTCCTTTAAAAACAACATCGAGGACGCACATGGACACAAACACACATGAACACACCTTTTGCAACTAGACAGTGTTGACCCATGGCCATTTTGTCAGTCGTGGCAAGGTTATATGAAAGGCTATTATTCCTGGCCACACACACACACATATACACAAACATTCATTAAATGCGTGGTCCATAATGATATAGCTGCAGGCGCACCCATAAGTCACAGGAGGGTGGGCTTCACACAGTGTTGCCCCAGGTTTTGACTGTAAATGAATTTAGCCCGGGCACACTCACACACAGGCCCAAATCATCAATTTCCATCTATGGCGGATTAATTATTAAATGGTCCGGCATGTGCAACCGCTGTCCTCACAGAGCTCTGAATATTAATATAAATTTAGGTCACATTTGTATGCTGGTGCAGTTCGATTATGTGGAGTGGCGGACTTGATGATTCAGGGCAATTTCACGGTGCTGACATCGAAGTAGTATCAGCGGTGGAGACATAAGAGTTTTTTCCTACGGATCCTCCTTGTCTTTGTTGTGCAGATTTCTGGGACAGACCAATGTCTTTCTCATGCGCAGGCTGCTATTTATCCTCTTTTGTTGCCAGTTTTCCTTTTTTTTTTTCGGCTGGGTCTCTCTGGAGATGAGGCAGCAAGCAGCAAGACTTCCCTCCATGGAAACACAATGCTGTTAGAAAATAGAGCAACTCATTTTCTTCGCCAAAAGCCTGCAGTAAACTCATTTTAGAATCAGATCCTCTCACCTACACGTGTGCACATTTGAATATGCAAACGATAGCCGGTCGCTTTTTCTTTAACCTTATGTTTAGCCTTTGTTCAAGTGAAGCCTGCCACCAACTTGACACCAACTTGACAGAAAATCTAATTAGTTCCCCCGAAACTAAACCAATGCTTCCGTGGCCGCAGCAAAACAACTCATTCTGCAGCCCTCACTCAAAGTGAGGCTTGTTTCGGCGTGCCATTTTAAGTGTGCAGTCATTTCAGCTGTAGTGGCACAGTATCACCGCCGCAGGGCCGAGCCTCACCCTCACCGTTCCATTAACAATGTCGTTTGTAATTGAAAATAAATTGAAAATCGTGCCTCCCCTAATGAAAGTTCCCCAGGTTTACAAAATATGCTACAAGTGGAAGGCTCCTGAGTATGTTTCTGTCTTTCTTTCTTTCTTTTTTCATGTCTTCCTCACTGTCTTCCATCATTCCTTCCTCTAATCTCTCTTATGCTAGCCTTTCTTTCTTTCTTTCTTTCTTTCTTTCTTTCTTTCTTTCTTCCTTTCTTCCTTCATTCTTTTTTCCTGCCATCTCCCCTTTCTTATTTTTCTTTTCTTATTTTCCCTTCTTCCTTTCTTTTTCCTCCCTACCTCCCCTTTCTGCCCATAAAACATTGTGTTGAGAAAGTTGCAGTAGATGATAATAAATAGGAAATTATTCAATATTACACTGTAACAGTGCATTAATGATATTATGCTAATGCTCAGTGAGAGACTCTCTAATTACATATACATTCATCTATCAGAAACCAAGAACTTGCACCTTTATTTGGGATACATGAGAGGCGGAGGGGTCAGATGTGGTGTGAATTACATGGCATGATGCCTATTCATAAAAACATCCCAAATTAGATCAGTGACATAAGCAGAGACAAAATCAAGGCCACTAAACAAGCAAATTGAAGCGTTCATGTTCCATCACTTAATGCTTGGATTTCTCATTACCATAGGGGTAAAAGCAGTCTTCTCCGGCCATTATCACCGAAACGCCGGTGGTTGCCACGGCGGCCTGGACATGGTGGTGAGCTCGGCCATCGGCTGCCAGCTCGGCGAGGACACCCACGGCGTACGGGTGGTGGTGGTGACTGCCGACAGTGTCGTCCATCGCTACCACAGCCTGGAGCAGCTGAGAGCGGGCGGCATGGACAAGGATCTCAGGAAGCTCCTGCAGGCCTGAAGGCCGAACCAAATCAGGGAAAACATGGCTTGTCAGCAACAAGTTTGTTTGTTTGTTTGTTTAATTATACAATTTTGAGCCTCTGTTCTTAGACCTGACACGGTTTTTGGAGACTGGCACGTTGGTCAACTCATGTGCAGACAGGGACTCAGTCTCAGATGTGATCAGCATTGTTGGCCAATGACTCAATCTCCAAAAATCCTGTATATATCAGATTGGAAAAAAGAATTAAAAGATTTATATTGAGACATGTACTGTATATTTGACCAGAAAAAAGAGGAAAAAGCAACAAAGATGCAACTACATGCCAACCACACATTATAAAGTGTGCAGAATCTTATGCTAAAGTTAAACAGAGTTCATTTTCTCTCACTGTTTTCCTCGGAGCAGAGTGGATGTTATCATCTCTGCCCCACACAAAAATTACTGAATGTGTTATAAACTAGCGGTTCTTACGTGGAGAAGCACAAACTCACCTGGCAGTCCTCCTGTATCACACGGAGGCTGACACCCACTCTGTCTGTGAAGTGTAAATGTTAATAGTTCAAGACAACACGCTATGGTAAAGTCACATGTTGTCAGCGTAACTTTAAGTGTATCCAGACTTTAACGTTGAAGGAAGATTCCACCTTAGATACTCGTTCAGAGCAGGTACTGGAGGTGGTCTCCTGTGTTTCACGGCGTAATTTGCTGTTTGGTGGTGCAGTTTTCTTCTTGTTTCTGCAGATAGCCTGGTAGCGAAGAGAAATTCATCATCAAAGAGGAGAGAGAGGAGTTCTTGAGAGCTGCAGGCCTTGTTTGTTAAATGTACTTTAGGAATGCTCTTTAAAGGCTGTTGAAGAGCATCATGGGGTATGCAGGAAAATCAGTAAGGTGTATAGATATAGAGACAGGTTGAGACAAACTGTGGACGATCCTGCACTGAATGCTGCAGGTTGATGTCATTGATGAGTATTAAAGGGTGGAATTTTCCTTTAATGATGCTAAACTATCCAGCTGTCATTGTAGCTATTTCTACTGTTTGCTGTTGCTGCAGTCTAATGGCCATCCTATGCAAGCTATTCACATCATATTGTGTGTGTGTTTTTTAATGTTTAACACGGTACGTCGTCTAACTGACCTGCAGATGAGGAGCTGGCTGCTGACCTCTGATCAGAGCTGTGTGTTTCTAACCCCTTAAACTGCCTTTACAGGCAAAAGATGACTGTTGTGAGGAGCTTTTTGGACTGTCCAGCCAGTAAACCTTTGTACATAGACTTTGAATGTGTTGACTTGAGAGATTATTCTTAATTCATATCTTATTTTTAACTCATTGTTTTTGAAGTTCCAATCTTTTAGTCCGAGTTGAATTAAAACTGACCCACTGTGACCGAATGATTGTTTTTGCAGAAGCATTGTTGATGAAGAATCGTTATCGGCTCTAACCTCTATGACAAATGTACTGTCTTTCCTGTGACTGCTTCCCAATGAATGCCAGTGTTATCGTAGCAGTAGGAATTTACACACGTGGTTTCGTATGAATCCCCTGTGCGTGAGCAGGGAAGTTGAAGCCAGCGCAGGAGTGCCACAAGCAAGGAAGACAAATATATAAAGAGGTCATTACGGGATGTAAATACATGGAATGGCTACTGCAGAAGAGATGGGACAAAAATGGGGTTTGATGTCTTAAAATGTCAAAGATTAGACCTCTTTTTTTCCTTTGTTGAGCAGTATCGCAGATCTTGTTTGTGGCCAAATCCATTACTGTTGCATTACTCCAACACAGATAAATGACAACGGTGCTCATGTTGCAATATCCATTTGATTTCTTCTAGTTGCATGTTTATGAAAGCGTGGATCAAACTGACTGTTTTTCCCCCCACTCTGATGTTTTCCTGACATTTCCTCGGATTTGAATCAGAATTTATGATGCAACGCTTCGCATCTAAATCACAACTAATGGGTTTAATCTGTTTGGGATCCTTGCTGTGAACTCTGCACACACTGAAGCACTCATTGCGTTGCATGAAGAAAGTGTGATTGTGTTGAGCTAAAGGACTGGCGTCAGGCTGATAAAGCGTAGTGATGGTCATGTGATCTGTTGATGATTAATGGGAGGAGCGCAGTAGTAGTAGTGACTACATTTCCACGCACACTAATATTCCACTCATACTCAGAATCCGACAATATTCCAAATTTCATACGGGTCAAATTTGGCCATATTCTGATGAAGACGTGGTAGCACGATGATGTGCCTGTTCACCGTCAGCTTTGGCAGAGATACATGCACAAAAGAAGAGACCAGACTTGCATATCAACAGGTTTATAGATAAGTGTTTGTTAATTGGAGCATGCACGGCTGCACGTAAGCAAATAATCTAGTAGGAATATTGTCTTTTTCAACTGGAATATTTTGTGCGTGTAAATGCAGTCAGTGTCACGGCCTCCAGGCTGCAGGCTTATTCCGGAGCTCACAGCCCTGAAATCATCTTTAAAATGGACATTACTGCATCAAAATGACTTTCTCTGTGAGCCCTAAATGACTCTACTCGATTACACTTTACATACACACACACACACACACACACACACAGTCTCTCACACTCGTGCTGACCGAATGGGAATTTAAGAGAGTTGTCATGGCAACCCTTTAGCAACACATCTGTGTGTCTCGGAGAGAGAGTGTGAGCGTTGGAGAGAAAGTGTAGGTACTCTCCGTCTGTCTGTGTGTGTGTGTGCGTGTGTGTGCATGTGTGTGTGTGTGTGTCTGTGGTCTGGTGGGTACTGTAGGTGATTTTCCATCACCAGCGCAATTGCTGACCTCATTTCACACTGACAGATTCTGTCTCTCTTCCAAAAAGTCAGCATATGATGGAGGGAGGAGGGGGCGTCTGAGAGGAATGGATAATGAGTGTGATGTGTGAAAGACGACTCAGTCCATCTCCTTCATTTCCTGTTTGAGAAGGAACCTTATGTCCTTATCTATTTTTATATCCTCATGGTAGCCGGGCTCAGCCACATTGTTCTTTATCTTTTTGTGTGTGTCTGCGTGTGCAAATTTGTTTCAGGGCACATTTGCTCTGTGAATGGGGAGCATCACACACTTTGACTTGTTCCTGTGTTGAATTCTAATGAATGACCGAACAACATGACTGTGACATGATTGGTTGTATTTTTTATAATAAATGTTGATTTTATCTAATGAATCCAGGGTGTTATTGTCTTTATTATATTGTGTCTGCCAGTACTTAAAAACACCTTTTTATGCACAAGACATCACTCATTTTAATTTCACTCCTTAGAAATCAGCACCTACAGACATTTAACTGCACTTATAATGCTTATGTTTATCAACTGGTTGTCTAATCATGCTCTATAAAGGACAGTTTACCCAAAAATCCAAAATAATTTTTTTCCCCTCTTCCCTGTAGTACTATCTATCCATCGGGAATCTTTTTGGTATGAGTTGTTGAGTTCTGGGGCTATCGGCTGTAGAGATGTCTGCCGTCTCTCAAATATCATGAAACTAGGTGGCACTCAGCTTGTTTTGCTCAAAGTGGAAAAAAAATGTGTCTGTGATCATGACCCCGTTACTCAAGATAGTCCAAAGACCTTGTTGTGAGCAGTTTCATGTTGGATGTACTGTGTATATCTATGTAGATCTCTGTGTGTGTGTGTGTGTGTGTGTGTGTGTGTGTGTGTGTGTGTAGTATATGTGTGTGCATGCGTGTGTGTGTTAGTTGCGCTTATTTTACTGTAGCCTCATGTAAACATTTAAATGTCACTTAAAACCAGTGAAACAGACACCCATTAAAATACAAAAATCTGAAGGTATTTAAACTGTATTTTCTCCATATGGGGGTCATTATTTCACTTTCACAAACCAAGCAGCAAAGTCCAACTGATAAAGAACTTTAATTTCTAGGAAATGCTGAGAAATGTGCTGTACATTCGCCTTTAGTACTAATATTCACATTAAAGGAGCAGTGTGTGGGACTTATGGAAAATGTATTTTCTTCACCTTAGAATGGGCTCTTTGTAACTACAGAGAGAGCAGGACCTCTTCCACAGACCATGTTGTACTGCCATGTTTCTACAGTAGCCCAAACTGGACAAACCAAACACTGGCTCTGGAGAGCGCCTTACACTTGGAAGTGGAGGGTGAGGCAAGGGATGCTCAGCTGGTTGCAATCTGCAACCTCACCACCACATACCACTAAATCCTTCACACTGATCCTTTAAGCTGCCAGCATGATTCTTCAGAATTCTGTGCCCGGTAGGCTGGTTCAGATCTCATCAGCCCCCCGAGTTTCCAGAGGTGAGTAAGTAGCCCAGGTTTGAACGTCTCTTTGTTTTCTGCTTTCTTACAGTTTGGATGTTTGGCTGTTTGAGTCTGTTTCGAGGGTTTGAAAACACCCGTTAACCAGACCTGGTTCACTTCTTTTGGCTCAGTCATGCCAGGCTTATCACAGTAGACGCTGCTTGTCTGAGCCACCTTCAAGAAAACCCCCCTTAGGATGGATCACAATCAGATGTTTTTTTAGATGTACGGCGATCAAATTTTAACACGAGTGTGTCTTTCTGTCTCCCTTCTGTCTGTTTTAGTATTCATGTGACACAGTTTGTGTGTAGCCTCTTCAGAGAGCAGAAACATGTCTAGCTCCAAAAAAAAAAAAAAAAAAAACACCTCCTCAATTCTGTTTGCTAAACGGATGACTCTGACATGCATCCATCATTTCAAGTGTGGTCTCTTGAAAATTTGCCTGTCAATACAGACACGAATCCGGAGATGTTTGTCGGCTCTGCAGAACAAACGGCAAAAACAGATGATGCAAAACACACTGAACTGCTAAGGCTGCTGATGTGATACGGCATTTAAACATAAAAACATCAGCGCGTTCATCTTCAGCTAAATCCAACTCACGCGCCGCATATTGTATTTGTATTTTTCCACTCTCTCTCCGTTAAATTAGAGATTAGCTGACTCCAGCGCAGCCGCAGGGGAGTGAGCAGGTGGGGATTGCTTGCTCGAGGACTCTCCAGTCAAACAAATGGCTGTTATTGGACTCAACAGCAGAGATTGAATGTGGGACCAACTGTTTACAGGACAGTAATTCATTCACAAACCCACTCACACACACACAGCACACACACGCAGCACAAATACACATTTAGAGCTATTCTGCTCTGAAATTGAGGTTAAGTCCCTGACTTTGCTGCTGCAAAAATGTGATGATTTGTAAAAATCTCCATCCCTGTCATCCCTTTGAAAGAACGTGAAGGCTCATTTTAAGGCAAAGGGTTGATACTGCAAAAAAAAAAAAAAAAAGCTTTCTGGACAGACTTGAGGTCAATGATGTGGCCTTTGCTCTCTACCCTGATCCTGTAGGAGAATTATTCTACTGTGACAGATGAAAGCTAGTTCCTGTTTATTGATCCAAAGCCCTGTCGCTGTGCTCCCCGCTGCTCACTCATGTACAATATATATAAGTAGACACACATACTAAGGCGGAAACACACTACACACACATAAAAGACACATGATTCTCTCTGCAACACTTTCATCAGCTGCCAGGGTATAAAAATCCACAATACTGATGTTTTTCCTCCATGTTTTTCTCACACAAGTGCGTACTTGTAGTGCATGTGGGGGAATCAGCACTTAGGTCACCTGCTTTTGAATGTACATGAGAGGCCTATGTACAGCCTGATAACATGAGAGGGTTGTTAACATTTCAGAGGCTGGTGAATCACAAGAGACACAAAAAGGATCTTATTTCATGTCCGTCTGAGTGTTTTGGATCCTAATGGGATCCAAGAAGTTATCATTACATGGTGGCAATTTGGCCATCTGATGCATTTGGCTCCATGTTGTTGAATGCTTTAAGCCATGCTATATGTGAAGCAACCAGGTTTAAAACCAAATTCCACAGTAAAACACTCCACTTGTCATTCCAGGTTCAACAAAGCTTTCAAACTCAAAGTAATGACAGTCGAAGCAGTTAAATTACATGCTCCAAGAGTTAGGACTCCCATTCCTATTGCTGGAGAAGAGAAAGTCATTTCACAACACAAATCTTCTGCAGTACTGTATAACGCCCTAGGACTTAAATCCACTTTTGTTTGACTGACTTAAATTCCTTTGTGCTGGAGTCAAGGCGAGCCAACGCAAGGCAAGTTTATGTATGAAGTACCTTTCTGCAACAAGGTAATTCAAAGTGCTTTACATAAGACAGAGATGGCATTAAGAAAAGGAACATACAGGAATGTAAAAACTGAAAAAAAAACAAAAAAAAAACACACTTTTAAACAGGTTTTCAATGCATGAAATAAGTTAGACGATCAAAATAAGCTAAGATAGATACTCCCGTCTGGACAGTTACACAAAGCTCTTTGGCGTCACCCATATTGATAAGTAGTAACTGCAGGTCATCAGTGGGTCATGGGCTCAATCACCACTGTGTCACCTCATCAGATAATGACTTTGACATTTATTTAAATGAAAAATAAATAATGCCTAGCAATCGGCTGGCGAACGGCTCAGGGTGTACCCCGCCTCTCGTCCGTTGACAGCTGGGATAGGCAATTGGGCAATACACACCCTACACCATATACTGTATGGAGGAACTGACAGCATGTCTAAATTTTGAGTTTGTCATTAAAGAATGAGGAAAATTCATTGCATGACTTAGTGGACAGAAGAAGCGACTGACACCAGAGGATTTGTCAGCCAGTCAACAGTAGCTACTAAAACAAAGACAAAGCAGTGATGTCAGAGAACTACCTTGCATCTCAAAGTGCTAAATTAAAAATGCAAAGTCTCTCTTTATATTGTATGAAGCCTTAGATTTGATTTTCACTGCCTGCATTCAGCTTTTCGACACCGTCTTTTATTATTTTTTACCAGCATGGCAATTCTCTGTGCTGCCCTTTCCTTCCCAGAGACTACCTTTATTTTAGCGGGGGCAACAGCATCAATGACATTTGCAGCTTTACTACTGAAATGATCTTCATTGACTGAGACCAGAGGCAAGGTGTAGAAGAGAAAGCCTGAATGAGTAATACACTGGTGACTTATGTAACTCTGATTGAACATTTGTGTGCACAGATCGTTATCTCGAAGGAAACAAAGGAAGGATCAGACAGAGCCACTTCACTCACCACAACCTTAGAAACATAAAGGGGCCTGAAGTCGGAGAGGTTAGCTCAATAAGCACTGCTGCACTGTTGCCTCCATCTCACAAAATCAAGATCAGGCTTGATTATTGAATCATGAATTAAAAGTGATTTGACTGCCAAAGACTTGACATCTGGGAGGACTGTGCAGTAAACAATGACACCACTGAGAGCTTTATCAAAAATTACACCCAAGCTGAGAATTGCTTTTCAATGATTATCAGCTTAAGCAAATGGATTTACTTGACTTTGTCTGCTTCCAGGAGGTGACTTCTTGTCACAAACATGAAGAGAGTTATGCTTTAAGCAATAATTCTGAATTAAACCAATTAATTCTGGAGTGTATCCAGTCAGAGGATCACATCATGGTTATGTTTGGTTGTTAAACAGAGACAGGCTGGAATTAATGCAGGTGGACACAGAAATACACACACTCACAGCTTCAATCATCAATTTTTCAGACTAACATTTGAAATTTGTGGTTGACACACCTTTTAAAAAAGATTTAACGATCTCATCTTGAGACAAATAATATTATGTAAATTCCATTACACAATGTGTCAACATTCAAGTTGTAAATGCAACATGTAATATAGTATGACATAAAATCACCATGAAGTTGATATGGTTACATTAGCAAATAATTAGTAATGTTAGCATTCACGAACATCATCAACAAATGTGTGAAAGTCCAATATTCACTCTACTTTAAGCTCTTTTTTGACCTCCATCACTGTCTCTTTAGCTGATAATGTGAGCTGAAACAGCAAAGTCGAGGGTGTCAAACCAAAACACCGAGCTGGAAGACATAAAACGCTCTGTGTGGCTGAGGTGAACAGCAGTCAAGTGATCATATCTGTGGCTTTGTCAACACAAGCTGCCCCTTTCACATTACATGTATTTGATTTGATGCATTGCTGATATCAAAATGTCAGTGACAGCAGCTTTCAGTGCTCAGACAAATGGAAATTTGAATGTCTGCAACTATGGAAGATGGTGTGATATGATCAGAAGCTCCAGACTACATGGACCTTATAGTGAGATTGTTTTTTCTGTTTGCAGAGTCAAAAAGAAACTTTCAGTCTCTAAAAAGTCTTAATAACACACTCTAACCTTTAAGGGGTCAAAATCAGCCAAAATGATATCCAATGAATATCCAACTTAAATATCTCTGGGAAGGATAGCCAAGAACATGCGCACACACTCGGCCAGGCTCCAGTACCACCACCCTCTCATTTCTCCACGCAGTCCACAGGTGTCGGGGGGAAGCAAATGAAAGTTGGCGTATCCAATTGTGGCCTGACGTCAGGGTGCCGCCCCTCCTGGTGGTGTGCCCGCTGACAGAGTGAGCCATCTGGGCAGCAGAGAGTCAGCGACAGGCCCATCCATCCCTCTGCCCTGCCCTCTGGGCCTGCAGCCAGCGAGACAGACTGGGAGAGCTGGCGGGGATCAGCGCTCCTCACTCCCTTGCCAAGCTGGAGCATGTTTTGATGATTCTAGCATTCAGTGGGGTCAGAAATGTGCATGATTCACGTTATTTAACGCAACGGGTTGGTTGCAGCCATGAAATCTGACTGGTCACAGATGTATCCCAACTGTTCCATTAAGGTCATACATAATCTTTCATATTCTTGCATAAATATGTTTTTTTCACTGTCTGTTACCAGATGGTATAAAATCCTGATTTGTCTATATACCTTTTAACTGACCAGTGATCTCTGCTAAATGTAGCATCAAAACACTTTAAAACGTGTTCAACAAATATGTTGGTAAATGAGGTTTCTCCTGTTTTTCCTGTCTTTTGAGACATTTTCCCTCATCTCTGTCATACCCAACAGTCACAGCAATAAATGCCCGGGGGAGACACTGGTGGTGGAAGAGTGAAGCAGCAATGATAGCAAAGGCGCACAATTTGTAAGAGACTTTAAATACCCTTCGGATAGGTTAATCATGGTTGACAGGAAAGTACGCGCACATAACTTAGTGAGTTCACTGGATAATAATTGAGAGGTGGAGACCGGGAGTGATGAGAAAATTAAAATTATAATTGTCTTCCTGCTTGAACTGAAAGCTTTTTTTTCTGATTTGAATTCCAGAGAAAAGTTTTTGACTAAAATGTCACACTTGAAGCAGCCCAGAGAGTAAAGAGGAGCTGTGTTTAAGAATTCATGACAGCGAGTGTGTGTGACAGAAGACGTGAACATCCTCCACATCCAAAGGTACTGTTCCGTCGACTGACCTCCAATCTGCTGACACAACAGGTATTAAAGTGAATTTTGATCCTGCTAAGCTGAGGTCTATTTTTTGGAAATTCTGTACAGACAGCCTCAGCTGTACCTTGTCCTTGGAGCTAATTAGCAAATGTTAGCATGCTGACGGTAGCGTTTGGTAGCGTTTACCTCAAAGCACTGCTGTGCCTTCATGCAGCCTCACAGAGCAGCTAGCACGACTGGAGACGCTTCCCTTGACTTTCTTGGATGAGGACATGTCTTCTTAAAATGCGTAATTTGAGCCAATCCAACACAATTACAAGTTTTATGAAAAACAAATTGTTATTGTTATTCAGCTAAATCTGTCCAGTCTCCACAGTCTTTGTCTTTTCTTTATACCATTGCTTGGATGAATATTTGATTCTGATTGGCTGCAGGGTGTCCATTGACTCCTGATAATGGACACTTGGGGATTGACTGAGCTTTGATTCTTTGTGGCTATTGCGTTCATGTCATATCAGAGCCCCTGTAATTCTGTGATATATACTTATGAGTTTGAATTTCTCAGTGATTAAACCCTAATTTTATTATTATAGTGCTATATAATCAATTGGGGAGTTTAAATAATGAGCTGTCCAGTGACCTTTCTAGCATCCATCCCATGTGACACAATATACAGCATGTAGAAACAGGAAATGAGCTATACTCTGCTTGCAGCAGTTAGTGGTTAATCCTCAAAGTGTCAACGAAACAGCAAGAGATACTGTATGGACCACAATAACCTGGACTTTAGGAGCCAAGAATTCATCTTTCTGAGATATATGTCCATGCTTGATGTTAGTACTTGCGTAGAGGTTGCATGTGTGTGTAAAAAGGTGACATTGACAGTCTAGTCATTACTCTGCACAAACTGCAGAGACCATTCTTGAGTCTCGTCCTCTCTGTCTGCTGTTCGAGCAGACGACGTGGTGGATATGCTCAAGGATATTTTTTCCTTTTTTTTTGTTCACTTAGTCAGATATGGAACAGAAGGCTAGCCGTGACATTTACCCACAATACTGTTCTTCACACTACCACCAACTGGACTCCCACTCTCTCTAAGTGAAGATGGAAGATTGTTTCAACAGTTTGTTTGGACGTAGAACACAACCTCCCCGACAACTAGCCACCTGCTGACTAAAAATGGCCGAATGCTGTTATTTACCAGCACACAGGATGTGAATGTAGTGGCTGAGAGGCGGAGAGAGACAGGAGTGGTTCATCAGGACAACAAGGAGCACCTGCGCCCACCTAGCTACACAGCGCTGTGTGTGTGTGTGTGTGTGTGTGGCATAGACTACTTTTGGGGACAAATTTCAGACAAAAGATCAATGGGGGACAAAAGCTCTGTCCCCATTTGGAAAACAGCAGAGTTTTGGGTCGGTAGTTAAGGTTAGTGTATATCAACGGGTGTGTCTGTGTGTGCGTACATGTGTCTTTCACTGCGTTAGTGTGTGCAGAGGAAAGCGACATTATTAGTATAAACTGCTGGATGCCTAAATTGAGAGACACTGATTATATTTGGTAATGAGGGCTGTACTTTTTAATTATATGTCAGAAATCAAAGTTTGGATGCCATCATAATCCAGAAATATGTTGGTTCTTGCACCAGTATTCAACAGCTTTGCATCGTTTGTGTCCATCTGATGTGGAAACTTGACAGGGTCTCCTTTGAAAATATATGATTATGATAAAAAAACAAAATTCTAAACCTTGAAACACACACACATTTAGCAAGTGTAGCCATGCTAGCAGCATATCTTGAGGTATGGCAATGTCATTGTTGGTCAGTCCACTATTGGATGCCATTAAATGTCCAAAAGCCCACTGACTTTGGTCATGAGTTTTGACTTTTCCCTCAGTTCCACCGGTTGTTATTGTGGTTTGTGGAGTCTTGGCAACTATTGGATGGATTGCCATGAAATTTGGTGCAGACATTTCTGTTATAAATTATCCTTTAAACTTGTTTTCTTGTGACATTATTAAGTCAAATGTTTCATTTTGTCCACTACTTTGTTTCATGGCCTCAGTTGAACTTTGTGTTTAGAGCTAATTAGCAAGTTTAGCATGTAAACATGTTAAACTACGATGGTGAACAAGATGAAACTTATACTTACTAAACATCTGCATGTTAGCATTGTCGCTGTGAGCACGCTAGCATGCTGACATTAGCATTTAAGTCAAATCATGTAATGCCTGCAGCAGGTCATGGTATACTGGAGGGTATTTAGACGATATCTTGACAAGATTGCACACAACACATACAAAAAACAACATAACGAACAGGATGATTACATAAAATAAATATAGCAAAATAAAAAAGTGAAATATAAGTGGATGATGACACAGGGATCACAAACCACAGTCTGATCATCTAAGACTTAGGTTTTTCTAAGCATTGTACAAAAGGCTGCTGAACAGACTCGTATTTAGCAGCCTGGTCTTTTCCCCAAACATTTGATTTGTTCAACCATTGAGGTATTGCTCATGCCTAAGATCCACATCTTAGCAGGGTTTCTTTATTTTTCCATACTGTTAACTGGCGTCTTTTTGCCGTAATGAGGTGGTAAACATCAAAGATCTACTGGGATTGCCAGAGTTTATGAAGATTCACAGACACATTAAAAACAATTGTTTGACAGTCTGGTTTTATCACTGTGTCTCAGACATAATGTCAAATATCTTCTACTAAAACCTCAGAACTACTGGGGCCTAACATGTGGGAGAAGGTGGCTTCATCCTTTCAGCAGCTCTTACTTAGTGGTGAATACGATGGATATGTCTGTTGCTTTGGAGAAGTGCAATGTCTAATTTTAAATTGCATCAAAGCAATGAGCCTCTGCCTGGCATGTTTTCTCATATTAAACAGGCTGATTTGAAGAAAGAGGGAGATTAACAATGGATTCCTGTTAATTGGCAATAGTAGAGAGACGGATCTAAAGTCAATTTGTTTTCTAATTTCTTTCTAAATTCAAACTCTGGTATTGATAATCGCATTATTGTGTAGTTGAAAGCTTAGAAACGCAGAGGATAAGATTACCGCATTCCGCAAGTCATTGGCGTTTAATATCATTCACTCCTCCAATTATTAGCATATGAAGAGTAATTTAATACCTGACTGTAATTTAAAGATAGAAGGGGGGGATTTTCCCTTAATGAATCTTTATGTTGTTGTGTAATTTGGGTCCTAAGCAGGTAAATGTCTCTCCTGTGCTCTTAAAGAGAAAGATTCAGACTCTCTGACTCATCCAGTTCATTTGTAGGCCAGTTAATACAATACCCAGCAACCAAAGAAATGAATTAACTGAAGGTTGCGGCAAGCGCTCTGTTGTGGTTTTGTAATATACTTTGAAGTATCATATGTGTACAGAGACAGCTTATTAATACTTCTGTTTGTGTTGAGGCTACTTCTAAGAAGGTTTTATAGATTCTGCCAGCGGTTCTCGCGCTCTAGCAAATAGCTGAGGAGCATGAACGACCCTGCGAGGTGCGCCTGTGCAGTAACTCTAGCTTTTTTATATGACAAATTACTCCAATAAATAAGCAAATTGTTCCCCCAGGTCAAATCGATGTGACATAGCCAATAAACTATTCCAGTCTATCTGATCGAGCCCTTTTTTTTGTATCTAATGAAAGGACAACCAGCTGGTTTGAATACATGAAACTCAACAAATAATGTACAGAGTTTTACGTTTTTTAACATCTTTTTCTTTGCAAGTACATTGGATTCAATGTTTAAACTGGAGTCAAATTCCTTGTACATGCACACATACTTATCTTGATTCAAAAGTAACATTGACCTAAAGCTCTTGACTTCTAATGGCTCTTTCCCTTTTTTGTGTAAAAAAATAACAGTTGCCTCATAAGGTGTCTGAGGTTGTGATTTTGATTTAAACTAATATAAACTAACATTTTCTTCTAGAGTTCTGGTGTAGGACCTGCTGATCCAGGGGCTTTACCATTCTTTAGATCACTTATTGCTTAACGTATTTGCCCTGAAGTCAACTGACTTTTAAGTGGAGCTTCATGAGAGATTGTCTGCCTCCTTGTATAGGCCTTCAAAGTGTCCCATAATATAACTGGAGAAGTGTCTGAATTGCCTTTTATCTCGAAGAAGGAATTAATTTGAGCTTCTAATGCAGTGCTACATGCAGGATTAGTTAGCCACACTGGGTTGAGCCCCCATCTGCAACACCTTTCTGTGCTATGAATTAAAGTGATAGAAAATGTAAGTCCTGCACGGTCCTGAATGACAGTGTTGTGATATTTAACCTGCTGAATGCACAGCAGCAATTTAACATCTAATATGAAATAATCAATTCGACTGCAGGAATTATGCAGTGGGGAGAAAAAGGAGTCGACGCCGCCTGTGGGATTAGCAGTTCTCCATATATCAACTACAGTGGAATTAGTTCTGAAATTACTAGGATAGTCTGCTGCTTTAGACCTCTTAAAAGATTTTCAGATAATCTAAATATGGATCAAAGACACAATTGAAGTCACCCCCAATTATTCATTCCGAGTACTGCGTGAATAAGTGGGAATAAGTAAAAGATTGTTCAGTTACAATGAGATATCTGTCATGAGGATCTGGAATTGCATCTATGTGTTTAAAGGGAATGGCCTTTTTAACATTTGAGCTTAGGAGTAAGACTGAAAGTGTGGCCTATCCACCTGCTTCAAAGTGTATATGTGCAGTATCTTTAAGGTGGATGTTTGGTAATATATTTTTAGATTCAGTTTGACAATAATTCTGGTCTTGATGTATGTGAAATAGCAGCAACGCCTATTGAAAACAGCTCAAGATGGCTACAGAAAAACGTTTCCTTTGGATTGATATTGATATTGCAATATGTAATATTTTGTTTTCTCTAAAGCCACAACATATTAAGCTAAGAATATACTTATTTGGCCCTTAGGGTTGCATCATTAGCCACAAACAGCATGTTATTGACTGGTTTCTGTCTCTTTTTTTTTCATCAACATGCCGCCACAGCAGAGTCTGGTATATTTCACATCATGCAATGTGGAATATGCCTACTGAGTTTTGAAAGTTCAGAGTTCCTGCAGGCCAACGCTAACCAACTTAAAGTTTCCTTTAGCCAGCAGAGCAATTTGTTGAGTGGTGTAGCAGCCATTCCCTACTGTCATCACAACACTCTCCCCTCACTGCTGCGTTGCTTCTATAAGACCCCCAAGGAGCAGCTGAGTTTAACAGCTGAACAGAAGTGAACACGTCTCTAAACCACCTGCTTTCCCCTGAGAAGAGAATGCACAAGCGTAAACACAACACAAACACACACTTGTTCTCCCCTTTTAATGCACTCTCACACATATTAACACAGTGACACAACTATGTTAACACACACACAAGTACACTCTCAGACTCTTGCATGCTCACATACATACATGGAGATGCTGGCAGATATAGTACATTTTCTTCATGCATACTGTACATAAAGACACACACATAGTATAAAACCAGGTCGACATTTTGCCTTCCTGCCTGTCAGTCAACATTCCCTCTCACAAGTCTTGTTCCATCTGTATGCCATTACTGTGGGTTTCGACACTAATGGAGCCATTTCACCAAGCAATAAACTGTGGGGGAACATTAGCACCCAAGATGCAGGCTAGCAACACACTAAACTGACGGCTGACGACGTGCTGCGCATCGCTGAAAGCACCTCCGGGGCGAGGAAATGCAAGTCGAGGCAACAATCATTCTAAATATTAATATTCTTTAGTTTCTCAGGGAAGGATGAAAAGAAGAAGATGAAAGCCGAGGCTTAATGTACATTTGAATCTCTGTCAATCGCACTCATCCCCCACAGTGGAGTGGAGCCTCGCTCAACTGGAACTTGCGGAAAACACAAGGCGAGCTCTGGATAAACAGGACATGCTTATACATACTTAAATGTGCTTATACATGCACTTACACGCATTGAATAGTACATCATAGAAATTGAAGCATGGACATGTTGCTCTCACTTTTGATTTGCAAGTATATAGTTGCACTTTTCAATTCAAGAAAAGCCTATATATATACCATTTAGTCATTGAACAATAGGCTGCTGCTAGATAACTATTTATTCAGTATAAATTGCACTCGTCATTATTCACATGAGTGTTTTGTGATCTGCAACCTCAATGCTTGACGTCTTGTCTATCAAGCACACAACCAATGTGGTCTGTTGGTATGATACAGGATGTGAACCATGGTCTACCATGTCAAAGTTATCATTTCACTCGCCACGTTCCCTCCAACGTTGCTACCTAGAGAGAACAGTAAAGGTATTAATATGAATTTTTTGAGCTTGGGTGACTGCATTCACATGCCTACCGCATGCAGTGATTGGCCAGATGGAGCTGTTATACCCTTTTTTCTATGATTATTGCGTCTTACCTCCTCTATGATGGCAGGCTTTTCACCCTACCTTTGAGCTTCACCGTTCAGAACATCTATAAACACTTCCAGACATAGTCAGACAAAGATGGATAAACTAGTTGGTTTTGAGCATGCTTAATCGTTCCCATGTTCCCCGGTTCTACATAAGAAATTGGTCAAATTTGACTTGTACCTGCATCCTCATAAGGTGCAAGTACACGCAAACACTCACATGCATACGGTCCCCACAAGGATGGAAGTACAAGCAAACACTCACATGCATACGGTCCCCACAAGGATGCAAGTAAACACAAACACTCACATGTAGTTGATTCGTTTAAATGATGCCTCCAGATTCCCCTCTATCCGTTTATGGCCATGATTGGATGCCTTTAACACTTTGACATTCAAATTTAATCCGTCCTTGTAATTAACCAGGCCCCACCACCATAAGCAAAAATAGAGGCAGAGTGATTAAAACAGGAAAATCCAATCAAACATGCTTCTTATGACAGTGAACATTCGCTGATGAGGTGGTGGCTCCACATATAGGATATGATACAGTAACAATTACCCTCTCATGTACTGTCAAACACACATGTCCATACACATACACTGTTACACAGGCACATTTTGGCACACACTTGGCTGTACAACCAAATACACACATACACTACCACAACAATACTAATTAATCCAGATATCTTTTCCCACACAGGATATCCTTGGCTTTCATCCCCTTCTCAATTAGATTGAACTTCCTACTGTTATGTTAGTGTTTGGATTAGGAGGAATTATGGAGGAATGCTAATGTTTGAAATCCTCCTTTGCCTTTGACTTAGTGCATCAGACGCGTGACAGCTATCTGGCTCTTATAAGGAGAAGTGTGTACTTCTTTCCGTGCGTGCATCTGAGCTAATGTTTATGATGCACATACGTGTTCACTAAACCTTAACTGTGTGCTAGCACCTCCACCGGCTCTCTGTTAATACACTGGCCTCACCCAGACCTCGCATCGCATTCCCAGTTGCCCTTCTTTTTGTACTCCCAAGCTGAGATGGGTCAAAATGAGAGCAAACGATTCTTTAGATGTTTTCTACATGAACTCTGATCTCTTCACTCCTTTGGGACTGAACTTGAGTCTGGATAATCACATGAAACACTACCTACCTGACATTTTCTCTGTTAGCTCGTGAGCTTAGCTGACCTGAATTCAAATCAGCCATACACCGCAGGTTGCTAATGTTAATTAGCAAACCTGCTCAATTTCCGAGGTGGTTACATCGCCACAAATGAAAGATAAAATTAAGCATGAAATTATTGCTTTCAGCTCATTATTTTGCCACAAACGGAAGGAATGTACTAATAATCCTAACATAATATCATAAAAGGGATGCAGTCTTTATTGTTATTCTTTCTGCCTCTGTTTGACAAATCCATATTTCTTCCATGAATAAGGTCTGTTGAGATCTTTTGTGCCTTTTCGAGCTATTACATGTCAAGATGTCTGACCTGAATTCAATTGAAAGTAGAGTGAGAGTGATCAATCTGTATCAGTCCACACTGTCCTAATTAGAGGTCTAATTAGGCAAAGTGAAAACAGCTGTGTGGGAATAACATGAAGCTGTTGTCACACTTGTGCGCAGGAGAAGAAAATGAGTGAGGTTTTGTTCGCACTTGTACGTTTGTAGTTATTTACTGCTTTTCTGGCACACGGCCTAGCAGTGCTAACCAAACGTAAACGAATGAGTAGTCCACCATTGTTGTTGTTTCAGACACATGCTCATCGCACAAAACAACAATGGGAATGTGCAAACTGATGTGATGAGATTGTTGTTTCCAAAACCCAGTTGTTTTACATGTGCAGACAAAGACACAGAAACTGGAGTTTTGTAAAATCTGAACTTCAGAAAGCTTTTTAAACACAAATTATTTTAAAATTAATTTATTAATTATTTTACATTTTTGGACATGCACAATGTCAAAACGCAGAGGAAAATTTGTTTTCGCAAAATATCCATTTGCTTGAGTTTTCAAAAATCTTTTATCATTTTAGTGCCTTGCTTTTAGTTAGTAGGTTAGCCAGTGAAGGCTGAAGCCACAGCATGCAAAGAAAGTTTGTCTTCAACTTTTAAAATGTCTCCGAATGCCACAGCAGCTGGTCCTTGGCTAGAAGTTCATTTGTGGACATAAAGAAATAAAGAGTTTACTCAAAATCTAAAACTTTGTCACAAAGTTGAAAGCTGGCAATTTCAGTCTTCTATAGCAACTATTTACTCATGGACAATGCTGCCTTCATTATCCAGTGTATGAGCTAGCTGAGGTAATCACACCTGGAAGTGATCACTGTAATGAAGACAAACTGTAGTTAAAATTCAAGATGGCAATATCAGGCATTCTGTAAATGTCCTCTGTGAGAAGGTCTGATATCTCCATTATTTTTTTTGCCTTTTCAAGGTACACAGCTCATCAAGATGAGTACAAAGGTATCATTGTGCAAACTTGTCCAGCTGCATTCGAGGAAGGTGATACAGCTCCCTGCTTAGAGGCAAGCAGGTCAATACGGGAGCCTTCAGTTCCCTGTGCTAAGATGCTGTTTATGCGAAAAATAAATGCTTATACCAAGGCTTTACATTCAGCACAAGCACCATCTCAACCTCCACACCTCTCACCCACACCTTCATCCCCACCACAAAGACATTCACCTCTCCAGGACCTCACTGGTAGAGATCAAATCAGCCTTTGAGCTTCCTTGATCTCTGCTTCTCTCCTTTGGTTCTCTCTTGTTACTCCTCACGTCTCTATCTCCGATCCAGGAGGTGCAACATGGTGAATCTGAGCTCTGCCGGTCGATAACGGGCCTCCGCTCTGTCAGAATTTCGGGTTTATGGGTTCATAGAGAGGAAATGTGTGTCTGCGACATCAAACAGAAAGCCTTGATGCCATAGTGTGTGCTGGGGAGAAAATACCATGAAAACAGTTGCAGTTCTCCCCATGATTGCTCATGAGAAGGACTGAGTGAGATATGCTAATGGCTCCTGAAAACTCTGCCTATGAGTCCCTCTGCAGTGTGGGTATGTCTCTGTCTGTGGCTGCTTCCAAAACTCACAAACACATTACCCCTTCTTCACTCGCTATCTCTTTCTCATATTCTCACCAAGCAAGCCCTGTGTGTTCCTCCCATTGACACACACACACACACACACACACACACACACACACACGTAGCAGCCATTCCCTCGAATGCATCACTGACATCCACTCTAGCCCGTAACGTGGCTCTCCTGTCACCTACTGACACCATCCGCCAAACCTCCAGTCTGCCAGCCGCCTTGAATTATTCATCTAATATGCCCATTTGACAAAGCCAGCCGTTGTGCTGGTACGCCAAACATTACAGGCAGGAGAAATTTGTTTATCTGTCTCTCCGTGTCTCACTCTTTCACTTCGCGTTATTGTTTTTTCCTCTCCCTCGGCTCTCCCCTCTGTTCCTCTGTCTCATCTTTCCTCACAAACGCCACGTTCTTGTCCTCTTTATTGGCATCTGCTGTCACAGCGATTTGCTAAAGTGGATGTGACAGGCAGCGAGCCTCGTTCATGCCTCTTATAAAAGCCATACATTTGCTTCAATGGAGTTTTTTCATCCGATTTCTTCTGCTTCTTTTGCACGCTGTGTTTGACCACAAGAGAGTGCTTTTTTCTTCCCTGCGATGATGTTTATTCCCTTGTTTTGCCACTGATAATATATGCAAATTGCAGCCCTGGAAAAACGTAGGTCTCTTTGCTTTTGGTAATCAGCTCCCACCATTACACAAACAAAGAAATTACTTGTGTGTGTGTCATTATGGTTGAGCATTGCAGGGGCAGCTTGACTGGTGCTGCTTGACCTGGCTCTGAGTGCCAAAATGCTCTTCTCTCTCATCTATATTTCAGTGCACTGAGGGTGTTCTGTAATCATCTCAATTTGTGAACATGCAGCGGCGCCACTCTGCCATTTCCAAGCACCATAATCTTTAGTCGCATTCCGCTAAGGTGCTGGAGTAACAAGTGTCATGACAGCCTGAAATGTTATACAGCAGCCGCAGCAGCCATCTTCTGTGCTGCTGGAGTACTTTTATTTCCACTGAAAGTCAGCTCTGCTCACACGGTTTTCTAAATTCGTGACTGCTTTTAGCACTGAAAGGCTTTTCAGAGTTTGACCCTGAGTTGGTTGGTTCAGCCTGAGGTGCAGTCGAAGAGTTTTTGGCCCGGCGCCTTAATTATGGACTTGAGACTAGAATATTTGGTATTATTTGAAAAACACTCCATGAAGATCTGAATATGATCTTTCCTTTTCAGCAGGACTGCCCTTTGGTTTTGGCATTGTAAGCAGACGGAACCTTAAAGGAATGACAAATCTGGGCTGAGGGCAGATGTTAACAAGCAGCCATCAATGCAGCGGCATTTCACTTGTGAACCCAGACACTAACGCTGCATTTAAGCTGTTTTGGCGAAGAGACGCAACATATCACTTGCTGAAAGTAAGTAACATGTTGCATCTGCTTCATGAAATGAATTGCACTGTAATTCATGTCTGTTAAGTCCTCACGTTTATATTCTGAGCTGCTTGTGGTGCTGCTGAACTCTTGCTATCTGGGCTTTGCACTCTGCATGTTTCCTGGCTGAAATTCCACTTTTACAATTCAGGTGTATTTCATCAGATTTCAAAGCAAGAAATCACAGATTGCAACTTTATTCATAACCAGAAACTAGAATATAATGTTGGCTGGTTTCAAACCAGAACAGAACTTTCACAGACAACAACATTAATTATTCTAAAATTTGTTATCACGACTATAACCAATTTCAATCTAATGTTCCACACTACTGTAGAAAAACCCACGTTTACACACGTTAATTTAATCCATCAACTTCCACTGTCAGTGGAACATAAAACACATAAAACAGCCCACAGATTCATCTATGCTGTGATGTTTTGTGAAATACACTTGCTCTCTTGCTGTGAGTTAGATGAGAATATTGATATCACTTTGATGTCTGTGCAGTAAATATGAAGCTACGACCTGCTGTTAGCCGAGACAGGAAACAGGGGGAAACAGCTTGGCTCTGCCCAAAGGTAACAAAATCCACATACCAGCACCTATTAAGCTCACTATATGTATGTTATACATATGCACATACTCAGTATGTTATACAGAATACTATTTTTTTTCATTTTGTGAAAACTTGTGTGTAAAAATCACATTGTCCCTCTTGCCAGAAAACTCAACAGGTCATTTTTGCAAATGTTAGTTAGCGAGCGTTAGAGGTGCTGATAGGTGGAGCCAGACTAGCTGACCCCCCTGTTCCCACTCTTTGTGCTAAGCTAATTGGCTGATGGCTCTAACTCTACATAAATCTGTTTACACAGTCACATTGTGGGGACTCACCTGCCTTATGGGGACAAAATGCAGGTCTCTATGACATAAATTAAATTTTAGAATGAAGACTTGGGTTAAAGTCAAGGTCAGGGTTAGGATTAGGATTAGGCCAGTAGTTGTTATGGCCATGGTTAGCATGTGTGTGAACCTCCAGAGTCACTGAGTTTGGCCCTCAGAGCCTGGTTGGCTCTCAGGCTTAACCCTCCATCTTTTCCTAATGGGGGCTGGAGGGACGCATCGGGCCTTCAGCTGTTTTCTCTTCTCTCTCTCGTTCCCTCCCACACTGCAGCTAGGCAGGCCGTGTTAAATATCTCGTCTTATTTTATCCTCCAGCCTGCCATCAATCTCAAGCTGTTCTCCTCTCATTTACAATGTGCCACACCATCCACGATATGAGGATGCACGTCAGCTGCCAAACGTACACTTTTTACTCATCTCGCTCAGTGCAAAGAGGAGCCGCCAAACAGTTTTCACCGCAATCCGTCACATGTGCCAACCAACCCGACACTCTTCTGTGGAAACATGCTGATTCCTCCAAGCACAGTTATGCATCATTTGATTCAATTTCATGTACCATAAAACTGTAATAATAGCAGAATCAATTATGCTGTTTTTTTTTCCTCTTTTCTCTCTCTTGTCAGTTCTAATGGTGTCGTGTTCCCACTCCATCGCAACTGCCTGCTTCATGTTTTCATCCTGACAGGAAGCTGCTGATTGTCTCCCAGAAGAGCCTGAATGGACGCGAACGTTCTCACTCACAGGATCACCCTTCAGCCAGACTCGGCTCAAGTCAGACATGCGAGGACAAAGCGCTCCACTGCTCTCTATAGGCCTGTTCGTGATAGTGCATTGCTTCAGTCTTCCAGGGCTCATTTCTGTGTCTGTGAACTCACTTGTTCAACGTTGTTGTGCTGTTCCATCGCAGAGCTGAAGCCAAGTTCTTTCCCGTCTGTCATTTGCTGCCTAACAATTGATGTCACTTGAGATGTAAAATTGCATTGTTTTAAGTGATCAGAGGCTCTTTGTTTTGGAGAGACGCTGTGCCAGATCTTTATATTCTGTTTTATTTCTTTAAAAAGATCCAATGAGCCATTGTAGTCAGAAAAACTTTGCCTTCATTTCGCTAATGAATCTCTCCCAAAATCAACTGAACAAACTGAGTGAACATGGTTTTCAAGCTAAGCACAAGGCTGTTAACATTGCTGTAAAAGAGATTTTGGAGAAGCAGGTTTTTCACTGTGTTACTCTTCCTACCTTTTCTGGATTTCACACGAACAAAAACCCAAATAATATCACTTGTACCTCATAATTCTAGGCAGAGACCTCATACAACCCTTCATACTCAGGTAAGGTCTCATTTTTCTTCAGCTTTTCCCTCAAGTTTGTGTTCAAGGCACCTATAAACGTCCCCAGTAGCATTACAATGTTCAGACGAGGCAGTGTGGGCCCAACATCGTGTCTCCTGCTACCTTCAGGGTCACTTTTGAGCTTTTTAAAAATGTCTCTCTTTGCCACAACACAGTGGTGTAGTCAGCACACCTGCCGCTTGTGAGACATTTTGCTGTGGTGGACTCCTGCTACTCTGAAAAATACTGGCGCAGGAATAAGTTAAAGTACCAATAAAAGATTTTATATTTTCCCCTGCAGAAAAATAGTCTCTGTGATTGATGTATTATAACATTATTATATTGTAAATACTGATGCTGCAGTGTGTAAGCAGCATTTTATCCCTGTAACTCATTAAGTTGGGGCTAGTTTTAACTGCTTTCATCTACTATACAGTTAGTGTAATCCACCCGTTCCCAACCCAGGCCCCTCCGAAGAGTCACAGGATAGATCTGCTAACAATGTCCAGATGTCTGAATGTGACAAGGGGCCCAGCCTGCTTTTATGGAAAAGGTCATAAGCCAAAGAAGGTGGGAATCACTGGTTTAATCTTTGTATAAGGTCACATCACATGTGTTTTTTTTTTGTTTTTTTTTTTTGGAAAATCTTAATAATCAGCAAAATAACTTGTAACTACAGCAGTCAAATAATGTGTAAAAGAAGAGTAAAGCAGAATAAAATGGAAGTGCTCAGTAAACGGCAAGTACCTGAAGAAAATGTACTGAGCAACTTACCACTGGATGTCGTCCCCTGATTGAGCTTTGGCCATACAGTAATTATATTCTGCTATTTAAGACTCTCCATATTACTCTTCCCTCACTTGTTGACAGCATTAATGAAATTCATTAGTGATGGAGGAGTCAGTGAATTATGAGCTTTAATTAATATACGTAATTTCTACAACAGTCCTTCACCCCTCATTTATCCAAAATCAGGATATTAAAAGAAATTATTTTTCCTGACAGATTTAGTCCACACACACACACACACACACACACACACACACACACACACACACACACACACACTCACAGTTTCTCATGTCATTTGAAGGGTAACTTGAACTAACTTTGCCGAGTAGGACAGCATGAAAAGAGAGAAAGAACATATTGTCCAGATCGCTCATTATAATGAGTCCCACTCAAGGGTCTGTGTGTTGTTTTATATAATCTGACTGCACACAGAGTCAGTACATCACAGCAGATGAGTGACAGATGTAAACATCAAAGTGGCTAAATTGAAGCCCGAAGTCTCAAAACTATGATGAGTCATGTTTGTGCCTCTGTGTAACAAAACCTCTGTGAGTTTCTGCGTGTGTGTTTGTGGTGCGTTGGGGTTAGTGGTGGGCTCAGCATCGTCCGGCTCCTCTGCTGTCGTTCATGAGTGCAGACCTATTCTGGTCCCCTCAGCCTCCTCTCTTGCAGCAGAGAAATGTGGGCTGACACAACAGAGTTTTACAAAGCCCAGCTGGCAGGCTTTGTTATGCAAGCATATTACAGCTTTGTTCCTGTCGGTGCATTACAGGAATAATCCACCCGAAAACACGTTAATGCTGTCACTAACACAGCTATTGGTGCTGTGCCCTGCATTTCTGGGCCCATTTTATTGTTTGATAGTGTACCTCTTATTGCTTCAGTTAATGGAAAGTGGATTCATGTTTGACTGGAGTTTTTTTTTTTTTTCTCTTTTTCTTTTTTGCAGGCCTGATGCTGATATCATTACACTCATGCATCCAAAAGCCAACTATTTTGACAGGTCAGAACGAGATATGGTATTAAATCATTTTAAATGTGATTTTGATGCCAAAACATGATACGGTTTTACTGTTTGCCCAAAGATTTTCTGCTTGTCAGGAGGGAAATGTCTCTGAAACAGAATTTAGACAAATGCTGTCTGTGATTTAACCCAGTGAATCACATAACCATGCTCCAAGGTGGTTATACATCATTTCAGCATGCTCTGAAATCAAGCTGACAACGTGGCATTGTCATTATTACATTATCATTCTGTTTAAATACATTTAAAAGCAGAGACTGTTTTCTATTACAGCTGCTGCATTTACATGCTCGTGGGAAAAATCCACATCAAAGCGTTGTCTGTTCGCTTCAGAGTTATCAGAGGTCAAAACTGGAGCGATGAACAAAAAGGATAACATGAATTAAGGATTGCTCTGCAGCAAACTCTGAATTCTCACATAAACATGAGGAATTCTCATTTTTATGAGAATGTGAAAATGACATACTCACAGAGATAAAGCGAGAAAAAGACTAAAAGCATTGTTTGCATATTGAACAAACAAATTCGTGTAAACACAGACCACAGTTCAGTCAGACGAGTGTGATTCAGAAGAATTGACAGGTTTTATTGATTTTTTTAACCTGTTATAACCCTCCGTATCACTAGATGGGGCTAGTGGTCTTAAATGTCACTGTGAGCATCACGTCATCGTTTGTTTGTAGTGTCATGTGACCGGATGTGCCATTTCAAAACATTGAACAACAGATTCGAGCAGCCTACGAGTTGCTCTCTCACAATGATATTTGTTATTTTTAGCTAACATTTGTCACTCGGGGTGACAGAAAACTTTGTGTTTTTCGCACTCGGAAGTCTATTTTTGTGGCTTCAACATGGCGGGTCCACTGCTGGAGTTTGAGACTGAGATGTTTCTGAGTCTGTTCGGCTGTGACGGGCTGCTAGTGGTGGCGGAGGGGATGGGGATAGACCGCATCCTACTTCAGTTCATGCGGGTTTACTCGGAGCAGGGAAGCCTGGTCCTTCTGCTCAACACAACCACTGCTGAACAGGTGAGGAACATATAAGTCAACCAACGCTTCTCAACTTGCCGGATGTTAATCAGCCAGCATGCTAAGCAGCTAGCATGCTATGGCTAATATGAACGTGTGTGTACCTTAACGACCAAACCATATCAACTGTTACTCGAGATGTAAGGAGCAGAACTTCGAGAAGAAAGAATGACTTATTAACATTAATGATGGCCACATTCCCTTTAGGTGAGCCTGTTTCAGGACTCTGATATTGTACCTGCCCACCCACTGCCATGGTCTACTAGGACACACTGTTACTGTTTATTTACGTCTGTGCTTTTCCTGCTATGACATGTCAAAATATCTACAGTGAAAATGGTCCATATTGTATCACATACAATGCTGTAACACAGCTCACAATACATCCCATTTTGGTTGAGAGATCTGTCTGTGTAAAGATACTTAGAGTAGCTTTAATAAAACACTTTCTTCCATGTCCTCCCTCCTCAGGAGTATTTTACAGAGCAGTTGCGGATGGAGGGTGTGACCCACCTTCCCAGGACCGTCACCAGCGACATCCAGAGCGCTGAGCGTTATAATGTGTACACCGAGGGAGGAGTGCTGTTTGTCACCAGCAGAATCCTGGTGGTCGACTTCCTCACTGACCGCATCCCTGCTCATCTCATATCAGGTCAGACGGATGCCTGAGCATGGCTAAACTGATGATGTCTATTGCATTGCATTATATTTTACAGGTTTTTCTGGTTACTTGGTATGTGGTAACATGCACAAACTATCTTTCTGTACCATCACTTCAGGCATCCTGGTGTACCGTGCGCATAAAATCATTGAGTCATGTCAGGAAGCGTTCATCCTTCGTCTGTTCAGACAGAAGAACAAGACAGGCTTCATTAAAGCCTTCACCGACAAGGCCACGGCCTTCTCCTCGGGCTTCTGCCAGGTGGAGCGTGTGATGAGGAACCTCTTCGTCAAAAAGCTCTACCTGTGGCCCAGGTATGATGGAACATAATAGTCTTTTTTCACAGCAGGAAATGCACATGTGTAACTAATAACATTAGTAAAGGCTGCTTTCTTCCCTCATCCCTCTTAACCTTTGCTCTCTTCACCTGCTTCATTCAACAGGTTTCAAGCGTCCGTGAACACAGTGCTGGACAGGCACAAGCCAGAGGTAGTGGAGCTCCATGTGTCATTGACGCCAGCTATGAGGGCCATCCAGAGCTCCATCCTGGACATCATGAGCGCCTGTCTGAAGGAACTGAAACGCTACAACCCCACCCTGGAGGCCGAGGACCTCTCCCTCGAGAACACGCTGGGAAACACCTTTGACAAGGTCTGACATTGTGACGATTCAGCTGCTCTGGCGTGGCGTTTGAGACATATCAGATTAATTTGACATTGCAGTGATGATGCCCTGTTGATGACCTGTATGAAAGGCGAATGTTCATTTTTCATGGTTGTGTTTTGCCATACTCCCATCCAGACCATCCGTCACTACCTGGACCCCCTGTGGCATCAGCTGGGAGCAAAGACCAAGGCCCTGGTCCAGGACCTGAAAGTGCTGAGGGTTCTCCTGCTTTACCTCACCCAGTACGACTGCGTGACCTTCCTCAATCTGCTCGAGTCGCTTCGCTCCAGCCAAAAGACCTTTGGATCCAATTCAGGTAAACAAGATGCTGCTCTGAGTATTCACTTGGAGTACTTGGGGTAAAAAATGGTGTGTAATCTTTGTGATGAATCACCTTTATCCTTGTTTGATTGCACGTGTGTGTTGTTGTAACCACCAGGGTGGTTGTTCCTCGACTCCAGTACGTCCATGTTTGTGAACGCCAGGGCCAGAGTGTACCGCATCCCTGAGAGCAAAAAGAAACTCAAAGTGGGAGCAGAGGCACAGAAACAGAACTTGTCCTCTGCTTTAGGTAACTGACCAATGAACACATTTCTGTTCAATGTGTTCTTCAGACTACATAAACTGCTTGTATGTGTTTTGATGTTGGAATTACTAAAGGCTCAGTGTGTGTATGTGTGTGTGTGTGTATGTGTGTGTGTGTGTGTGTTTCAGAGGTGAAGCGGGAACTGGTGCTGGAGAAGAGCCCAAAGTGGGAGGCTCTGACTGAGATACTGCAGGAGATTGAAAGGGAGAACAAGAGCTCTCAACTAGAAGCAGGTTAGAGCTCAGCTCTGTTATAAATGTCCATCGGTCAGCAGTGTGTGTCATCTTTACCCTATGCATTTTCATATAATGTACTATATGAACAGAATTTGGTTTGGTTTTGTTGTCCATTGGAATCACCTTGATCTTCAGTATTTTTTTGTGTCACACATGTAACTAACATAGGAAAAGTGTATAAGATGAAATCCTCAAATTGAATTACATTTAAAATTTAGAACAAGCATAGAGGCAAGCCTAAACAAAGCTGACCTTTCACAAAGCCGTCCTCAGGGTGTGCTCGTGTGTCCTAGTTCACTGCCCGGTGCTTCTGCTTTGTAGAGTGTTACACATGCTGTACTGTTCTGGCAAGATACCCCATGAAGGCAAAACTAGCATCCCTGAATTTGGAGAAAATACAGAATGTAGTTTAAGGTCTTCTCCCACCAAACACTTTGACTTGTGACAGCAAGAAAAGCCAAGTGTGAATAATACAAGTGCAACTGCTGCCTTCCATTTGTGTGCCAGTAAGCCAGTGATTCTGAATCAGGAATACTCCCGACGGGTACTTTTGCAGCTGTGGTGGCGGACTTTCCTTAAAGTGACAGATAAACATTTGCATTATCTAAATAAGTGATATAATGACTTACTGGAGCATGAAATCTGACTCCTGCGACTCTGCAGGTTTTATTTTTAGAANTGTGTGTGTGTGTGTGTGTGTGTGTGTGTGTGTGTGTGTGTGTGTGTGTGTGTGTGTGCCACCCTCAGGTCATGTGCTGATCTGTGCCAGTGATGACAGGACTTGTGCACAGCTGCAGCAGTACATCAGGCACAGCTCTGACTGGCTGCTCAACCGACTGTATGCCCGCACGATCGGTAAACGGGACTCTGCTGCAGCCGCTGCCTTTGAACTTGACTCACACAAAAAGGGCAAAGGCTGGCCTACAAAAGGAGCCAAGGGGAAGGAGCCCGCACAGAAAAAAAACACAAAGTCCACAAACATTAAAAAAAGGCCATCCCTGACCCTGACCCAGATGATGGGGAAAGAGGAGCCAGATAGAGCAGCGGTGATGGGCAGCAGTGGAGATGAGGATGAACTGATGGAGGAGGAGGAAGAAGGGGAGGAAGAACAGCTGAAGCTGGATTTATCATCAGATGCCTACTACGGTGTCCTGAAGGAGCCTCTGACTGTCATTCACCCACTGAAAGGCCTCACTGACCCCCACAGCTTGACGCGGGTGCTGCATGAGGTGGAGCCCAGTTTCGTGGTGCTGTACGACGCTGAAGTCAATTTCGTCCGCCAGCTGGAGATCTACAAAGCTAGCCGGCCCGGAAAGCCGCTGAGGGTGTATTTCCTCATCTATGGAGGCTCGACAGAAGAGCAGAAGTACCTGACGGCACTGTCTAAGGAAAAGAAAGCCTTTGAACACTTGATCAGGTCAGAACCATTTCTTCTATTTCTCACTTCTCATAGCACCTTGGGAGTATCTGTCGTTTGTTGAAGTGCTGGCTTCTGATTGGTGCTTGTGTGTGTGTTTGTGTCTCTGCAGGGAAAAGGCCACTATGGTCATCCCAGAGGAAAGGGAGGGGCGAGAAGACACCAACCTGGACCTTGCAAGAAGTTTAGAGCCAGCCAATGCCACCACCAACACTCGCAAAGCAGGCATGTCATTTCTTTATGCTTTTACTATTTCCTTTGTCTTCCCTTTGTCTTGAATGCCTCTTTATTTTTGCATTTTACTGATGTCCAATAACCAGGAGGCCAGGAGCAGCCCAAAGAGCCTTCACGAGTCATTGTGGACATGCGTGAGTTCCGCAGTGAGCTCCCTTCCTTGCTGCACCGCCGGGGGCTGGACATCGAGCCCGTCACCCTGGAAGTAGGTGACTACATCCTGACTCCGGACACATGCGTCGAGCGCAAGAGCGTCAGCGATCTGATTGGCTCGTTGCAGAGCGGCCGCCTCTACACCCAGTGTCTCTCAATGACCCGCTACTACAGGAAACCGGTGCTTCTCATTGAGTTTGACCCAGCCAAACCCTTTTCCTTAACGGCCCGATCGGATTTCCGACATGAAATATCGTCTAATGATATTTCTGCCAAGCTCACCTTACTCACCTTGCATTTCCCCCGGCTCCGTATCCTCTGGTGCCCCTCTCCGCACGCCACAGCCGACCTCTTCCTGGATCTAAAGCAAGGTCGCCCTGAACCTGATGCCGCAGCAGCTCAGGCAGTCACAGCCGAGTCAGACATGGTGGCTGGATCGGCAGACCTCTACAACCCCGGACCTTATGACTTCCTGTTGAAAATGCCTGGAGTCAATACAAAAAACTACAGGGCTCTTATAAAACATGCAGACAGTCTCGCAGATTTAGCCAAACTTAGCCAGGACAAACTCGCTGAAATACTCGGGAATGCTAACAATGCTAAGTTGCTGTACGAGTTTCTGCATAATGTCGCTGATGCCCCAGCTCCTGTGCAGAAGGCCAAACAGACATGATAGGCACTAAAGTATTTGACTAATGTATAGAAATATATTTTTCCTGGCATCAGGATTAGTTTTTCATCATTAAACTGCATGAAAACAGTGTCAATGTAGCACCATGTAGACTGAATTCACACTTTATATTTGTAAAGTTTGATCAAAAGTGAAATATGTATTATATTGATGTACAGAATTAACTGAAATAATTCAGGTGTCTCTGGTATTTTTTAATGAAAAAAAAAAACAAAAAGAAAACATTTTAGAATTCTTTTGTATAATATTTCTTTCAAAATAAAGCTTTCTGGAACAGCACAGTTTGGTATATACATTTAACATCATTTATTTTTGGGTTTGATGACTTTTTGTCATTACAGAGTGAATGGTGGTCAGTTTTGAAATCATTTAAAGGACAAGGGTGGGAGCTCCATTTTCTCCAATCAGTGTTATTCAAAGGTGGGGGAATTACTCAAATTCCACAAATGAATAGTACTTCATGTATATAACCTCAGTTAATCAGGTAATCTCATTGAGATCAGGATCTCTTTTGCAAGAGAGACCTGAGTCCAGCTAAGAGAGAGAAAAACAGCCAGACATAACAAAAGTGCATACAGCATCAGAGACAATCACATGAAATACATCACAAAGTAGATTTTAAGTTAAAAGTTTAAAACTGGCCCTAAATAAATAGGAGGTGTTAACTGGAATTAAGGCTTCCTGAGAATAAAACAAATTTTGTCTTGTCAGAACTCAGTACATGTTTTGAGATGTCTGAAGGATGTTAAAGGCAGTGATCTTGAAATAGCTTGAGTTAAAGAGGAGCCAGGTACATGCATGACTGTCATCCACATAAAAATGGAGTACAGCTGTCCATTAAAAGTCCTGCAGTAAGAAGTATATTTCACTTTATGCCTTTCATTAACTACTGTTTGAAGTCTTGCTGAATGCAGCTACAAAAACTACCAGTGCTTTTTCATTGAGTAAACCTGCTCAGTAACTCAATTCGATTTGTACTTTAATTAAAGTCTAATAGGGAGAAAACAGGACACAGCAGTAGCAGCAGCATTCCGATCTGTACAGTAAACTGTAATAACAGGGAAATGCTGCAGGTCAGACAGTGTCATTTAGCTTCCCTAAAACCATAATGAGGGAATAAGTGAGAATGACTGATTTCCTCCTCATTGTAGATGTCCAGCAGCTTCACTGTGGCAAGTTATGCAACACTTCTGAGAACAAAAAACAGACATGATTCATCGGGGGTGTTTCAATAGATATCAGCGGTGGTGTTATTGTGTAGAGCCACAGAAACTCTGGTGCGGCTCACTGAGCGCTGACCAGTGAAGAGGTCGGCGGTCTGTATCCCTCCGCCACTCCCCCAACTGTTCCTGTCCCACAGCGTCATTACGTCACTCTGCATCCGAACCTAGAGCAGTCGCAGCCATTTTACTCCGCGAAATAAACTTCAATCTCATCGCTGGAGGAAAAAAAAGCTAAACACAGGAGATAGCTCCGGTGACATTAATGGATATCTCGTTGTGAACCAGAGCTCGGACGGATTCGGGCGTCAAGTCTTCACAATTCGGTAAGACCACATCCCCGGCCGGCGCTGTCTTGTTTTTAGCATGTTAGCCTGTGCTAACTAAAGCGAGCTAACTAGCGAAACTGTGAGGAGGTTGTTGTTGAGGATCGTCCCTGATATGCAGACGAGGCTCGGTAAGACCACACAGCTAAGCATGGCCAACGATTTGACAGTAACTTATCTTGTGATATGCTTTCTAGTCACGGAAATGACGGCCACGCAAGCGCCGCATCGTCTTTAACGATTGCCACTGTCCGCAACTCACTCACCTGTCAGATTTAAAGTAACTAGCCAACGTTAGCTTATCCCACACCCACCCGCCTCCACCTCTGCGATAACAGTGGCTGCGGTGGAGCCGACAGCCATGTCTGCCAATCATACTTCCCTAGGGAATATAGGAAAATGTATTCTCGCTATATAAACTAGCTAATTGTCAAGTTAGAATTTGTGAGTATGGTGTTTGTGCGCTGTATGGTTTATTGTTTTAGCCATGTACTCTTGAGCCAGGATGCTGGGGCAAGCTTCATTGTGAGTTGGCAGCCCTATTACTCAAGTCATGCCAACCACGCACGCCGTGTGATGAGGCCCCCCTCTCGCATGCACAAACCCGATGATGTTATCTTATTGCCTTCCAGTCGATCGAAGCGAGGTAAGTGAGGTGGTGCTGCAGCAAATCCAAACAGGTCGCGGTCTGTGTGAGTCATCCAGGCAGGATGTGGTGGTTTCAGAGACGGCCTTAATCCAGTCAAAAGCTGTCACTGAAAAGTGTGAATTGTTAGCATTAAGTTAAACACTAAGCGCATGGGTGGATGGCAAAGTGATTATCTCAAGGCTGTAAACCACATATCCCTGTGCGTTTGGCTTATTCCAGCCTCCCGGTGCAGTGTCAGATTGCAGGTAGACTGTCTGCTCATATCTCTTCAGACAAGGGCTTCCATGTGTATGCACGGAGCAAATGAGATGAAAATTAAACTCCTATAGTGCTTGATTTTTATCCGCATTGAAGCTAATTTGAAAATGTTCTAATACTGGACTTCCTCCTTCCAGTAATTGTAGGAAATCAGACTCCATTGAGTTGCAGGAGTTATTCAGAGTGATCTACCCACAGAGGTGAGTGTCACTGTGGGTTATTCCATCTTTCATTTCTCAGAAACTTCTTTACATAACCAACCTATATCATTGGTCATTGCACTCTCTGCTGAAGTTCGGCTCAGTAGCTGCTCTAATTGTCCTTCTTTTCTTAGGTTTTAGGGTTTCAGCCATTGAGACCTTGTTTTTTTTTCTTTGTCCAGTCCTTTTGTACTGTTTTCAGACAATCTTTTCAACAAAGTCCACAAAGGCAGCCAGGAAGGAAACGACACCACATGTGTGTCTGTGGGAACAGAGCAGAGCAGCGACTGTTCAGAATGAGCCACAGCGATGACATCATTTCTGTCTTATCTCTGGATAAAAGAAGACATTTTTGTTGGACGAGACGTGGTCTATTTAAGGCCCAGAAAACTGCAGACTCAAACTGTTGTTTGGCACAGTGCGGCTCTCATGCCGTGTCCTTGTGTGTGTGCGTGTTATGTATTTGCATTGTACGTTGGTTCAGCATCTCTCACATAATCACAGAATTAATAGCATATGGGCCGAGGTGATAAGAGCAATATTAAGGAGCCCAGGATTATTTTGATGTGTAGCCTTATTACACAACGTAAGAAGCTAAGTCTTGTTAGATACGGTGAGGTTCATTGCCTTGAACTGCCGGATAATATATATTGTATAATCATGCTTGTTTTTGGTTTCATTCTTTGAGATTTTCATCAGCAGGTCTTCCCAGTCATCCAGAGATTTGGATATCTAGTTTTAGACAAAGGCTTAGACGTCCATCTAATTGTCGAGCAAATTTGAAGCTAACTTTTGAAAGAGAGAAAGCGCGAAGTCGGCTAATTTCCATCATTTGGAGTGAACAAACTAGGCTGTAGCGTAGTGTCGGCAGAAATTAATGAATAAATAGAGCTAGTGTTGAATCACAAAAGGCCTATGTTCTTTTCTCCTTGTGTCGGTGGTATGTTTATGTCCTTTAACAGAAACCAGACCGCCTTGACTGTTCGTGGTTTATTACCTCTTAGTCAGAGGCTGCAGTTTTCAGTTATCTCATGCTGTCGGTTGGGCGAATGTGTGCGTGTCTGTGTTAGTGCTTGTGGGTATTTCATCACTTGAGGTCTTCACAGCCAGGCCTATTTGTAGTAAAGTTGACCCCTGACCTCTTCTCGTCAGAATGCAGACACTCAGAAGTGGTGGACCCCTCAGTGTTTGTTACTGTTTGTGAACACGTAGCTGTGTGTTCGTAATAGCTGCAAAATGAACACATGATTGTGATTCCATAGATTGTTTTGCACTCTTACTTCACACACAAGAGGTGTGTGATGTGTATGCTTTTCATTCCGTCCTGTCAGGAAGTTGATTGCGGTAGAACGTCATGAAGTTTCTCACCTGCGCTGCATACTGCAAGGCCTTTTTGTGAGGTTATGAGAGAGAGAAAGAACAGCCTCAGGGGACAGACACACCCAGATACTGCCATCATACTGCAAAAATGTCGACTCAGATGATTACCTCGCACAACTCTGATCTTCTTGTGCTGCAGATGTGAAAGCACAGATGAAACCTGAAGCCAGCTCTTCAGTTCATCATAGAATCCACCCTGGTTAATCCGACTTGGTCCCAGATGCTAGCATTGCGTGGAGCTCCTCGATAACCACTGGTAATGTGGACAATAACCTCAAAGCACCATCAAATTGAGGTCTGCTGGATCGTGGCAGTGTTGGCATCCCGTTGGTAAAATGCCTCATTTAGAAGAACACACCCAGTGGGAGAATATGACAACACTGCCTGGTAGCAGAATAGCATAGTTCTGCTCTGACTGGTCATGTGATGTATCAGTGGACTACCCAAACCTTTTTACAGTCTCGACCGGTCATTCATTGCTGAAATTTGTGTGGGAAAGTAATACTCATTACAGTCGAACATAAACATAAGTCGCAGATGCTTAAGCTCTCTTTCACTCTCTGCTTTTGATCCCACCTTTGAGAGGGACTCCAGTAGTGCGTTTACTTGTGTGTACAGTATGTCTGCATTACCCTTTGATGAAACACATGGTACTTGTTGCCCCGTGCCGTTAAAAGAACAGTCCGGGGCAGAGCGACACGCAGCGCCTGCCATCTGGATCCGCTCTTTGATTCTGCTGGGGCAGCTCCGATGTTTATCCCACAACGCCTCTTCAGCCGTGACAGTCGTTTGCTCCTTCTCCTCTCTTTCATAGCCTCCTTTCTCTCCATCGCTCGTTTCTCCCTTTCACTGCCCCCCCTCCCACCCCCCCAACACATAAACACACACAAACACACACAGCATGTAGTGCTCCAACTCCTGCCGTCACCTCCGTTCTCTCTCCTTTGTCCTCTTTTCATTCAATCCCTGCCTTTTTATGTCAGCATGCGAGTATTGTTTCTAATACTGTGCCAAAAGGAGCCAAAATTCATAGTTTCTATGATGCTGTTGTCAGGGGGAAGCTACATAAATAAACATAACTGGCTGTTATTTGTCCAGAGTGTGAGAAAACTGGTTTATCTATCAAACCCTAATCTAGTTTGTGTAGTAAGCACATGTCCTCCTGAGGAGTCCTGAAAGCTTCTGTGAGTGCAGCTGAGTGATTCTTATTCTGAGAGCCTCTCCCTCAGACTGCAGTATGATGCTACATTACAGCTCTTCAGTCATCAGCACCGAGAGTTTCTATTGTCTCCGCACCGAGGATCCACTCCCATTATCATAAGAGACCAGGGCAGGCTTTCCTAGCAACACGTGAACGTTCATTTTCAGGCTGCTATGAGTGTCGGCTAGTTTTCATTCAGGCATCTTTAAGTGGCGCTCGTCATCTGTTTTATTTTCTGCTTATCTTCAAACACTTCTGTTCAAGCAACATCAGCGTCTGCTTCGACGCTGTGATTTTGTTGACTATTTTTTAATGGATTTAAATATATAGGTTCAGGCCATGTAAGAACACGTTGTCGTTTCAGTGGTGTTTGGGGTTGTTTTTGAATCTTGTTTTCTGTAATATAGTAGAGCTTTTATGTTTAGCTTTACTTGTGTGTATTTTGAAGTTGCATTGAGTTTTCTGGGATAAACACAGGAAGAGGGGCCTTACAGAAACTTACAGAAACTCACTGAAGAAACTGAAAATCGAAAGTAAAAAGAATGTACAATCTATTGAGCGTGCAGGGTGGAGGTAAAATCCTGCTCCATCGTCTCTGCTGAGTTTTGGTAGGTTAATGCATTTTGGATATTTATGTTTGCTCCTTTCTGACTTCTCTCAGGTTTGACTCCATGGCTTAGGACGACTCTTGACAGCAACTAGCTCGGACATCTCTTTCTTCTTTCCCTTGCTGTCCTCCACCACTACAGGTACGGAAGAATATTATTACTGATTTCTCAGCAATTACAATACAGTTGTACCTGTGTTGTTAGAATGTAAATTTGGCTAAAGCTTGGATCCTTTTATGCTATCAGATTAAACACCAAAATGAGCGTCTTTAACTTTGTTTTGATCCCACTTAAAATGTTGATCACATAAAGCTCCATCATTTAGCAAAGTATATTAGTTCTGCATTAAGGGCCAGACACTTGAAAGGCAATTAAGAGCTATTTATCTTTCCACATTTGTTTGTAGTCCAACTCTTTTTGCCAAACAACCTCCCACTCTCACTGAAGGACGGCCGGGGAGATGAATAGCACTTGACCAGAGTCAATGCATGTAAAGTCCCTTTTCGAACAGCTTTCTGAAGCCAAAGGCCTCACAGAGCAGGTTGCACAGTTTGATTGTACTCCATAGGAAGTACTTAAACGCTACGGAGCAGAAACTGATTAGCCGCTATAGATGCTGCGACTGGAGTTCTCTTACTGTACTTCTGTCACGGAAAACCACCGAGGTTAAGCCGTTGGAACATCAAGGCCCTGTAGCATGGTGTTTCAGTGGCACTCAGTCATCATTAAGGGGCCAGAAAGTGGCTGCCGGGTAGAAGCCAAGTTTTAGAGAGTGGGGTAATTTTGCAGTGGTCGCCAGATTCTGCAGGCGCCAAGTCAGATTACCAGCAAAAGCCAAGTGAACAGGGATTGACTCCCACGGTAATATTTGATATCTGATCGGTGGAGCTGAATGTTCACTCCCAAAATGTCACAGATACAGCCAGTGACATCAGGAGCTCATTTTAAGTTTCTCTCAATTTTTATCCCCACTTACTATTACCAGAGGAATATTATCAACTGGTCAACAAGACCATGTTTGGTGTAAACTGCAGTGATCACCGTCTTCCTGCAGCAGGAAGCACTTTTTGGATGTGAAGGAGCAAAAGATTCAGAACAGCAGAAGAAGAAGAGGTTTATAAATGGAACAAACTCAGTGTTTGTGTTTGTAAATTATATTTTACTTTAACTGAGGGACAGAACATCCTTAATAGATAACGATACAGTCTTTAATAGCGGAAAGAAGATGATAAAAGGTAGAGTTTTTGTTGTGTTTGGATACGTGACATGGCATCAGCATTCAGCCAACAGAATGGACAGCATTCAGATAATTTATCACTCGTCGTCTCCCTGAGCTGTCTGATGCATTTGGCAATTTAAGAGCCTACGGGGAGAAATAAAAGCAGCCATAGGAACACAGTGCTTCTCCGCCAAAACCAACACATCAGGATGGTTAGTAAAGAGCGCTTAGGTCCTGGAATGGATAGATGTGGGTGCTGCTGCAGAGCGATAAATAGCATCCACGCTGAGACTGAGCAGTCTGTCGTCTTCTGGTTAAGAGACTGTTGAGAAGCCATGGATACTAAAGTGTTTGTTTTGCTCCCCAAAATGTTTCCGTTCCCTCTGTTTGAAACCACCACAGCGACGTCATATTCCAGATTATGAAGCCTGTCTGAACAGTGAGAACATTCATGCACAAACTGGCGTTGTTTCTCATGAGCAGCGGTTTGAAGCGATTATTCAGTATGAATGGCCAACCCGACTCGTTTAATGAATAATTTGGGCTGCGACTGAGCTGTTCCAGATGGCTGAAGCAAAATGCCACCCTTAGCATTTCACCAGTTGGGTGAAGTAGTCATACCAACAGGATGATGATTATATTCTGAATTACTGAGCCCACAAAATATCCTTGGGTGATGTACTAGATTTCCCTCTAACTCCTCATTCTCTCCTTTTGTTTCTTGTGTCCACACAGGTGGCAGTGAGACATAACCAAAGGGTCATACCCTCGTTGCTTGCCTGGGACCCTCCCCAATTTCCTCCAGAGGCAGGATGGAGCCCGAGGCCTCTCAGGGGCAGCTAGGAGCAGAGGGGGACTGTGGGATGGTGAGTCTGCTGTTGCCCAGTCCCCAGAGCGAGGCGATGACCCATGAGATGGAGGAGCTGTCGCTGCAGCCCACACAGAGTCTGCCTCCGCTCAATGAACGTAAAAACGGTAAGGACATGCCGCTCCGGCAGGGTGGTTGAATAACTCTGTAAAAAAGGCAGAAGAAACATAGTGAGGATTGCAAAATGGCTTAAAAACACTTAAGTACACAGGCACACACTCCCTGAATCAACTAATAAGTTCAAACTGGCCGATAAAAGTGAATCAACCTCAACCCCCGAAACTTCCATCAGCTTTTCTTTTGTGCAATGTGCAAGCAAATTATCTTCACCGTGCCAGCCAGCCGGCCTGTTTGCTTCTCATCACCCTCACGATGCTGGTGTTATTTTGGCAGCCACATGGGACTGACTCAGACACTGATGGATGGGTAGATGATTAGCAGGCTTTAGGAGTGGGTTAGATTCACTGCTGCCTTTGCCAGTTTCTAATCACAGCTTAGATGATGCAGGAGTCCAGTGCAATCACTTCAATATTGATCACCATGCTTAGAAAAATCAAATTTGTTAGATACAGTCAACAAACGCAGGGTGTCAGCCAGAGCTGTTTCAGGCTGGATTAAACATGTTTTGGATAGATGGACTTTGTGCCGTTGTGCACGTCTGCCGCTGTCTGCAGGAGAGTGCAGTAAAATGTCCTGACAGTGGAAAAAGTTTTGTGGAATGTCAACAGTAGTAGCACCCACTCATCATCTTGGCTTTTGTCATTTCCTCTCCAGTCAGAACACACACCTCATACTTTCCACCCTCTGAGCCGTCCTGAGTATTTTGCCAACCACAGACTCCTCTCTCTCTCTCTCATATTGGTTTTAACGTGCAGGTGTTCATCGGTCAACCGTCATGACAGGTCTGAGTGTCAAAGACCACCTCAGCTGTGTGATCATGGGGTTTCTGTTACAACTCAGAACCATGTCAGTCTTCACACATATAAACACACACATCTCTGGTTGTCTGTGCGTTAGTGGTATTGTGATAGTGTCAGATTATTTTCGAAGATGATAACACTCTCATATCTGCCTTGAAGCTTGAAGCTAGGGCTGTCTTAGAGCCAGCTTAATGCTTGATTAACCTTTAGCCTTTGTTTCCTCCATTGACCTGCTGACTGGCTGTGTGAGTGTGTGTATGTACGTGCGTCTGTGTGTGCGTGCTCGTCTCTGTGTGCATAAACAGCTTTGTCATGACATCCACCTCTGTCCTCAGCCTGCTTAGGTCACAGGTCAACATGTGTTTGTCAGGCTGAGCAGCGTTTCCCGGAGGAATTCACTGTCACTGCCTGGAAGTTTATATAACTCTGTCGCCTTAAACAAATATTCCGTCTGCATACCTATCTCCAGCTATTGACTAAGTGGAGTTTGGGTCCAAATTGTTCGTTTCTTTCAGTCATATATTACCTCTTTCCAACAAGCCCTGCAAAATATCTCTGTAAGTGGAGTTCTGTAAATGTTTCACCACAGCTGGAGTTGGAGTCAAAGCACACAGAAGGTTTCGACAGTTTGATCTATGTCAGTTTTGCCTCCAGTGGTCTTACTCTGAGTGAACGAGTTGCACTCTTAGTGAATGGACATCAAGAGATTAAAAAAGAAAGATTCAAAACAATTCACAAAGAAAGATTCAAACAGAAAGATTCAAACAGAAAGATTCAAACAGAAAGATTCAAACTAAGAGATTCAACAAGATTCACAAAGAAAGATTCAAAAAGAAAGATTCCAAAAGATTCAGAAAGAAAGATTCGAATAGAAGGATTCACACAAAGATTCAAAAAGAGAGATTCAAATAGATTCAAACCAAAAGAATCAAAGATTCAAAAAAGAAAGATTTGAATAAAAAGATTCAAACAAAGATTCCCAAGGAAAGATTCAGAAAGATTCAAAAAGAAAGATTCAAACAAAGATTTAAACAGAAAAATTTGAATGAAACTATTCAAACATAAAAGTTCAAAAAGATTGGAATAAAAAGAGTCAAACATAAAGATTGAAAAAGATTTGAATAAAAAGATTGACAAGGAAAGATTCACAAAGAAAGTTTCAGTGAGATTCAAACAAAGATTCGAACAGAAAGATTCAAAAAGATTTGAATAAAAATATTTGCAAAGACAGATTCAGAAAGATTCACAAGACTCAGAAAGAAAGATTCAAACAGAAGACAGACAGGTTCACAAAGATTCAAAAAGAAAAAAAAGAAAGATTCGAATAGGATTTAAAAAGAAAAATTTAAATAGAAAGATTCAAAAATATTCACAAAGAAAGATTCAGAATGATTCAAAAAGAACGATTTGAAAAAAAAATAGATTCAAAAAGAAAGATACAAATTCTGATTCTGTCATCATTTTGAATCTTTGTGAATCTATTTGAATCTTTCTTTTTGATTCTTTCTGTTTGAATCTTTATGTTTGAAATATTTCCATTCAAGTCTTTCTTTTTTCATTCAATATCTTTCTTCAAAATGTTTATTTCCCAAGGCCACAACAGCCTCCTTCCCCTTTTCTCTCACTTCCCTCTCTCACTGGGCCATTCTGTGGTTGTAGGCTATCCCAGCCTGATGTGGAGGACTATGTTGGTTCCTTGTAACTACTGAAGACCAGTCAATAGTCTGAGTCAGACGTGACTAAGGTGTTTGTGTGGGCAATTCAAACAGAAAAATTCAAAAAGATTCAAAAAGATTCAAACAGAGTCAAAAAGAAAGATTCACAAAGAAGGATTGAGAGAGGGAAGTGAGAGAAAAGGGGGGAGGAGGCTGTTGTGGCCTTGAAAAACAAATGTTCAGGGAGGGGTAGAGGAGTCAGAGGACAGGCCCATGTTGCACTGTGGCTGACAGGATATGATTATAAGAGAAAGGCTGTCACCTTATGATTAAATGGCTTAACTCCTCAGTTGTATTCCGGACTACTGTACAGGAGTCCTAGTATAACAAAGGCCTGTATGGAGGTAGAGAGGCTCTGCTGCACTGGAGTCAGAGCAGGTGAGCACTCCTCTTCCTTGGAGTTAGTCTGATTTCAAGCTAATGCTATTGCCAGCTTGTCTTGTAGGGCTTTTGAATTGCCACTCTTGGCTGTGAGGAGTCAAATCATGGCAGGTTTATTTGCATGTCCAATACCAGTTGAGCCGCACCCGAGATGGACCATCTCCAGAGTCAGGTCAAAGTGCACCTGACCGACTCTGAGCAGGTTGCAGTGATGTCAGATGGGCTTTGTCATCATCAGGAACATTTAGTGACATGTTGAAGTAGCCTTTGCTGCTGTTGCCAAACATAGCAGATCCCTTGTCAGTTTCTATCATCCCGTTTCTGTTTTTCCAGCAATAAGCAGTCGATGTCAAGCAAAATCAAAACAACTGCCTGAAACCGCGTGATGATAAGTAGCTGGCTGCCAGTGACCGCTGCACATTGCAGTAGCAAACAGTACTCAAGTGGGCACTGCTTTTAAAAGTCATCCACTCAATACAAGCGCATCATTAGTTAAAAACACACCTTCAGGCAGGTATCCCTGTTGTTGTGGAGATGCAAATTCCTGCCACGCTGGTCTGATGTGCCAGGTCAAACCAAACCAACACGTATGGAAAAGGGCTGTGGGAGTTCTTGAAGGGTTGAGGGTTCATAAAACACTGTTTTGGGGAAGTGCCAGCTGGGAAATTGAAGTTACACAGAAATACAGTAGCTGGTATAGATTCACCACTCTACCACACACTACTGTGTCTTAACAGTGTTTATACAAATGTGGTCGACTGGTAACATAACTGCAGTTCTGAGTGCAAAATGCCTCTTATAGCGTGACGTATGCTGTCTACCTAATGACTAGAGAGCAGGATATGAGTGATGTATCGGGAGTGGGGAGAGGTTAGTATGTGGTTAGCTTCTTCGTCAGAACTCATTTTCTTCCACATTTTATTTTCTCTTTTTATTTTTATATACTACATCATCTGTTCATTCCTCTCTCTGTTTTCCCTCACGTTTTCCCTCTTTTTCTGCTTTAACATTGCTATCGAAATGCCTCTGCTCTTCTTCTATAACATTTCGCTTTGCTTTTTGTTTCCAGTCCTGCAGTTGAGGCTTCAGCAAAGGCGAACCCGGGAGCAGCTGGTGGAGCAGGGCATCATGCCACGTGAGTATAAGCTCTGCCAGTTGTCCATCACTCACTAAAAAGCTAATGTGGCGTGGGCGGGAGTATGATAACAAACTCTGACCCTGATAGCTGAGATAATAAACATGTTTGCTCTTTTTTTTCGTCTCCATAATTTTTCGACAAACTTAAATGAAAACGTTGTGTGTTGCAGCTCTGAAGAGCCCGGCAGCTTTCCATGGGCAGATTCGCAGCTTAGAGAGAGCCAGGGTAAGGCAGCCAGTTTGGAAATAAAGTGCTAAATGTGGACTTCCGAAGCAGAGGAAATGCACTCCTGGACCCGTGTGTTGTTCAATGGAGAAGAAAAGAACAGAACATGGAGATTTAGGTGATTTGCTGACTGCTCTGTGTCTGTCTTTGTTTTTAGACTGAGAATTTCCTCAAGCACAAGATCCGCAGTCGCCCAGAGAGAGCAGAGCTGGTCAGGATGCACATCCTGCAAGGTACTGGAGATTCTCTAGTTCTCACTCGACCTTTAAGTAAAGCACTGGAATAAAACATTTTGAGGGGAATATGGCTTCCTGTTCCTTCCTATGCTGTGGACAAACATTTTCCCCACATACAGTGTGATATATTCTCTATGTGTGACTATTCCTTCCTCAGAGACTGGAGCAGAACCCTCACTACAGGCCACCCAGATGAAACTGAAGAGGGCCCGACTGGCCGACAACCTGAACGAGAAGATCGCCCAGAGACCCGGCCCCATGGAGCTGGTGGAAAAAAACATCTTGCCAGTGGATTCCACCCTTAAACAGGCCATCATTGGTGAGAGTCAGTCATAGTAAAAATGACTAATGGCACCATAATAGCAACCAGTGCTTTTAGATCATTGAGTGGTGAAGTAATGGACTTGGTTGTTGTCTGTCAGTGGGCCAGGTGAACTATCCCAAGGTGCTGGATGAAGACAGCAGCGACGCCCTATCCCCAGAGCAGCCGGCCAGCCAAGAGTCTCAGAGTTCTCTCCCCTCTCCAGTGGACAGCAGGGTGCCGGAGACGCCCTCTCCAGCCCCAGCACCACCAGCACCATCTAACACCATGCTGCAGGTCAGATGCAGGACTAGTAATGCTGGTGTTTGGGTACGCCTGCCCGGGAAGCTCTAGATTTTAGTTATTTTTCAGTGTTTCTAAGAGGTTGAGTGTTTGCTTTGCAGTTATAAGTCTCTTTTTGTTATTCAGGCCTTCCCAGTTGCTACACAAGCAGCAACAGACTTTGTAAAGGTGATCCCTTCCCATGAGCCACCCACCAGCCGCCCAGCTGTCACCCCCGTGCAGCCAGTCACCACAGCTGCTCCTTCAAAACCAGGCCCAACACTGGTGAAAGTAAGAGCATTTTTTCTCCATCTCTGAATATAATTTCACCTCTGTCTGTAATATTTGAATGCCGCTGGACTAAGCACATGTTCTCCCACGACAGCAAAGCCAGCAGAAGGCCCCCTCAGAGAAGAGCCGCAGTAAGAAGGGCAAAGAGCCCAAGTCCAGGGTGAAGAAGCTCAAGTACCACCAGTACGTTCCCCCAGACCAGAAGCTGGAGGCCAGTGAAGCACCCATGGACTCCTCTTATGCCCGCCTACTGCAGCAGCAGCAGCTGTTTCTTCAGCTGCAGATCATCAGCCAGCAACAGCAGCACTACAACTACCAGACTATATTACCAGCACCGCTCAAGTACGTATATGAAACATCAGAATTAAGAAGAAAAAATGTTAATTGTCTTGTACAGATTTATGTTTTTTCAGGCCTGGACCGCTTTTGTTTCTTCTTTTCTTCTGTCTCCGCTCTAAACGGCTTTGGCTTGCCTCCATAACTCTTTATCTGTAAACGCCTGAAAGCAAGCCAAATATAGTTGTTTTCAATGACCCAGGGCCATTAGCGAGTTTCCAATAACAACTCTGTGTCTAATCATATTAATAACTAACAGGATGTTGTGTTCACCCGCTGCTCTTTTCATGAATGTCCTCACAGCAGCAGCATGGCTAAGCTCCCTTTGAACTGTGCCAGTGCACTGTGGTTTGGTTGACTGCCTTTGTTAGCATGAGGTGCAGGGTGCAGGATGGACGGTGTCCATATTGGAAACACATTTCCTCTCTCTCTCCTCTCTCTCGTCAATGATCTCTCCAATAATACTTCTTTCTCCCACCTCCTCTTCCTGTCTTTCTGTGTCTCTTTCTCTTTGTAGACCTGTGGCAGAAGGTCAGAGCAGCAGCGCCAGCAGCCTCCCGACCTCCATCATGCTGTCTTTGCCCACTGCACCTCCACCATCCTCTGTGGCTCAGGCTCGCCCGAACAACTTGCTCTCAAACCGCAAACCAGGTGTCTTGCCTGCCAATCTGGAGGAGATGAAGGTATTTGGAAGCCCACGTGTAACAGTAACCACTTCACCCTTTTAGCATGGAACAGCCCCTGCTGTTCTGATTGTAGGCTAAAGGGAGGAATTACTTAGAACATTAGTAACTAGTTTCTCCGCTAACACTAGTCCAAAAGTGATGATATGATGATATTTCCACTTGTCTAGGTGGCTGAGCTAAAACTGGAGCTAAAGCTACGTGGCCTCCCTGTGTCCGGAACAAAGACTGATCTGATAGAAAGGCTGAGGCCTTTCCAGGACAATCCCTGCACCTCTGCTCCTACCACTACCTCCCTCTCCTCCGTCCCCATGGAGGTCACCAGCACAACTACCGCCCCCACTATAGTCCTCCCAGTGCAGCAGGTGGCTGCAGAGAGCATGAACCCCACGCCACCGGTCTCACCCATCCCCACTGATCCCTCCGCCCTCCAGCAGGATTCAGGTGTATCTGAGGCTCCCTCTGAAACACAAATGGTAAACTCTGGTGGGGCAGGTCTGCGGTCCTCACCTCTCCTGTCTTTCCAAGTCCCGGAGGAAAAGGACAGGAGGCTCCACGAGAAGGAGCGACAGATAGAGGAGTTAATGAGGAAGCTAGAGCAGGAGCAGAGGCTGGTGGAGGCACTGAAGATGCAGCTGGAGGTGGAGAAGAGGGCCAGCACCGCTGACTCTGTCTCTGTATCTCCCAAAGCCACCACTGTACCTGCTATGAGCCCTGTTCCTACTGTCCTGAACTCAAATGTAGTCAAAATGGAGGGTGCAGTCCTGTCAAACTGTCAAACATCCACTGCAGCTACAATCCCAAACTCCATCCTGGGCTCCCAGGCTCTCTCCCCCCTGCCAACAGTGGTCAAGTTGGAGGATGTGACCGTTTCCTCTGGCAAGCCGCTCCAGCTGCAGACCCAAACCCAGCTCATCACCCAGATCCAGCCCCAAGCCCAGCCCCAGGTACCCACCAGCCCACAGCTACTCTCCCAGTCACAGAGAAGCCCCAAGCTCCAGACCCAGCCCCAGCCCGCAGCCCCCAGCCTGCAGCAGTTCTTCATCAGCCACACAGGTGGAGTATCCCAGGTGCTGGGTCAGCATCAAACGTTGTTAACCACATCCGGTCAACCTCAGACTCTGCTGACCACGACTGGCCAAGCTGGGACTCAGATCCTGCTCCCAGTCTCACTACCCAACAACGCCACTGCAATCCAGCTGCCAAGCACCACTGTCAGCCTGCAGGTGAGAGAAGACAGACATAATGTGTTGTGGGTTACATATTCAGCACAGTTTTATAGACCATGTTAGAAAGCTGGATGTGTACACTTGCAAAATGATCCTCTAACACCCTTTGCTCTTATTTCAGCCTGTTCTTCAGGCCGCAGTCTCAAATCCAGGCCTGGTCCAGGCTTCGGTTCCTCAGCTGCAAACCACTAAGATGGAGACGGCCCCCACCCAGCAGTTAGCCAACCACAATCAATTGCTACAAGTCAGTCACACTTCATAACAAGTTGCATCTCTGTCAAAAAATATTGGAAGATTCTCAACGCAATTTCCCAGAGACAAAAGCGACGTCTTCAAATTGATCCTTTTATCCAATGAACCCGAAGATATTTCATTTACAATGATATAAAACAGGGAAACAAATCCTCATATTTGAGAAATTGGAACCTGAGAGTGTCAAGTTAACGGTCAACAGCTTGTGTATTAGTCATGCTCATGTCTCTGTAAAAACATATATACGTTTGGATTGAGTTTGTTTCACGTTGTAGCAGTATTCAGTACACAGCGGCGTTAGCTGTGCCACAAGCTAATTAAGATAATTGTGTGTAATTCGTGAAACACCACTCTTCCCATTCCTGCCGCTCTATGTGAGCGTGCTTGTAAAACATGTCCAATTTGCAGTACTTCGCATTCCTCCTTTAAAACAACAGCTGCATTTAGTTTTGTCTATGATTACCACATTTATGACAGGAATGTCTGTTTTCATTTACTTCATTTTTTTGGTTTTAGAAGGGAAGTTTGTGTCTTTGTACATCTGCCTTGTTTTGCTGTTATGATGATGTCAGTCCCTCGATGGATGATGGACTGACGTGAGACTGTCCTCTGTCTCGACAGACGCTGACTATGTCCAATAACACCACTGGTTTGGAGAACCAGACTAGAGCTGAGATGAATCCTCAGTGTTTCCTGAGAAGCTCCCCAGAGAGCAGGGTCTCTCCACGGGCGTCACCCAACCACCACATCTCCAATGGACCCCTCAATAAGGTATCAGTGCCGCGTTATCAGTTTACTGGATGCCTTTTGACGTCGTATTATTTCTGAGTTTTCCTGTTTTCTTAATTCTGCCTGTATTCTCTCCATCTCTGTCTGCCTCTCCTCAGCCTGCCTTCATCCTTCAGCCCACCTCCCTTGTCGCTCAGCCTCCGAAGGCAAGAGAGCCTCCCCGCTACGAGGAGGCCATCAAACAGAGCCGCAACTTGCACATCAATGTTTCACAGGTTAGACAGACAACAGGCAGCAGATCTCAGCTGCTGTGTCCTTCACAATACAAAAAAGCATCAGAACGTACGAGTTTATTTTTAGTTTTCCAGCCTTGAGGAATTGTTTGGCTTTCGGTGAACCAGCTTCAAGTCTCTCATCCTCGTTGACTGTCCTTTCAGGTTCCCACGGCAACCAGCCAGCAAATGGATGACTTGTTCGACATTCTCATAGAGAGTGGAGGTAAGCAGGTGCAAGCTGACTGTACTGACATTGTTTAGTGCGAGCAAGTTTAAAACATTGTGGTCTCGGGAAAATGCTGACGGCTGTGGAGGCAGCAGTGTTTTCAACCGTGATGTTACATCTTATGTTAACAGAAGTGGACTGATTATGACTGATCAGCCTTTTCAGGAAGAGATAAATGGTTGAAATAACAAGACAAAAGTAATGTACAGTGGTTAAGTAATACATGCAAGTAGACAAAACACAAGCAAATTAAGAAAACACACATCAATTTGACGACACGTGCTGCAAATACTCAAAATACAATTGACAAAACATGCTGCAAATATAAAAACATAATGAAATACACAAACACGCTGCATGTAGGACACACTAAAACATTTATCACAGTAAAGATAGCATTGCAAAATCCATGTGGTGCAGAAGGTGACACCGGCAGCAGTGACAAAACCAGCATACTGCCCACCCCTGATGTCCCAGCTAATCCAAAAATGGGCAAAGAGGTGGAGGTGAGGCAGGCTGAATGAAGCCTGGTTGCTGAAACCTAGCTGCTAGTTCTCACTCAAAGTGACCATGGCCTTAACTTCACACCTTAATGTAACTGAAATGAGTGAGTTACATAAAAATTCCCGCCCTGTACATGTTGTCATGAAGGACAAAATTAGCTATAGAGACCAAAACCATTTTTTGTACCAGACTGTAAACATGTCATTCTGCTATAAATTAGGGCATTTTAATGTGGGGGTCAATGGGGGTTGATTTACTTTTGGGGACAGCCTCAAGTAGCCAATCAAGGAACTGCAGTTCTGCATTGTTGCTGCTGGTTTGTCAAGCAATTTGCTTTTGTTTAGTCTATTTATACGTGTCCTCTTAAGTTGCACCGCATATATAAAAGTAAAGGGTAAATGGGGTCCTCATTGGTAATTATGTTTTTTCAACCCCACCCACCCCACCCCCCCACCCCCTGCCCAGAAATCACTCCATTTATCCAGCAGGACCCTTCACTGTCTCTCACTAAGACCCTCCCAGTCACGGCAAACATCACCACCCTGCCGGTCGCCACCGCTCTCTCCAGGCCGCCTCCACAAATCCAGGTGGCCCCTCCACCCACCCCGAGCCAAGCCATTGGCCAAAGCCTGCCCAGCCTCTCCTCACTGGCCACAGACAATCAGCTGGAGGCTTTTCTGGAGGGCACACTGGCCGATACTCCGCCAGCATCAGACCCCCGCACACAGGGCCTGATGGAGGAGCTGCAGGCTCAGCTGATGGAGCAGCAGCCCTACTCACCCATGGACACATCAGACTTGTCCTTCTGTGATTCCTCCTCTCCACCCTCCTCCCTCAACATGGGCCTGTCTGACCCAGGCCTAGACAATATGGAGTGGCTGGACCTCACCATGCCACCAGGCCCCGCTGGGGCGCTCACACCACTGGGGATCCCAACGGACTTCCTGGATTCAAATGACCTCCACCTGCACTGGGACTGACGGAGAGGCGGATGAAAGCAAAAGGTAAAGACAAGGGAGTAGGCAGAGCAGCAAGAGATGGATGGGTGGATGAAGAGAGGACGAAAGGGACTGAGAGCCACAAAGAGCTCCGACATTTTTAGCAAAGGAAGAGAAAAGATGGCGTTTCTGTGCCGTGTCACTCTTACCACTACATCCAGACCATCTGTAATATTCCCACTATACTACAGGAAGAGACGCTGTACAGGCAGTGCACTGATTCAAGCAGGAGTTTGCACAGCTTTAAAAGAGGCTGCACAGCCAGAATAATGTCACCTTTACTGTTTGAGAAAGGGATTCTGAACAGAGTAGACTTGATTTTAATGATCGCTCACAGAGACGAGGAGACAGAGCCAAATGAACACTGCTGTTACAGACTGTTTGTAAATACTCTCCGAAACACACTAACAACACACAACTGAACTTTCTCTCAGACCAAGAGCCCGAGAAGTATCAGTGGTTGATTGTTTCTACTGGACGATTGGCTGGTTGGCTGTCAGCGAACACTGCGTCTGTTTTACTGTGTACGCACAGTAACTAAATGTAAAACGCTACATATGACGGGAAGACCTTTGTTCACTGAAGCACACTGTGCCATACTATGTTATAAAGGCTGGTCATTACAGCACAATAACCATCAGTTCACAGACTACATGTGAAATCTAGCTCTAATTAAAACAGTAATCCTCGAGAAGAATGCATTTTAGGCCTGGCCCGGCCGGTGCAGCCTCAGATCCCGGGCAGTTCACCTGGAGAAGCTTGAGGAGCTGCTTCAACCCGTCGCATCTGTCCCTTCCCTTTATGACTGGAAGCCAGACGCGCTCAGTCAATCACCGAGCCAGCTTTTAAAGGGATTCCTCGCCAAGAGGAGCTGGAGCCTCTGTTCACACTGGTCCAGTCTACCGCTTACTGTAGATGACGCGTTCGCTGACTAATCTGACGCGTCGTGTACAAACGCTCGACTCAAGTAGGACGACGAGAGGAGTGAGCTCCTCCATCTATGTGAGAGCTATGCACTAAAGAGGCGGAGCAGTCCGACGGGGCGCCTCATTCACCTCGGAACAAGGGAATGCAGACTTTGCATTTCCGAGGTGATTGTTGATATGAAGTGATCAATATCGCTGTGATCAGCATAAAGATGCCAGACACTCCACAGATACTGTCCAAGTATCTTATTTTGAATGTAATTTTTGAAAAGATCAAAAAATGGGACTTAACTCACTCAAAGTCGGCAGCTTTTTTTTTTCTTCTGATAGCAAACTGACATGAAACAACAGAAAAGGGAACAAATATCAGTTTATGACACCCACACACACGCACTCACACACATAATAGGTGTGAACGGTGTGTGTGCGGTAACTTATATCAAAGAATAAAGTCGTCTTTGGAGAAGACGAGCTTTGTATCGAGCTGTCCTACAGTATCCCTGCACTTTGTGTTTGTGTGTGTGTGTGTGTGTGTGAGTGTGTGTGTGTTTTAACAGCTGGAGGAGTCAGAATACGTTAAAGTGACGTTTGGCTGGTGAAATCATCTAACGTGTGATGCGTCAGCCACTGTTGCCTGCGGGCAAAGTTGGTTTCCTGGGTGTGTGAGAGAAGCAAGAAAGCATGTTGCTTCGTGTGTGTGCGCGTATGTGTGTGTGTGTGTACATGTGTGTCTGTCTTCCTGTCTTTTTGCATGTACACCTGTGTGTGTCTGTGTGCATGATTGTATTCCCGTTTCGTCACGGGCCGTTTGGAGCTCCCTCTCAGCCGTCGCCCGCGCCGTCTATAAATCAGATCATTTGCTATCCAGTTTACATTTTCAAAAGTTTCCTCTTCAAAAGGCTTCTGATGACTGTTTACCTTTTTTACCTGCGTTTTTCAGTTGGTGTCCTGCAGTCAAATACTCACACACACCTTTTGAGGTGCGACACAGCGGGGCGTCGGGGGAAAGAGGGCTTGTCTGCTTTTAAAGCCGTCATAAATTCTCAGATGTTTATTTTTAAGGGATTGCGTCATATCCCGCTCAGTGTTTCTCTTCAAGCCGAAATATGGAGTTGCTGATTTAGTGTCTCAGTTGAAATATTTCTTGGGATTGATACCATACGGCACTTTGAAATAAGATAGCTTTTTTTAATTGTCATTTTTAAAATCCTCGTCCAGTGAAATCATCTGCAGATCGTTTTTATCACTTTATTCTGTCCTAATGTCAGCGGGCACTAGAGGGCGTCGCCTCTTCTCTGTTGTGGCTTCACAGCACACTTTCAGTGGCAGCATCAGGGTCATTTCCAGCAGGAAAACAAAAATGGGACTGTTTTTTTGTTTTTGTTTTTTTTTTTGCATCTTCCTGTATAAAACTGATTTGCTGTTCACATCAGCAATACTCAAACCGATTGAGAGCCTTTTCTGCCAACACTGTCCTGTTAAAGAAGTGAGATGCTCTTACCGCTGCACTTATTTGTCATCATATCATGCCAAGACATGGATGTGCCCAAATCTAAAGCGTTTGACCACCTGAAAGTGTTGCTGCACAGACCTGCTCCTGGGCTTTGTTTGTAGACCTGCTCGCAGGACTAGTTGTGCTCTGTTTAGTTTTTTCCCCACATTGCTGCAAGTATTAAATCCTAGAACAGTAAGAATCACTTGTTGATTCATGCATATTCTAGCAGAGATGGCGAGTTACTAGTGTTTTTTTCTTCTGTCTGTTAGCGTTAAGGCTATCAAATTTTTTTTTGCCAAGAAGGCAGTGGAACATATTATCACATTTTGTTCATTTTTTTGTATTTATCACTTTTTTTAGGGTGAAACGTGAAAGAAAAAACATTTAATCTTGTTTTCATGGTTATGTAAAGTCTGGAAAAGAAGATTTTGTGTGTATATTTTTGGTTTGCAGAGTTTGTTTCATTTTCATTTTTTATTTTTCATATCAGACGTACACAAACCTCTTGGCTGCAGCGAAGCTCCACGTGTATGTGATTTACTCTCAATGTGACACCACTTAACCATTGGCAATTGTGGTCGCTGACTGGCCAGACAGGGACAGCTGAAAGCAATAATGGCTGCATTCCCTTGATATACTGTACTGTATGTCAGATCCTGCCTTGATTTTCTTCATGTACGAACTTTTACTACAGAGTAATACAGTTTAAAAGTTCAAAAGCACTTCTATTTGAGTGGCTGAACGGGGATTTGTTTGGAAAAAAAAAAGCCTTTTACATGCGACGTTTGTGGAAGCGCCTTCAAGATTCCTTGAACGTTCCTGTCAGCTTCTTTGCTCTCATATTTGGGGCTAACAGGCGTCGGCTCAGGCATCCCCGTGTTGACCTCAGCTCTCACGCTTCAGTTCACCTGCGCCATTTATCATCATGTAAGCATTGTACATTTTTCGGTGGAGAAGCTACACTTCAGAACAGAGATCTGCACGAGATGCATGTCTTTCGGGGATGTCAGTGGAAGCACAGATGAGGCGCAGAGTTTCTCCACCCTCATCAGTTGATTTACATCCTTCATCGTAGCCGAGTCTCCTCTCTGTCTCCACCAGCCATGCCATGCCTCTTGTCGTTTGTATGCCATATGTTTTGCACATTGTGTACATATTTATATAGATGTAATGCATATTTTTATACATGTGTAACATCCATGGGTTCTCTATTTTGTAAATACTCCAAAAGATGTATATAAGGATTGTATGCCTTTATGTGTCAATAAAATTTGGTGTACTGTGATTGCTTCTGCACAAGTTATTTACAGAATAAACAGATGGCACGTTGCTTTTCAGATACCAGGCGAGGAAACAGAAACACAAGAATGAAGGAAGCCACTGCATTTGAATGATGCCGTGGTTGTTACCTAAACAGTTCTCTGTCCGACTTGTCCAGTTATAAGCCCGTGTTTGCATATGCTCGGTAATGTATTTCCATTTTCCCTTCAGATAATGGATGTTACCAAATATATTTCCCTTATACCGAGGAAACTGGTTACAAAGGTCATTCCACTGTTGGCAGACAAACCATGACGCTGTGTATGTAAATATTCACGTTTCCATTTAGGATCAGGTGGTTTGGGGCAGCCTCCTATCTGGATGGCAGCGTTTGCTTGATGCGTCTTAGTTAAGTCCTTGTTATGCAGATGTTCTGGTAGGCAAACTGAGGCTGACTTTCACAGTGTGTGTGTTTCAACAGCAGCATCAAAAGACCATTTAAAGAACAGTGTTTGTCTGGTTATCCAAGACTTTGTCCGGTTTGTAACAGCACTGTAGTTGACTCCAGGCATGCTGCACCAAGACCAGATGTAGAGTCAAAAGTGAACTAAGTCCTGATGAAAGGTAGCATGTCAAAATGCTTGTGGAGTTTCCTTAACGTAGCACTGGAGAAAAAAAAACAGCAAAGGCCAAGTCCCAGACATCTTCAAGACCGCAGGAAATTGTCACTCAGGTACAGAAGATGCGGATTGTTCTGTGCAAATCACAGCAGGGCTGTTAATATAGTAATCTCCATGTCAAAATGGACAGTAGGTGTGTATGCGTGTCTGGCACTGGGGACAGTGGTGGTGGACGTCCTTCAGGTAGTCCTTGAAGAAAGGGATTAAACAGCAGCCTGCAAAACACCTGAAGAAAGGAAGAGTTTGGGGATCTGTGAGGGAAATGAGTCACTGAGCTCACAGTTTCTTTAATACTGACTGAAACACTTAAAACACTGGAAAAACACTCAGCTGAAATACATAAACTAATACTCAGTGATGGAGCATGATCTGTCTATATTTAGCTGCATTAGCCACCATTAGCTATGGGTCTTACCAGGCTCTACAAAACTGCATTAAACTGAACAATGGTGCCTTTCCAAACACAACAAAGAGCAATGAGATGAACTAGCCAACCTGCTACAAAGGTGGTAGTTAAAAATTAAAATCCTTTCTCATGCAGCGTCTCTCTTATGAATCATTCATTTAAATGAGCAGTTCGACATTTTGGAAAAATGTTTATTTGCTCTCTTGTTGAGAAACGATCAGTCGGCTACAACCAGGAGACCTTTAGCTTATCTTAGCATAAAGACTAGAAACAAAAGAAAAATAAATGTCCTAACACCTCAAAAACTCCACTTAAACTTCTCATTTTTACACTTTGTCTTGTACAAAATAAAATGAAAGAGATAAAATTATAGTGTTAATAAGTAAGCTTTGCAGGTGCTGGAAGGCAGATTTTTAACCTTAGGACAGAACCATGCTAGCTGTCTCCTCCTGCGTCTCCTGGCTGCAGCTTCGTCCTGTATATAGCGTACAGCCATGAGACTCTTGGCAAAAGACCAAAGAAGCATATTTCACAAAATGTCTCATCCTTTAAAGGCTAAATGTCATCACAGCAGCCTGGCTCGATAAACATTTGAATGAGGTCAGAGAGGTCATACCCCATCATGGAGCACAAGCAGCACAGCGCCCACATGGTCTTGCCCACTTGGCTGCAGGTTTCTGTGACGATGATCTCTTGACAGGATGGACACTGGGTGACAGCTGGCGTCTGACCCAAGCTGTCCACTTCCCCATGAGACAGACAGAGAATTACTGGCCCAGTAGATACTCATACTGTTATAATTGTGTGCATGTGTGTGTGGTGGTGTAACTTACCTGGGACGACTTGGCCTGTTGGTCCTTCTGCCACAGGCCTAGTTTTTGCTCTCTGCTCCAGTGTTGTGTCCACATGTGGAGCTGGCAGCAGGTAGATCCCCCCACAGGGTGTCTGAGTTTTATAAAAAGTGGGACGCGCATCCTGTTGACCTGATTTAAAACATGAGTGGTTTAAACATGTTTTTTTAGAGTGACATTTTGATGCATTAAGATATTGTTAAGTAAAGAAGAGTGTCCATCCACTGGGGGCCATTACTGAGTTTGGAGCTCCTTTCCTGTTTCTCCAGCTCCTCCTTTTTAGCCTGCAGCTCCTCCAGCTCCTTCTGGACGGCGTCCAGCTCACTCAGATCGTTGCTGTCCTCACCGGCCACTGAAGACACCACACATGGAGAGGAGGTTTACAAAGCTGAAGCAGATCTTTTATTATTGCAGCCTACTTCATGTGGCCCCGAAACTGACAAAATGCAGTAAAAAGTTATTAAAGTCATATTTATAGATGGAAATATAAAGAAGTTATTATTGAGTATAAAAAGAAATATAAAGCTTTATATACTTCAAATGAATTACGTTTAGATTTATGTTACTCTTGTATTTGTCTTAACTGATTTTGGTTTTACCCCTCAGTTTTTCTATTTCTTACTTCATAGCACACATTTATTAAATCATCTGTTTCATATTGTCATTAATTATTATAATGTCATCATGATAATGAGATGAAAGTACATAAGACAAAACAATACACTGGCTAGCTCCTACTTTGTTAGCTAACTTTATTGTCATACGCTAGCCAGCAAGCTAACACCAACAAAGCTGGCTAAGTTGGTAAAAAAAAATAGACGTCTCTCCCCTTTACAGCCAAATTAAAACTTAACTTTCTCTTCTTTTTATCTTTTACTAGTGCACTTTATTTTTCAGCAAATAATGCATTGTAGCCAGCAAGCGAATGGCAATAACATTAGCTAACAAAGTGCTTTATGATTTGATAAATACAATTAACTGGTAAAGTGTTTTTACAAAGTGCTTGTGAAACTTGCATACATCCCCCAGCTCAATTTACGGGGGGGCTATAATATCTGACTGTCCCCTCTTGAGGTAGAAAGATGTATTACAAGACAGGACAGCCCGCAGCTACCTGGTTAGCATGCTAACTTTAGTAGACATCTCTACGACACAATACACTGACGTCTTTGACACAACATCAGAACTGTTACTTCTGCACATTCAGATCATTTTAGTTAATTTACAAATGTTTTAAACCATAATTCCTACATACACACCGCACCTTTGATTTTCTTTTTAGACTCTATATGATAGCTTAAAAAACAATATTACCAACTGATGTATTTTCGGCTCCATAGTTAGAGTAAATTCCCAAAAGGCCTAAATCATAAATTTTTTTTGAATCTTTCTTTTTTCATGTGATTTTTTTTTTTTTTTTTTTTAATTTTACCTCCTCATGAAGGATTATTCAAATTGAAATGACAAAATCACGCATTGGTTGCACTGCACATAGCTCAAATATGCATATACTGGTATGCAACCATACCAGTCTGACAAGGGTTTATCATGAGCGGTTGGTTTCTTTTTAACAGGTCACATTTAAGTGGACTGATTCATTGTTTTTATCATCACATTAAGGGAGTGACTCACTTTCCTCTGTGGTCCCACCACAATTGTCCTCAGCCTTTTTCCTGAAGCTCTGCATCTTCAGCAGGAAGAAACGCCTGTTGGCAAGTTGCTTTATGCGGAAATCGATGGGGTTAGATTCAAGCTGGGTATCAGGATCAGAGCCATTCCACTGTTCTAGTCCTGAGTCTGAACTGACACCTGTGTTCAACCCCATGCTCTGTGTGGAGCTCAGAGACTGAAGGAACATCACACCCTGGGCTGGGATCTCCATCCTGCTTTAAAGGCCTGAATCAACGGGTTTTTGAACTGGTGACGTAAATCCTGAACCAAAACCAGCTCAAAGACAGCTCAAAACTCAAGTCCTCCTGGGGGGGGGGGTTTCGGTTCCGAGGCTTCTTCTTTCATTTGCAGCCCAGAGAAATGGAAAGCTGGTCGATGTTGACATTTCTAGCAACGTCTCATAAAAAAATCTTCCGTCGAAATCAGTCTAAAAAAAAAACAAACCTGAGGAATTGTAAAATAGACTCATCCACATAATGTGTTTTCACCATCTGGTCAGTCTCAGTTCCTGACCTTAAAAGTAGCTTTAAAATAGGTGTCACAGCATATGTTTGATGGTTCCATTCAAATGATGTGAACATGCAAATGTTGTCAGTCTGGAGCACATGCAGGTCGTTGGACAGAAGACTGAGGTCATGTTGTCTGATATGAGGTGTGAACAACAGCTCAGCTTGTTTTGTTGCTCATAATAATAAACTTTATTTGTATAGCACCTTTCATACAGGAAGTGCAGCTTTACAAGAGAGAAATCACATGCACAGAGTGAGTGCTTTACATAGAAAAAACAGAATGGACATTAAAAAAAAAAAAACAAGATGGAGATGAGGATGGAAATAAAAATAAAGGCAATGCATAAAACCACACAATAAAATATTAAAATCTGGATAAAAATAGAGCAAATAAGGATAAAAATCTGAATAAGTATATTAGGATGAAGCTCTAAAAGACTGCTGTCTGACATAACACAATCTCAATTGTGGTTGATCATAGTCTTTTGTTAGACAGGCTGTTTGTTTTTCTCCACTGTGCTGTCATAAATACACACAGTGCACAGTAACGGCAGGTGAGATGACCTTTACCAAAAGCTCAAAGTCGAGTTAAGTTCAAGTGCAGATTATTTCTAATTGTATTTACTTTAGACTTTGGGTTTTGGTTGAATAATTACAAACATATGAAAACATCTAATTGAAAATGATACTGATAGTGAAATTTCTGTTTCTCACTGTCCATCAAATTAAGTGCAAGAACACATTCTAACATATTTTTATTCTGCTGAGGGGTTTTAGCTTCAGTTTCAATGTATTTCAGCCATCAGAAACCCTTGATACGAATTTACATACATGTGGTGCTGATACAGCTGAGTTCAAAGGTCACAGCCGCTCTCGCTACATACCTAAACATTTACGTCTCAGTCGATTAGTAATCTAAAAATAATAGGAACCTTGTGGTGCTCCGTCGCACACAGTGTACCGGCTTGTTCAACTGTGAAATGTGGCAGTTGGCCCCATGTGACAGTAGCCGGCCACCATAGCATCAATAAAGCCCGGAGCGAGTTTTTAACATCAGCAGAGCAGATGATGTCTGACCCATTTTCCTTATATAAAATCACTCCATACATACACATTGGTGTTCATGGAGATAACGGCCAAAAGACTGTAATAACATGTAGATAAGGAGCATGTTTCATAAGCCTTATCTGTGACCTGTTTTAATTTCCGATTTGTCTTTTTATGCCATGGTACAGTTTGGGTTTCTTGCAGTTTCTATGGCACTGTGGAGGTTATCTGGGCCACTGCTCCCAGGACGAGCAAACACAGATGTAACACAAAAAGGCAAAGAAGAGATCAGGATTATACATTTTAAGACATTTTTAGTATTAAAGAGGAGAGCAGAACCTCAAAATTGTAGAGTGTGTTGTTCTACCAGCTGACCACTAGATGTCAGTGTCTTACACTGAAGGAGCATGTCAGGTCTACAGAGGATTATGTCCTTAGTTTACAGGGTTGACGTCACTAGTCCTGCAGTGGCAGACCTCCATGCATCCATTCATCCACCCATCCATCTATTCTTTATTTCATCCCTCAGAGCATGTACCAACCTGAATTATTAAGGCACAAGCTGCATAGTTTTCTTCCTCTTCTTCCATGTTTCGAAGGCTCACTCGCCTCTGTTCTTGCACATACTCACAAACCTATTTTCTCGGCATAGTTGTTTCACGTTACGTGTGTGTGTGTGACAGTGTGTGTGCCAGATGCATACAGATCAAATAAGCATGTGTGTGCACCACCTGTCAGGGTATTAGTCACCTACAGAAGGATGCACACAGTCATTGATGGTTAACGAGCTTCATTATTCATCAATAAAAAGTTCTCTCATATCGTTGGACAATAGTGTTACTGTGATACTGTAAAAGTAACACTTGGACCAGTGTTACCCTCTTCACCTGGAATTATTCAAAATAAGAACAGTTACAGGGCCTGCCTTTGAACTTTGGGGCCCTAAGTGGAACTTGCTCCTACCTCCTTAATTCCCAGGGGTTTTTTCACCCTAAAATACTTAATTTTAAATTTCTCACTATTTCTATATTAACAAAGGATCAAATGATGACATGTAATGAGAATGGAGCCGCTCATAGTAACAAATCCCACTGAGAATCGGATATACAAAGCATTTTAGCATCTGAGAAACAAGTTAGCTGCCAGCCCAGCACTTGTTAGCAACTAGCTAGTGACCATAGTGTAGCATTTCACAGCTAAAAGGCCAGATATTTTGTCTCAGCAACTGATGGAGATCAAACCAGAGCTAAGAGAGAGTGAATATTGGATTTACATTTACTAAATGGACAGAAACACAAGTCCAAAATGAATGCTAATGCATCTGCTAATGTGCTAATGCGATGTGCTAATGTGTCTCTGTGTCTGCCAGCAATGTAAAAAAGCAACCGTTTGCTAACATGTTTGACACATTATCTTTCTAAGATGATATCCTGTATTTTAATAGCTTGTTGTGTTTCCTCAAAGAAGCCAAAACATCCGTTATTGTAGTTTTGAGTAAAGCTACAAAGGAAAATAGCATTCATATAAGCCTTTCGAAACATGCTATAGTAACAACTATAATAACACTTTTCAATTATTTTCAAAATGCATTGATATCTTTTAACATATCCTTGTTTATCTTGTATTTATACACAAAAACATGACTACAGATGAATGCAAATGTTGGTCCCTGTCCAAGTTAAAAACAGACAGGATAGTTGGCTACTTGGCTAACTGACAAGCATTATCGTAAGAATTTGCATGCTAATGTTTTCAACAGTATTAATTAGCTTATAAACAGTAAACTTTAGGGTCCTAACTAGAAAAGTGCACTCAGTAGAGTTCAGATCTCTGCCAGGTGTGTCTGGGGGCGTAGAAATGAGGCAGCAAATAGCCAATAAAATAGGTTTTTCACAAATTGTGAATCACCACAACCCACAAGAGGTCCTTGAGCATAGAGTCATAACTGCGCACAAAAAATATTAGGTGATGAGACCAGTAGCAGCATTAGATTAGATTATATTAGATAGGCACACTAACACGACCAAATGCATGATCCCCTTCAGGCTTACAGTAAATCACCCAACACTTATGTTAGAAACAATGCACTGAAACATGCTGAAAGACTCTACACACCCCTGTAATCCCCAGCCATAACAGTGAGCTGTTACATAACCAACACACAGCAGTGCTCTGTCAAACAAATTCATCTTTAACTGTAACAGTACTGAATTACCTCAGCGATATGGGTCAGTCTCTGTTTACTAGCTGTATGATTATTGTATAGTGGAAGAGACAGATGATTTTTACACACTCTGCTGTCTAGTGTGTCCATTAGGCAGCATGGTGTACTGGGTCGCTCCCTCCCAGAGCACGTCTCACCGATGATGACATACAGTTGCTCAGAGGGTTGCGTCATGCCTGGATTACTGTGTGTGTGTGTGGAGGGGGAGTTTCATGTATTTCTATACCAAACTGGAACTGATGTCAGACAGGGATGTCTTTTAAAACATTGTTTTAAGCATACTTAATGTGTACTTTGACATTTTCTTAGGACCTCTATTTAGGCTCAAGGTTAGCATCAGATAAGGGTGCCAGTAATGAATGTCACCATGTGGGATACTCACGAGTGTGGAATGACGGTGTGGGTGAATGAGTGTGTGTGGATGTTCCTGTTCTCTTGTCTGAACAAAGCCATTGTCAAACCACTTCCTGTGCAGCAGCTTGCAGCTGGACTCTCATACTGACTAATATGAGGAGAATTTGAGCACACAAACACTCTCACAGCAGTTGTTTCCACTCGTGGTCTCAGACTTGTTGGCTGAACATGAGCGGCAGCAATGATGTCATCAAACTGGGACAGTTTTGTTTTTGTTTTTTTGTTTTTTTTACTTTTTTTTCTTTTGCCAGGCAGAGACAGGCGAGATCACTGCACCACTGAGGCTGATCAGAGGCGAGGAGAGGGAGGAGGAGAAGTGTGTTTGTGTAAGAGGAAGTGAGAGAGGAGAGAAACATATAGAGGAGGGGAGAGGAGGGGAAAAGAGGAGAAGGAGAAAACAGGATGAGAGGGGATGTCAGGCACGCTGCCAGCATGCAGGTCTAATATGAAAAACGATGTCTGCGGCTGCAGCGACAGGCGAGTGAGGATGGATCCAGTTCTGCATCAGACACACTACATCACATTCCCCGCAGACGCCTATCTGCACAAGAGTTATGTTCACACACATATCGCCGCCGTAAATCAGCTGTTGCAACAAAAGGGTTATGCAATAGAGCTTCCCTTAAAATCTCTGTGTAGCACCATTCAGGAGTACAATTCAGAGACTGAATCCGCATGCCACCTCATTGTTATGCCTCAAACGCATAACAACAAAGATTAATCGTGGTGACAAATCACGAGAGTTTCCTGGTGTGTTGCCACAGCGTGCCTCCCCACAGGGTGCACACTCATTTTTCTCAGGTGGATTGACTTATCAACAGATCTGCACTCGCTTCTGTTCACATGATCGCCTGCAGACACTGTTAAACAACATGTACAGTGTGTGGCATGTGTGGGTCACTGACATGGTTTTCAGATGCCGACAATGAACAAGACTATTACTGAAAGGGCTGCGAGAGACTCCTCCACTTGATTATAAAGTGCCCTGTGACATGAAACAGCAGAGCTTCTGTTCCTCCAGTGTAAATGTCAGTCTTAAGGGATAAGGCTAGCACTCTTGTATATTTTTAGCTATGCTAGCAGCATCGCCCTGGGGATGGAAATCGGACTGTTGGGTGGTTGGTTGCTCTCATTGAAATATCTAGTCAAGGGATTGGCACAACATTTTCTCCAGATATTCATGATTCCCACATGATGAGTTGTGACGACTTTGGTGACTTTTCCTCCGGCACCACCGAGATGCCGAAACTTGTGCTTTTTAAAGAAATGTCTCAACAACTATTTGACCGTTTGCCATAAAATTTGGCACACCCAATCACTCCCCCCTCAGGATGAATTGTAAAAACTTGCCCTTTAAATATTTCATCTAGCGCCATCTTGAGGCGTAAACCTAACAAATTCCCATCATCTTCAGCTGTACTTTGTGCTTAATGCTACTCAGCAAAAATGAACACGCTAACATGCTAAACTAAGATCGTGAACATGATAAACTTTATACTTGCTAACCATCAGCATGTTAGCATTGCAATCAGCTCAGACTCATTCTGCTGTTGCTAAACCACACATAGTGATGCATATATGCCTATATGCATGTGTTGGAACTGTTAGCAGCATGTTTGCGTACCCTTATACTGTCTTCTTATTTGCATCCTAGTTTTCTTTCTTGTATACTGTTGGTGCTTGTTTGCTGCAATGGCCTGATTCCCCACAGGGATCATTAATGTTTCATCTAATCTAATCGAACCCCTGCTGTCACCACAGAGCCGCCTCACAGTTCAGACAACAGAGCAAAGCTGCAGAGCGGGACTGTAACAGAAAATCCTGTTTGATATGAGGCAGACAGCGATAAGCTCACACTGGGTCGTAAAAATTAAACTGAATGTGAGGGAGGAGCATGAAAATGTGAGCAGGCAGTGCAGCAGCTGATGATTATTATTGTGAACTCTGAGGCTTTACTATGCATAAATTCTGCGGATGCACAACAGATCAGTGGCACAAAGGGTAACACCCACATTCAGTGTTCCCGCGTGCACGTCTGTGGCTGTGATGTCCTGTGGTGCAGCAACCTGCCAATTCACCTGTGAATGTGTTTTATGGCTCGTTTCTCCTCTCTGTCTTTTGAAAAATCACTTTCTGCACACTACAAGCTCCGTGTCTCTCCGTGAAGTGAAGTGGAGACACGCAGGAAGAGAAAACGAGAGCGATCATGTGCATGGAGAAGTGTCTCTGACACAAAGAAGGAAGAGGGAGGAGGGGGCTGCTGAAGAGAGAAGGAGAGGGAAGTGAAAAGGAAAGGGAGAAACAGAAAGGAATGCATATTGATGCATATTGCTTTTATAAGGCCAGTCTGACCTGTTCAGGCAGTCCACACGCTCACACACACCTAATGCACTCCGTGAAGTCATGCTGACAAACACACGGGGTCCACATATATGTGGCTTTCTCTCCTCACAGCATCACATGACCTGGGAACAAAAACAGCATGTGTCTGCCTCTGTCACTTCCCCCAGTGGTCTCTTTATGGTCACACACATTCACATATGCACACACACACACACACACACACACACACACACACACACACACACACATACACTTCCCCTGTTTCCACCGTGAGTGTAATGTATTGTTTTAGTGCTGGTGTGTGAGTGTGTGTATGTGTGTGTGGCTGCTCAGTCCGGTGCTAATGCGTCCAGCCAGGCAGCACTGATACAACAGTGAGAGCAGAGATAAAGCCGGCTTTGTGTCCAACTCAGGATCTCGGCCACAGAGTGGCTGAAATGGCACACAGCCATTGTCACAGCTTCACTGCGGCTACACACACACACACACACACACACAGTGAAAGCTGGTGACACCACCACTGGCTGAAACTGCAGCCGCATTAAAGTGCAATTGTGACACTGTTTAACATCAGTGAGTCACTGCCATATTATTTTAAGACATTGATATAATTACTGCAAACAAACAACATCATTGGTCCAGGATGACTGGCAGGCTCTCACAGCTTCTTTTGTATTGTGTGCCACTGGAGCTGATTTCACAGGAAATGTGCAGGATTGGATGATAAAACAAAAGAAAACAAAGAGAAGTGTCCTTCCAGCGGCACTCCTGCTTGCAGTGGAATTCTTACTGTACAAATCACAGACATGTTAATCATTGTTACATTATGATATATCACATCAGCAGCTAGTTGGAACAGTTTAAAGGCGACTTTCAATCTATTAACGCCTCAGTTGATAACATCTTCTATTTGTCTCAGAGACAACAAACAAGAATCCATGAATGGGGAACCACAGCTGGAGACGGGTTGAGTGATTGATGAGGCGTCATCAAGACACACAGCTGCTCGTTTTCCGAGTCATTTCGAGCAGCTCTGAGCTGCTGCTGACCAGATATGATGCATTGTTCTCTCAGTTTTTTTATTGGTTTTTGTCCCCCAAGTCATGTCCAACACCCCTTTGACTGGCGAAGCAAGTTTTAATGCCACTGTGCCGGTGACAGCTGTGGCCTGAGGCTTTGTGTTTTGGGGTTGTCGGTCAGTCCGTCTGAATGGACCCAACACGATATCTCAGGAACACCTTGAGGCAATTATTTAAATTTGGCGTCCACTTGGACTCGAGGATGAACTGAGTAGACTTTAGTGGTCAAAGGTCACTGTGATGTCACAAAACACATTTTTGAGCCTCAAGAATTTGTGAGCTAATTATGCCAAAATTTCACACAAATGTCTCAAAATGATGAAGTGACTGGTTTTTGATTACTTTTTAGGGGACAAAGTCACCTTTGAAAGACCGCCTGATGAATTTCAGCTTTGTGAATCCTCTATTCGGCTGCACTGTTAATGCACTCTTTGTCATGGTGCATTGCTGTTGTCTGGTTTCTCAGTGAACTTTCAGTCTGACTCATCATCTCTTTTTCTTTGCCTCATGTCTGCCATGTGTGTGTGTGTGTGTGTGTGTGTGTGTGTCACCTTTCTCTGCTTCCTGCTGCTAACTGCAGCTTGTCCGGTGCAGCGCCAGAGCCTCCACCTGTAGAGAGAACAGGGGAAGGTGAGGTGCTAGGTTACAAACAAACCCAATGTCACTGAGTCCGTTCTGCTCCCCTGCTCCTCCACACAGTGCGCAGTGTCCTCTGTCGTCCCCGCCTGCATACCTCACAGGCTCCATGTCCATTTCTACAGCACAGTCTACAGTCCACCTGCTTATCTAACACCTATAAGCAGCGTGTTGCTGCATGCTGGTGATACCTACTTTTTTTTAATGAATGAAAATGAGGTACAAACAGAACCATTCATTTAGATTGGCAGGCTCGAATGGCTATTTTCTCTTCCTCTTTCATGGGTTTTTCTAAAACACTGTGCTGAAATTTTCCTTGCTGTTGATTGAGGTTCAAGCTCAAACAGCTGCTTTTACAGGATACATGTAGCCTTTATGTTAAATATGCTATCAATGAGAGAAAGAAATGGAAAATAGAGCCAATGATGGCAACAGGATCCAGACAAAGTAGAGGAATGTCAAACTGAACCTGGACTGTATCTTTAAATAAGATTTTTATGTTCAGCGTTTCCCACCAAAACACAAATTTTATCCTTTAAAATATTGAAATCATACATTGTTTACATCCATGCTCTTCATCACTGCTGTTGTATTACTAGTCATTGAAATTAAATTGTAGGCGCCAAAAGAGGAAATCTTCTCAATCAAGGTTAAAAAAACTTCCCAGTGGTTAACACCAAGTGCCCGACAGCGGCGGGCTAATATAGTCATGTTTACACATGAAGCGAGACAGGTGTGCTGATGGTGTGCCATCTGTGAGGCTGTGTTGTGTCCACACCGTCCAGTGACCCAGAAAACAACGTCCTGGTTTTGCGTGTAGGACAGATCAACCGAGCAGAGCAGGATACTAACACTAAGACGATTCACACGTTCATGATAAAGGCAGCCATGCTCTTATAATACAAGTAGGTTCGGTCATGCAATGTGATGAATTAGAAAGCCCGTGGGAGCTCTTCCCAGCCAAGTGTTGAGGTCAGAAGATGATGTGATTTATGTTTCGTTTGCATCAGCAGTTTGTTTGGTATAAATAGAAGAACTGGGTACTTAGCACTAGTAATTATACAATAACCACAATAACAGTTTTCTGGGAAAATCGTGAGCTGAAGACGACCAATCTCTAGTGGAATCGCTCACTTTGTGGATTTAAAGCACTCTGCACTCTATCATACTGCTGTTGGACAGACCCTGTATGTTTATTGCCGTCCCTGCTCCCACATGCTCCGATGCACTGCAGCACCTGATGCCAAGCTGTCGGCATTCACCCGAGCTCACTTCAGCAGCTCAAGAACTGGCAGAGTGGCACACGCAATCAGCCAAGGCGATCTCTTTTATTTCCTGCAGAGGAGGAAGCAGTGAGGAGGTGAGCTGAGGACAAGGAGAACTCTGTGACCCCTCCTTTACCAACACCACCACCACCACCACCACCACCACCATCGGCATGTGTGGTGTGGGTGTTTATGTATGGCAATGGCGCGCGTGTAGACAGCTGGTGTTTGTGTTTACATCTACAGAGCTGTAGATTCGGGATGGCGATGATGGACATCGACCGCGGAGCTGGACTCCCTCTTTCAAAAGCTTTCCTCTCCTCTTCTCTCCTCCATTCTGGCTTTCATCTCTGGGCCTTCTCTCTCCAAAACATCAGACAGATGTCTTAGTTCTCAGAGAGGGAGAAGCGGAAAAAGACAGAGAGGTTTGTGACTTTGTAGTCTGGCTGGGTGACTGTATTAAATCCGCCTGGCTGAGAGGAAGCCAAGCATGAGATTATGATGCATCCATCTTCCCACTGTCATAATTTAACACACTGCTCTGGAGTCTCTAGTTCACACACACGCACACACACACACAAGTATACATCTTGATCAAGAGGCCCTTTTCTTTGAAAAACCTCACATTCAATCGACTGTACAGCCAATAGTCACACACTGCAGTGCTGCTTAGGTTGACATACAATATTTATTTAGGTTCACAAAAATGATAAGTTAATTATCAGGTAGTCCACAAATATTGTGGGAATGGTCTCATACAGTCATACAAGTGGGAAAACATACATGAGAAACCATTTAGGAACAGGCCCACCCAGAAACGCTCTGATTTAACCAAATAAAGTATGAAGCATGGAACAGGACGAACTGAGACATTAGTTTAGTCTAAATAATAAAAAGGAAGTTGCTTATTTATTCATTATTATATCCATACTTTTCCAAATGATCTTTTTTAAAAAAGGACCCTCAGTTATCCAAAATATCTCTTCTTACTCTCTCTTCTTTTATCTAATGAAAAAATAATCCAAACAGGAGAAACTAAAAAAAAGGGGCAGACCCTGAAATTTTAAATATTGCCATACATCAGGGTCGTCCCTAAACTGTCCCTCAGTGGTATCAATGGACCAGGGACCGGTCAAAAACTAGAGACCTAAATGTTGTAAAAACCCCTCTGTAGCACTGTACTGAGGGTATATATATACTGTATATCTGAAAGTAGTCTGTAGTGTCCCCAAATAGCCTGTGGTGGGCTTCCCCAAGCTGCCCCACACCCACTTTCTTCTCTTTGTTTCTCACATCAAACAAGACGTTTTGTTGAATTCTGCCTGAACAGTGAGGCACCACTGATTTGACTCTAGCTCTTCAGAGAAACACTCATCTATTGCATTTTTAGAAGCTTTGGGAATGAGACCCACCACCCCACCCTCATCTTTACCTCCATACCCCTCCCACAGGTGTCTATCATCTTTTCAACCTATTGTAGATGAAATCGCACCCACTCCGTATGATGAAAGTGTTGACGGCTGTGTTCCTGTTCAGCTCATCAGTTACATCATTACTAAAGGCCTTTAAGCTGGCTGCATTCTGGTTAGCATGCTAGCTAGCAAATTCTTGTCTCATCTGTGCTCTCATAAACAGCAAACTCATCAAATTCAGTGACCATATCAACATTTTCCAAGTAGCCGCCATATTTCCCTGGACCTGCATGAGCACGGTTTCCATGGGAACAAAGTGGGCGTGGTTTCATCTGAAGAAGGTTGGAGGAACAATACACGCCTCCCGTAACCACATCTCAACCTCATGTATGTTTGCTACAAAAGATGTTACACGTTATGAACACATCATGCAAAGTGGCAATTCTGTTTACAAAGATGGAGTAGTCGTGTTTTTTTTTTTTAAATCTGTAGCCATTTTTAGCTGCGTTTCATTCACTCTTTCCAAAAAAAAAAGGATCAACCTGAAGTCCCACCCATTTTCAAAGCCACATCCCTTAACCTCTCAACAAAAACAGAACAATTAGCATTTAAAAACGATATTATATTAAACCATGATTTCTCATTTTTCTTGTAATAACCCAAATCTCCAGAAAAAAGTATACAGTGGACAGCTGTAGTCTGAGTCCAGGTTTAAAACTGCCAGGAAAAGCCATCGCAGCAAGGATCAGTTAGCATAAACCAGAGCGGCTGCTGCCTTTAAGAAAAAACCTTTAAAAACATGTCCTGCGGCGGCGGCAACGGTTGGTTTAAGAAGAATCCCTGATTGGCTGAAAGAAGTCAGGTGACCACCAGGTGAGGTAAGAAAAGTCCCACCTTTAACGATGGGGATGACAGTATGGAGGTGTTTCCTCTAAACGCTATTGTGTGTGTATTGGTGTGTGTGTGTGTGTGTGTGTGTGTGTGTGAATATATATGCGTGTGTATACATTTTTGATTACAAACTGATCACCCGCTCACATGCGTACACACTCACACTCAAGTGCGCGTTGATTTTTGAGTCAATCTCAAACACTGCATTGCAAGTCCCTCTCTCCTCATGCAGCACAGACAGTTGCAGAAACACAGAATGCCAGCAGGAAAAAAAAAGTCACTGGCTGAAACGATGGAGGGGGGAAAAAAACGAAACAAAAAAATTAAGTTTGCTGCCTCGAGTGTTCTTGAACATCACATAGAATCCTTGGGCGTGACAATTTTTTTTAAAAATTTCTGTTTTTTAGTTCAATAATATTTCTCTTATCTATGCATTTACTTAGGAAAAACTAACAAAGACTTCAGTTGCTCTCTTATTACTATGTGTGTGCGTATCTTTTTTTTCTTTCTATTTTTGATATTTGCATTGGTTTTTCTCCTCGTCTTAAATTGTCCACGTTGAGTTTTTCTTGGTTTGCGTAGTTTCCGTCTCTTTCCGTATCCTTTTCGGGAAAAAAGAACAAAACCCATTTCTACCCCATTATCACCTCCCACCCTCCCCGCTTTACTCTCACCCCCCTTTCCCTCGCTCCCCAGGTTGGAAGGGGGGCTTTTCAGTCCCGTGCTGCCCTTCATCTCTCAGCCTCCATCGCTACACTAGCCTTCTGCTCGGCGCCCGCGTGGGGGTTCACTCCCGTGGGCCAGGCAGGGCAAGGCTGCGTGGGGGGTTGCCCCTGAGTCCAGAGTCCCTGTGGAGGCTGCGGCACATTAGGTACGTTTGGTGAGACCCCCCAGCCGCCGACCTGAGGGGGCGGGGGTGAGGTGGCCATCGAGGCGGCCATGGGACTGCCGCCGCTGCCGCTGTTGAAGCTCTCGGACGCCTTCAGCCTGGAGAACATGGTCAACGCGTCCGGGAAGTTGGGGGGCGTCGCTGGTGTGTTGGCTGGGGTGCACATCTGACAATGAGGAGGCAGAGAGAATAATGAATGCATGTCCAGAACAGGAAGACTGACAGATATAAGCTGTGCAAACAGAAACAGGACGGCCTCATTTTGATAATCAATGAACTGTTTAAAGCATTGATCATACAGAAATGTCCAACATTCACTGGTTCCAATTTTCACAATTCATTTCTATTTCACTGTTCACAAATTACCTGAGAAAACAATCAGCAGATTAATCAATGATGAAAATAATCGTTAGGATAATGACTTTTGGTAGCTGCCATGGAGTGAACTCGCTGCCTTTAGCTGTGGCTCAGAGCGCACTTGGAGGATTGCAGCGCAAATATTTATAGCTGCACCACACTCTGCTTTATTGAGACTGCCATCAGAGGAGAACTTGGTATCTTTTCATCTTGTATAAAGGATTTCTCCCAGTATGACTGCTGACCTTCACTGTAAAATGGTGAAGCTGTAAAGAGCTTTTTGCTCTTGTATTGCAACAGAACGACAAACTCCTATATTGCTCGGAAAAAATCATGTTGTGCCGACAAGCAGTATTACTGCAGCAATGTACATTATGGAGTACACGTCAAAATGTTAAGATAACACTTCATTAATCCCCTGTAGGAGAAATTAGGGGAGGAAGAAAACTCTTCTGTATAACTGAAGGGAAAGTTAGGGGAATCCCAGTCTCTCTATGCTTCCCCAGAGGGTCCTACTGATGACATTACAGTCCTTTGTTTACATCCACTTCCTGTTTCAACGGTAATATGGCGTCCAATCTGATTTAGCAGACTAGATAAACCTGCTAAGACTGCGGATAACAGCTCATATTGCTTTGTGGACACACACATCGACAGGCGAACACACACACACAAACACACCATAACTCTTTGGCCTCAATACATCTCCCTGTGCTCTAACCTCCTCCGACCCTTCTTTGTGGCAACACTGTTATTGTTCTGCTGCCAGGAGTTCCTTTAGTGGCGCACCCTGAGCACACACAATACATGCGTGTGCCAAAAACAACAGTGAACCTACCACCTTGTAGTTAATACGGCATGTGAACAACATGTTTGGCTACTCCGAAATAATAAGCCTTCGTCATCATCGTCATCTTCGCCTGCTTCCTCCTCAGCGTCCCCGTCCATGTGTGACCAGGAAAACAACAACCTGCTGTGTTCCATAGGGAAGCAGAGGTGGAGCCACGTTTAGCCAGGAGGCTTGTCATCTAAAAATAAGAGCCTGGGCTGAGAGGCTAACAGGGCAGGCACCTACATGACAAAATAACCCTAAATCACCAGGCTTCAGCAATGGAAGAAAACAGCTCGGCAACTCCCAGGATTAAGATAATATAAAATGGAATTTACTTGTAATTCAAGTACAGCTAACGTGACGCAATGCATGCTTAGATTCAAAGGAAATCATAAGTATTTTTGGCTATTGTGCCCTTAAGATTTCCCCTCATCATCGTCAAAGATAGAACTCTGTCTTTGCAACAGATTAAGGTCAAATGATTGGTTATTTGTTTAAGGGGGGTGGGGGGGGGGATTTTCTGGAATTGAGAGTCACAGAATCCATGAATCAACTACGGGGAACAGCAGCTGCAGTCACACATGAATATTGGACTGAGAATGTTAACGTGCTGAAAGGAGGAAAGAATGGTGGAAAACAACATTCCCCTCACTGACAAGTAGAACTCAGGCTGACCCGAGGTATCTAATCTACGCTTGGCTCCATCACCCAGGATGCTCAGATTGTGACGCGTCGCCTTAGCGCACAAGCAGCCTTCAGAAAAACAACAGGGGTGACAGGAACACCGCTCCTCCCTTGAGGGTGTAATCGGACCACTTTGCCCCCCAAAAGTGCTGCGGCTTGCAGGTTAGTCCCGTGAATGTACAGTCTGGGACCATGCCGAGTTAGAGGTTCACAGATTGGCACGCTGTTATGAAAGGCGAGTGTGTGCTCTCTGACAGGAAACGCTGGCTCATGTCTCTGAGGCCGTTTCCTGCAGTAAAGAGACACCCTGGAATGCTGAAGTGACCTCTGCGATCCTTCCTGTTCTTGGCTGTGGAAGCTACTGGACTGGATTCGTTAAACCTCATGATCAGTTAAGGGTCTGTGTGACTTGCACTCCCCAAGAAAACAATAAATGAGGCCTCCTGCTGCCTTGCACACTATCAGGGAAAATTACACAAAACTACTGACACATGACCTTTCAGGTTGTCCACTGAGACCTTTGCATGAGACTTACTCATCTATAAACTCATACGCAGATGAGCAGGCATAAATATACACCTGCAGTCAGCTAACAGACTTTTCGCTTATACACATCTATTTTTGCTTCTTATTTAACAGCACATTCAAACAAGAGAGATGGGAGAGGGAGGCTGACGACAAAACCAACCTCAAACACCATGTTAGCGTCTCACAACTGCCCACCTCACACTCCTCCACTCACAGCATAACACAACACACCTCTCTGTGTTGGCATGTGTGTGTGTGTCTTTGCAGGGGACCTTGGACAGAGTCAGAGATGCAGACAGTATCGACCCACGGGGAAGAGGATCTGGTCCAAAGACACAGCGGCTGTGTTTCTTTGCCAGGCTGTCTGAGCGTGGATCTGACTGCTCATCAGACACTTTCTCACTGATCAAAGTTTCTACGTAGCTCAGACCTGTCAGCATGCATTTACTGATGAGCCACACACACATATCAAAAGGAGACCAGATCTTCCACTCTCAAACAAATGACACAAATATGGATTATATATATATCATGAGCTGTTACAAAGCAAAGAAAACGCAACCAGAGGTAAAAACTTCAGCTTCCGACACAGAGCTTAAAACTGTTGCTCTGGTGGTGCATACTGATGAAGCAGGTTACTGTGCGTCTTCTCATTGTGCGCATTAATCAGCCTAGTAGCAGATTAACTCTGGATGACTGAGGCAAGGACAGAAAAATACTGCAGGAGCTGCTGAGACCCGTGCAAGCAGACTGAGGGTCAAATCCAACTGGCTCTTGGACAACTGACGGGGCACGTGGGCCACAGCAAGAGGGTTAATATTTCATCTGAGAGAATACACTACCACTGCCACTACCTGCGTGCACACTGCGAACGAACCTACATACATACATACATACATACATACATACATACATACATACATACATATGTACACAAATGTGTTGATGAGGATAGTGTCTGCAGAGGGTCTGCATTTGCATCACATACATACAAGTGATGTGGAAAGAGAACCACGTGAGGTTCACTGGAAGATATGTGCAGCTCAGTTATGAAATGGGCTATTTGATAAGGAAGAAAGCAGCACGAATTACTGGGGACTTGTCAAAAGGCATGCATATTATTCTACAACTGTCCGGTTGGTGAGGCATGTTGTAAATCTAAACCGATAACGTGTAAGGTGTGGACTAATGATAAATTGACTACAGCAAAAATGGGAACATTTAGTGTGATTAACTATGTATATCATACTCAAAATTATGTTGTAATGTATGTAATTTATATAAGGAGATCTTTATGTTCTCAGTCAAGATCTATTATATGACATATGTAATATATGTGCAGCTATTGTATATTCTGTGGGTGCTTGTAAGTTTGGGACAGTTAGGGTATATTCACACCTGGCTATTTAGAGAAACTGTTTCAAAACTGGGAGGGCCACCCCTGTGTGAAGGCAGCAATCACATTCAGATGTGGAGCGAAACAAACAGGTTCCAGTCAAACCCTGGAGCAGTGTCTTTGTGGTGTTAAACCAAGTGGAACAACCACCAGTATCCTGTGCTGGTAGATATGTGATTTAAGCACAATTTCAAAAGCTAAACTACTAATAAAACATCTGCTGTGAAATCTGTTCAGGAAGTGATCTCATAATTTAATAAGTCATATATATATTCATGCAAATCATCTGGTGATTATCCATGCATGTCAGCGAGGGTATTTTCCCTGATTAATAGGCCAAAAGCTTTTAAAGTGTTGTGCTTGCATCCTGCTCCGTGTACATTTTCAGTTCGTTAAGCTTATGACAACATACACTGTGTCATTACTTTATAAGACGCCTCCTTTTTGTCCTGTCTCTACCTATTACACTCATTCTTCATAAAATGTGGGCCGTCTGCATTCTAATAATACTAATAATCCGTATAATCAGTTATTTCTTCGTGAGCTCTTGTGACACCAGAGAACCCACAGTAAATACACACATCAGGAGCATTACAGTGCTGTATAAACTTGTCAATCACCAGAGTTCGACTGTCTGTAGGCCTCGTTGGCTAGTTAAAATAGCACCACCAAGATCAACTCCCACTCAAACAGTGCATTCGCTGTCGTACTGCTCATGTTAACAAAGTCAAAACCGTGTACTTAGAAACACAAGCGGATGTTTAAAGCTGCTGTCTTGTCAAGGTGAGGACCTTCAGTATGACAGAATGTGTGTGCGTGTCCACTCAGTGACTCCTAAAATCATCAGCACACATGTAGCAGAACAAGCAGAAAGTGTGTTACAGCGGGGAGGTCGGGCCATTTACTCAAGATATACAGATGGAGAGACGGGGGGAATTACAGGCAGCCAGGGCGAGTTTGTGTTCAAAACAGAGCCAACAGAGAGGGGTTGCCATGGGGATGGTTGTTATGAGGAAGCAGCAGAGATCTCCTTGTTGGCGGGACAGGGCTGAGCAGGACTGGCTCTGTGGTCGCAGCAGCCAGGCCCTGTCCATCTTCTCTTCAAGTCTGTTTGCTGAGCTCGGCATGAGGAACGCATGGCTGACGGGCAGCGACCAAACTAAACATGCCAGGCCCGGGCCTGCGGTCGGGCTCCACAAGCCTTAAACACTCCTCCATTTGTGTACATACGTGTGTGTTTGTCCACAAACACAGATGAGCTGGAGTTATTTCCATTCTGACCGACCACATTCCTCAGACATATCAAGTGTGTATATGAGCCAAGCTGAAAGGAGCTGCTTTCTATCCTCCTGCATACTTGTGCTGAGGGTCCAGTTACGTCTCGTGACCCCAGCCGACCTCCTCTGTGTAACGTTTACCTCAGTGCTTCTACCTCACACCACACAGCAACATTCATCTCATTTCAATCGCTCTGGATGTTTCCATCCAGCTGTCACAGACATCATAAGCCCTTTTCTTTTTTTCTCTCTTTTTTTTTTTTTTTTTGCAACATATGAAAGGTGATCTGCATCTTTCCAGTAACTTGGTTACAAAACAAATAAACACACACTGCATTTACAAACTGCTTGTCATGAATGAGCTTCACTGCTTTTGTAGGTAGATTGTTTGACACTCCCCTACCATTCACAAAAGCAGAGAATTATTTTCAGCCAACCAGATGGCTCCTTTAGTTTTAACCAACCACGTAGGCGTATATTTGAGGGTATCATTGTAGTCACGTAACGTTACATCTACCCCAAGGTCAACCTCAACATGGCGTCTGGTGGCTGCTCTCCACTGGTACGTTGTAACTCTCGTCTTGTACATAATTAAATATGTTTGAGTTCTGAATGCTTGTTAGCGATGTGGCATTTACAACTTGTGTTATCTAACAAGTTAGCTACATATACAATGTTGATAGAAAACCTAGCTAGCTAGCTAGCTAATGAACGAAACTTTCTTTATGTTCTAATACATATTTGCAGACAGGGCAGATTTTGTGACCACATTAAATGAAGCCTTTCAGTGTACGCTCATGTGATTGGCTGAAGCGGAGGAGCGCCATCTGGTGGGCTACAGATAATTCGTGCATTCATCATTCAAATCAAGTTACAGCAGGGGAGTCTCAAAAAACCTACACACAAATGCAGTGAAGCTCAGTGCAGGTTCTGGAGTCTGTATATAAATGTAACAACATCTAAACGTGTTTAAAAACATTTTTTTGTGGCTGGCTCCTATAAATTAAGTTTTTAACCTTGTTATGTCCATATGATTTTTTTTTCTATATGCTACAGGACATATCATGTGCAAAGTGAGCAGTCCATGCCCTTGCTGAGCATTTCCACCTTGGAACTGAACCAATGCCTCTGTCAACTTGAGGGTGAGCCAGGTGTGGCTATGAATCTGTATTCTGCATGCCAAGTTTCACTATTTTCAAAACAATGGCAGAGACGTGTTCTGTTTCCAATTGCTGTTTCCAGAAAACTGTTTTGAAATTTTTACACAAACACAGATGGATTTGGCCATAAAACATATATTGAAGCCTGATAGTGTTCTAAAGAGGGAGTACAAACCAACGTGTTGGTCAACTGCTGAGTTTACTTTTCTTGAGTTTTATCCGTTGACAGTGTCCAAACAAATCTGCAGCATGCTAGATAATGTTAGCCAACGTTAGCCTGCCAAATTACATGGTGACTCATGTTAAATGCTGACATGACATTCTAAGATGAGGAATGATGGCTATACTCATTACGATAATTCTGACAGAAAATGTCATGGCTTTGTGGTTGTTCTCAAAGGAAGCATGTCATAAAAAAATCTCTTAAGCTCCTAATATAGCCATAGCAAGATATGGTTAGGTAATTCAAGTGCATATGGCATGAGGGAGAAGTTTTCCGCCAAGGCGTTTGTGTGTTTGATGGGCAGAGTCAAAGGTGAGCAGGTACGCTCGAGCTGCAGGCAAGCGGTGGAGGGGGTGGGTGGAGATAGAGGCGTGGGGTATTTGCATATTCATAGATGGCTGTATACTAAATGCAGGCAAAGGTGTAGAGTTACAGCTAAGCCATTTTAAGGCATGAAGGGATTTCCATGGAAATAGCTTCTAAATATGTAATTTTAATGAGGTTTTTAGGGGTTGCCAAGAGAGGAACTTTAAACAATTAATAAGTGTGCGCATCAGAAATACCTTTGTTAACCTTTTCTTTTTATATGTGAATTTGCTTTACATTTACATGCATGTATGTATCATGTCTGTATGTATATATACAGAAGCACCTCAACATACCGGTTTGACAGAGGACGTGTAAATGTTTGACACTGATTTTTAAATATATTAATATTTCACAATTTCCAAACAAAATCTGGTCCAACCAACGGCAATACTTCCATTTAATTCATCACAATTTCCAAACAACACTAAATCAACTTTGTTTTCTCCATCTTTCCCTCTGCTGTGAACATTAATATGAACCTATGACGTGTCTGTTTTCTCTCCCTTCTCTATCGTTCTCTCACTTCCCACTCCTCTTCTCCCTCTCCCTCCAGTCTGCGGCTTGTTGCATACAGTTCACACACTCTTTGTCAGCACTTGCAGCAAACTGTGCTGTGAGATCTGTGAGACACGAGAATCACGGTGAGGCATGTGGCTCGACATCGCAATCCACGGGCCCAAAGTCTTAACAGAACTGCACTAGAACGTTCTGACTGGATTATAACATTGAACTTGCTGTTCAGTGAGATGTATGCATACAGTATCTGAACAAAACTGTCAGAAAATGTTTCCTCACTACAGCAAGTCTCTTGCAAAATAACACATGGTGTACAACGGCAGTAACAAGACGAGGTGCCTGCCTTGATTGCTTGGCTGCTGGGGCTAGGCCACCATGTGTGCACACTTCAAAATCTTTATTTGGTAATTAGTTGAACCCAGAGGCCATGTATGGTGTTGTGCTCAGCCTAAAAAGTTTAGTTACATATAATTAAATAAGGCCTACCTTTTCCACATCCTCCCAGGCAGTTTGCTGCTATCTGCCATTATTTTAACACAGTTAAAATAGAATACATTGGAGGATTTTTGTATTTTGTTCGTTGTTTAATATAATTTATGCTTATGATGAGGCAAAATGTTTTCATATTACTAGAGGATAACTGTGTGGGATCCATGGTATCACAGCTTCACATTATAACCCTCAGCTCTGGGAGCATTTTACTCAGTGTTGATGCTGTCTTCCAGCGATGTTATTGAAACTGACCTCATAACATTAGACAAAGTCAAAAAAAAACATTTAACCTTAATCCAACTGTTCCACTGTGAAGGAATATTAATGGGCAGTTCAGGAGTGTAAAGCTGTACAACACTGAAAAAGAACATGGAGTCTCTCAATCAATTGAGGCTGAGAAGAGTAGCAAGACATGGAAAGGAGATACAAACTGTTGACTGCACCTCTTTTAACTGCATGTGTGGGAGGATGCTTTTATGTTTCACCAGCATCAGGTCTGGACTAGTCTTGGGTGCATTCGTGTCGTGCATGTTCAGAGCACTTTATACGCTTTTTGAAACATTCATTCCCTTTGTTTGGTTTGTTTGGGCATGTGAGAACAATGCCATTCAAACCTGGCAACACTGAAAATGCAGGTCTCTGTCCACTTGGAAGAGTGCTACAATACAGTATGTTAGACCTGATAATGCAATCTGACCAACGGACATGGAAAGAAAAAAAAAGGATGAATGTTGACCGAGCCAAGATTAACAAGATAAACGGAGGTCAAAATCAGCCTCCAGATGATATAAAATGCCTCCTCAATATATCAAATTACTGCCAAAGAGAGCAGACACGTTCATCGTGTTTTGTTAATGTTACACGAACTGGAACTGGATGTTTTGACAACATGCTTACCAAATATGTAACCTCAACAGATGGCAGTTTACCATAACTCTGTCCAATAAACAAGCATCGTGTGGGTCCATGCTACGTCCAACGCCTGATTTACTTGTAATCTGGCAGTGACATCCTCAATAAAACAGAGGGAAGACAAAGAAGAGAGGGCATGCAGATCATTGCTGCATTAACTGTGCGTGATCCTGCCTATTAAATGTTTAAATAGGAGAGTTCTTACAGTATGTGTATAGCCTAGCATGTCCCTTTTTTTGTTCTGAAGCTGCAGCTCTGCAGTTGGATACAAAGCAACCATGACCTACTAAAAAGTATGCCAACTATGCTAACCATAAGGACAATGAGTGCTTAATAACACTGAGATATACATAATTGATTCATTGTGTGTGTATTCCTATGATGAAAAACTAAACAGCAGCACCTTCATCCATCTGTTTGTTAACATCCTCTTCAAGCTGCCATTCCTTTACACATGTAAATCAGACCTATGTCTAAACAAGACTAGCAACACTGTCTGTGTTTTAATAGTCTCATCACGTTGCAGAGCAACAGGTGCTGACACTCAAGGTTTCATGGGAGTGGCTAAATGCCAAAATTAGGTGTTTCTTTCCCAAACTAAATCAAGGAGGTTGACAGGTGCTGCTGATCATTTCAAGTGACCATCCCCTCCCCTTTTCACCCATGACCCCTCACTCCGTCAGTCTCACCCAGCTTCCAGCAGCTGAGCCCTCAGTCTGTGGATGTCTATGTGTGAGTTAATGTTACATACACACAGGGGCATGGTTGGATTTGTGCTCACAGGGGACCAAGTTAATCAATAGCCAGGCTATGCACTGTTTTCATGTGGACACTTTAAAATTACAGGAGGGAGACTGGGAAACGAAAACAAAATAGATAGAAGCAATGACAAAAAAAGAGCAGAAACAGAAAGAAAAAGAAAGCAGGAACTGACAAAAGAAAGTAGAAGTGGGACTGGGTGGAGTGTGTGTGTGCTGCACACACTGCACTGCTCACAACAAGGGCTAACAGCCTCACAATAAGTGTTCAGCGGCTCGCTCGAATCTAGAAAAAGGAGTTTGGCCTGTCGACTGGTAACAGTCTGGCAACAGAAACTAGGCCAAAGGTCATCATGAAGGGAAAACAAAACACGCTTACGATGTAAACACTGAGGTTCACTTTGCAAAAAGATCTTTTCCTTAAAGCGACACTCACACTGTCGATCAAATTCAGTTTTTCTAGCATCTCACAGGCAACCCACATATTATGTTTTCTTCTCAGTGTCAGTGCCTTCACAATAAGCAAATTGTATTATTAATCTGAGACAGAGATGCAGATGCTTTACTGAAACCCAGATGACAACAAATTCAAATGGACTCCTCAAGATAGTTGTGCCAAGAGATGCCTCAGTTCAAAAGGCAAAAATGACAGTTGACATCATTATCAAATAAATTACATCCTAGAAAAAAAACAGATTCTTGGGAAGGTGGTTGCGGAGGAGGTGAATGTATACAAACTAAATTGATTTTGGTTAAATCTGATATTGGCAGCTACTATCTTGGACAGTCTCTGTTCAATTTTGCAACTTCACACTGAAAAAACTGTGATTTTGGAAAGGATGTATTTTAAAGACTTCAGCCCGTTGGGTGTCAGATCAGGAATCCCAGAAGTGCACTGCACCGTGCGTATAGATCTAATGCATGAAATGAAGAGCAGACCTCAAGGGTCATGAATGTGAACCAGGAAATCAGAAAAGTAATGGCCATGGCTAAGGAGGGTGACAGCAGAGGAATGGAGGAGTATGTAGCCGCAGGTTGTTGCAGTGCTGCATCTATTCTGAAAGAACAGGCCAGGGAGACGCAATGTGACAACACTCCCTTTTTACAACAGACAAGGGTCCCATGTGCTGCTTGTGTTTCCTCAGCCATACGCCTAAGCCCTGTGTCTGTGTGCGTGTGTGTGTGTGTGCGTGAGTGTGTGTACTCAGTGACTCCTAGAATCAGTGTGAAACCCAATCTAACTCCACTGCTCATAAACACATCTGGTCCTCGCAGCCATCCCACATGGATTCCCATTCCCAGAGTCCCTTGAGCCAAAGTTCCTGTGTATGTGTGTGTGCGCGGCTGTGCACATGCCTTTGTGCGTGTGGTTAGGGTTCTGGGAAGTCGTGCTCCTGGAAACATGCAGGGCAACACGCTGGAACATGCAAAGCACAGGCCAAGCCTCTTCAGATGTGGCTAACTGCTTGGCATGGCTGTTAGACATACGGAGACACACACACACACACACACACACACACACACATATATATACATACATCCAGGCACAGATACATGCATACCCGTTAACAACATTAACAGATCTAGAAATGATTAACATAGAAATCTGAGACACATTACTGTGTGCCCAGCCAGGGGATTATAGTGCATGCATGCATGCACACACACACACACACACACACACACACACACACACACACACACACACACACANCACACACACACACACACACACACACACACACACACACACACACACACACAAACACAAGAAATCACACTTAAATACACAAACAATGGGAGAATATAAACTGGATTTCAGCTCATAATGCATTTAATACACTTCTGTAAGTAACGTCTGCAGCTGGACAGAGAACACCTTGTTTCTTTCATGGCACAGACACAAAGGAGCTCTGTGTTATTGTATCTTCTACCACAATACCTGGCACTGCCTTATTATTAGCCTATTTCACCTTCAGCACTTGCCAAACACCCTTCCTCGCTTGTTTTCATTGATTCCTCACTGCAATTTAAAAAAAACAATAGAAGTATACTTTATATGTTTCAGTTAGCCTTCCTCCATCTCTTGCAGTGTGATGATAAATGGATAGAGGTTAAGACAGAGAGAGAAATAGCAGCAGACAGCCGTCCATGTTGTGACATTGTGATTTATGAAGGTAATTATACCTCTGCTCCTCTGCATGGGCACACCACACACTTCAAATCTCAGTGAGATGAGATCTTACATGGATGAGAAAAGTTAGGATTTCTAAAAATCCTTTTTGAAGCCACACCCGGACACCAAAACCAAATGTTTGTAGTTACCAGAAACACCCCCTCAAACACACACACACACACACACACACACACACACACACACACACACACACACACACACCTCCTTTCTTCTACTGGGTGTTTATATTGCCAGGAAACGGCCTTTAAACAACATCACGCCCACCTTTATCACTGCTCTGCTGTGCCCCATACTATTCTGCTACGTCAATGCGCCGGGTCAGCTGGCACTGAACGTTGCCCTTCATAAACTCCTAGTTTCATTCGCCTTCTGCGTGATGCCATTGAAGAACAATGATTACAGCACAATAAAAAAAGTGATTGTTTGGAGCGGTTTAGTCATGACTCTGGTGGTTGCAGAATGTAGACCAGGCTGGAATGTGCTCTACAGTGGGAGGCAAAAGTTAAAAATGACTTTCTTCTTTTATTTAACTAATATGCTCATTTACATAATAAGGAAGGACAGATCCACAGAACCAGAGATCCACATCCACAACGCAAATCTGAGGCAGACAAGGCTCAGACAGGAAGTCCATATTCATTTCTGACTCGGACTTATTCTTACAACTGCACTTAGACTAGCTGCAGAAATTGTGTATGAGAGAAAAGGAGGCACATTCTGTATCTGAGATTAAGGAGCTGATAGCAAATTCTCTGGTGTAATGTTAATACGTGAACTCAGCAGCAACAACACACAGCACTCTCTCCAGCAGTTCACATTGCCATGACAACAATGTCAATGCTAGGGAAGTAAGCCACAATAAAATCACATCTTAACATCTGTTGTGAATGATCTCCAGCTACACTGTATGCAATGTCACTGACAACTTATTGATCGACAGAGAATCAATTTCAATATAGAAAATGTTATGCTTAATAATGTATTGTAGCCTCATAGCTACATTTGCTCAAGGGCCAACATTTTTCTAAGCAGACACTGTGGGGGCCGGACTTTCAAATAAAAAAAATACATACATACACACACACACACACACACACATACATACATACATACATACATACATACATACATACATACATACATACATACATACATACACACACACACACACACACACACACACACACACACATATATATATACACACACACACACATACATATATATATACACACTTACATACACACACATATGTATATACACATATGTGTATGTATGTATGTATGTATGTATGTACATATATATATATATATATATATATAGCAGTTTAAACTCTCTCTCTCTATATGTCTATCTATATAATTATAGTGTTATTTCATAGTTCTTGGTCCCAGGCAAAGTTAGGAAGATACTCTGTTGTCTAGAGCCGGATCTTGATATACTGTAAAGGTGCAGATATGATTCACGAGGAAAGGGAGAATGTGAAATATTTCTTGAGAAGATTATTTTTATTAGCCTGACCTACTAAAGACAGCATGCTTTTCAACATCCAACTCTTGATTTCGATGCAGGGCTGCTACATGCAGACCTCTCTCTGCATTCTGTTTCAATAGCCATGACGCTGGCAGAAACTGCACACATGTGAAGTAGGCCTTGTGGCCAAGTTAGTTTCCCAGCTTAGTCACATGATGGGGTCACATGTTCCCAGACAACAGTGGAATCATCCAGCTGGGCTACTTCCTCCTCTGTGGTCACATGAGGATTCATTCATTCACTTTATTGGGGCTGTATGTGTCCCACATGGAGAGATATTAATCATGGAAAGACTGATATTGGTGTGAACATGCAGTTAAGTTTCAGCGTTTTCCCATTGAAATTCACTGACATACAATGAGCAACTCAAAGACAGACATTTGCTACACTGTCCAGAACAGATCACTCAAAAACCATGTCTGAAGAAATACTTCCTATAGTTGCTCATGTGAAGAAGAAACTATTCAGTTCAAGGGAAAAATTTTTCTTGCACACAACAAACCATTAAGGCAGTTTTTCTTACAAATGACTATCAATTATTATTGTGCATTGAGGTTACCATGTATATGATGAAGAGCATTTTTGAAAGCTACCATACCAAAATAGAGGCTTTACATAATTCATTTAACAAACACCTAAAACTGAGCTTTAGACATCCCTAGAACATGTATTGAAAGCATTTATAAACGGAAAAAGACAGAGCTTCAAAGGAGGGAGGAAAGAGGAGTGACAGTGTATAAACTTAAGAGAGAGAAGGATGGTGTTTTTAGTTATACTGGCCCCCTCCGCTCTGAAAGGGTTCATTTTGGGCCGGTGTGAGCATTGCATCCTGTAGGAATGTGTTGTGGTGGCAGTGTTTGTAAAGGCAGGGTGTGTGTAGAGAGGACTGGGACTAGACTGGGAGGGGTTAGATTGAATTTAGGGCCTGGATGTCCATCGCAGAACATACGTATATGATTTGCTGAACACAAAGACAAATGGACAATCTGTTCAAGATCCGTCGTGTGGCTGCACACTGTGGTTCTCACTGAAAGAGACTACACACACACACAAGCACAAAACATGCAGAGACTTAAATGTGTGCCTGCACAGAGCTCTTTTACATCATGTGCCAAAGCACAGGCACTCCTCTGGGCCTGGGATTGCTTGTAAAAGGAAATAATAATGACAGGAGCTTTAGCTAAATCCCCCACCATTCACAGCATTATGCAAGACTGTACTGATGAGTAGGCTAACTCACCTCAATACTTGATATTCGATACAGGATATAAACCTCTGCCGCACAAGCATTTGCAAAGCACATGTAAACACAATCAGACATGGTTTACAATTTCAATGCTAACCTACTGACTGATACAAATTGCTTTGTTTAGACACGCAAATGTATATAATAAACGACAGTTCTTTAGTATCCAAGACGATCTCTCTCCCATGATGCCAAATTTAGATAGGAGAGCGATTTTGGCACATCACATTCAGCCTCATACATTGTTTTTGGGCCTCAAAAACAATAGCATAAACCAGCTCACAGTACAGTATCCATAAACTAACTGACCTACATGACATCCCAAACTGTCATGCGGCCAAGAAGTCTACAGGCTTTCTGTTGGGGCCATCGGGGCTGGGGTGAGGCCTCTAGCCAAAATAGCAATCTCAAGGATGAGTTCAGCTTGTGTTGCAACACAAAACATTAACGCAACAGCATGTGCAACAGAAATGTAACTAAATGTTCTTCATATTTACTCTAAACTCTAGAGAGACTGAGAGAGAGAGAGAGAGAGAGAGAGAGAGAGAGAGAGAGAGAGAGAGAGAATTAAGAGTGAGAGCGAGAGCAAAGTGGATTAGATTTGTATACCAACGAACGCTCTGGCCTGATAAGCTGCAGGAAGGTTGGACACGCTGCCCTACTGTAGTACTGTTGTGTCTCATACACATACAAACACTCAGTCTGTGCTTGCACCAAATACAAACGCATGCATGCAAAGTATGTGAGGACATAGACACACACACATGCTGGCGTATGCAACAAAGGGAACGTGAACTTGTGATTGTGCAAGAACATGCCTGAAACAATAACACCACAAACACACGTAGGTGCTCTGCAGTTGGACTTCATTATCTGGTGTGTGCAGCAATCAAGCTCAGCCCTGCTTGGCAGACAGAACAGGACACCTCTTTGCAAATTGTTTACTCTAAATTAAAGTGACACGTTTCCAGAGCAATATAGAGAACTGAGGTGCTCTTATTTACTGATCAGGCGATTAAGGACATCTTGGCTTTCTTTCTCACAATAAAGCTGTGATAAACATGATTCAGCTCAGTGTGAACCGTTTCTATGCTGACTGGTGATACCGCACTACTCTTGAGGCTATACATGCACACTCACACAATCGCTCTCCCTTTTCTCTACAAATTCAACGCTAAAACGTTTCGCAGTTTGATGATGGTCTTTGCCACACAAACAGAGCACAAGCTTAAAAACGATCAACAGTTTTGTCCACAGCACATCCACATCAGCTTCTTCCAGAGGGCAGCTGTTGCTGGATGCTGCCATGCATGCGGCTGCAAACAAAGGCTTGTGTGCTGCCAAAGTGGGCTGCTGCTAAAAGCCCAAATACTGCTAGTGTTTCATAATGCTCAACCTCTGTGTGTGCCATGTGCGGAGTCTCCTACAGCCCTAATTCCTTCCAGTTTGCTTCACTCTGATTTGTGTTGTGTTGAGGGCAGCAGCAGCCCAATGAGTGCAAAACAGCCGAAATTACCCGAAGCAAATGCAACTGCATGAGGGTCTATTTGTGTGAGGCAGCTGTCCTCTTCCTGGAAAGAGACTTTCTGTCTTACTCAGACACTGAGGAGCCCTTCCTGCCATAATGCACCTCGACTGATAGCATGAAAAATGAGGTCCTTCATAGATCTACATCTATCTTCCTCGCTCCCTCTTCCCCCCAAACACACACACGCTCTCTCCTTCAGTGTGGCTGCTGCGGCTGCATGCCTGCCTGTGTGTTTATTTCTGGAAGCTCACAACATGGCCGACATGTGCTTTGTTATTGTTAGTACAACATCATCCCTCTTGGCCTATAAGGGCTTTTTATTGCCCTCCCCCCCATCCCACCCAAAACAACACAGCGGCCTTAAAGATATACTAGCACGAATCTTGTTATAGTTAGATAAACAGAACAGTAAATATTTCGAAAAGTAATGTTATGATCACCACCCTCTTTCTCGCACTCACCATTTGATGATGATGGCCATATGGAATATTTGTTTCTTGAAAAAAGGCACTGAGGGCAGTCTAGAATAAAACAAAAACACACAGAAAATGAATGACATTTGGTGGCACTGTTTTATGCTTCAGAGAAGGACTCTAAAAATAGCTGGAGGCGAAGATTCGTCCGAAACGTCGCTTTTTCCTACGTTGATTGAACGCAAACCCAAACACTACGAGCTTGCGGCGAAGAAAAAATGTACAAGCTATATCTGAAATCGGTTCACCGCAGACTAAACAATTAAAACTACTCTTTAGTAGGCTGGTCGATACAACACGACGGTCATCTTTATTGCGTAATCGCACTCGTTGGCCTCGCCTGTATACTGCTGTCATGTGTCGGATTATAGTATTTAATCTAGAGTAAAGTCTAATTGGATGTGCTAGCTGTACGCTTTGCCCCACTGCGTTACTGTGTATTCCCTACAGATTTAGTTTGGCTAAAGCACAGATATGGACTTTAAATACACACAAAAGTTCTGGTTTGAAAGTGGGCCGACTGTTGGAGACCTAAAGCGGACAGCTAGCTAACACTGACGCTTTGTTTTGTGTTGAATTTCAAGAGCCTGAAAAGTGCCGAGAGGCACAGGGACGAGCTCCGGGGAAAACTAACGGTCAGCAGACATAAACATTAGCCGTGTGGCTAACGTTAACCCGCCGGGTCTCGCGCAAAAGCCTTTTCGTTTTTGTTTTGTTTTCTAATTTTTCTTTTACCTCGAACTGCCAATGTGCCGCTTGCAAAAGCTGCTTCGCCTGGTCTGCCGCACAACCCGCCGTCAGGACGAACTGGTTAATCATGACTTGATGTTTGAGTTCATCCATTTTCGACGAAGCCCGTGTCCTACTCGCGGCGACTGGCTCTGAAACAGACTTTCGACCGTTTTCCTCTCTTCCTTCGCTCTAGTTGTATTCCGTTTCTCTGCCTCAGTCGTCCACCATTACAGCCGGTTGAGCAAACACAAATATTTACTGTAGGAGCGGTAGTGGAGGGAGCACTGCGTGATTGACAGAAGGACGCAGCCAATCAACTGTGAGCATCGCCGGTGGGATTTGTATGCTGCAAGCGGAGGGTCCCGGATCGGCTTTGCTTTAACCGTCAGACAGAGGTTTATTTTGATACTTAAATTGACGTTAAACGAGAATTGCTTGTCATAGTAAGTGTATTTTGAATTATGGTACAGGTATGGCATCGATATCAAAGAAGAGGAGGTAAATCCCCACTCGAGTAATCGCAGAAAGGGTTTGTTTTGGACTACAACTCCCGTGAGCACGCGCTTTGTTTGTAAAGCTCCAGGAGGCAGACTTTTGTGAATGACGGCCGCGCTCGTCCAATTCCCAGGCGCGCTGTGTCACTATCTTGCCAAATATGGTAAACAAATCCACCATCGCCAATTACATCGCTCGGAGTTAAATTAGGGACAGCCGACAGTCATGTGTGCATATTCAGAAGCGTCGTGTCTGCTCTGCGCATTTCATAAACCACTTCTTCCCACTGTGTCTGTTCCATCAATGCCGCATCTTATCTGCACGCATCAGTGCGGACTGCGGCGGTACTACATCCTCATTTCTCCTTTGTTGTAATAACAGAGTGAGCATGGGTTTGCACCTATGGGTTGCGAATTTAAAGCTTGCTCAAGGACACTACACGTAAGACGTGCGGTGGCACAGGGTTATAATAAGGAGGAAGAACGGTACATTTCAACACCCAGTTTCACCCAGATGGCCATAATGACGCATGTTAACGACTTAATTACCCTGTGGCTGAAAATTTATCAAATTAATTAGCATATAATAATGAATCATTAAGCAAAATAGGGTCATTTATTATGCTGAATGGCAGTCAGTATGTGATAGAAAGAGGTGAATGCAGTCATTGTGGTCACTTAAACAAAGGTGGTACCTATAAAGCAATAAATTATCAAAAGAATAGAATACAATAGCGACACAGAAATTATGTAATTCTTCAAATGCCCCCCTTGGATCATTATATTTGACAATACTCTTACCATTTTAGCCAAATAATAATTCCCTGCTTGTACTGATGTGGATGGATTAGGACAGGGAAAGGAAATATCTAGGCTTCCAAAGCAGCAGTTTTAGTGCAGGCTGTGTGTAAAATGAGCCCTCTGATATCAACACACACCGCTCAGAATTGTGGGTAACTGTTAACTGTAAACATTCTTTTATCAATGGCATGTTTGTAGCTGTGGGAGAGAGGGCGGAGGAAAGGTTGGAAATGCTGACACCTGCTGGTGAAAGGAGGCACAGACGTTTACTGTAACAATGGGTGAAGTGGAGGCCAGTGACATCCATGGTAATAAAATCATGTTCTTATATTTTTTTTGTGTTTTATATCGAATATAAATTTCGAGGATTATACTTCCATACAAATTCAGGTTTGTTCAAAGTTGTTAATGTAAATTTAAATAAAAGAAATGTTAAACCAAAACAGCTGCTGTGGGCAACTTAAAGGAAAAGTTTTGACAGTCTGGGGAATATACTTATTTGCTTGCTGACAGTTAGATGAGATGATTCATACCACTCTTATATCTGCCCTTTGAATATGAAACTATCACCATTGTATCCTAACACAAACAGGGAGAAACAGCTAACCTCGCTCTGTTAACAAAAACCCACCTGCATCTTGTGGGTTAAACAAATGAGATGGAAATGTGTTCATTTAAAGCTCTGGACAGACCCAGGCTAGATCCTTCCCCATTTCTACTGTTTGAGTCTCATATTTACCACACAGACATGAGAGGGATATTGATCTTCTTGTTGAACTCACTGTAGTGTCAAAATATTCTGCTGGGTATAATTTAGGTTTTCCTCTGCTTCAATCTTGTGTGTCAAAATTTAATCTTAAAGTAAATTTTGCTAAACTCACACGGGGGGCATCCAGGACCTCCAATCACTTCACAAGTTACCTTAGTGACCATTCCCTGTAGTTGTGACAGTTCTGCAGCCAGAGGAATTAAATTGAGGGACTTCGCCATATGTTATGATCTTTCTGAATTAAAACCCCTCCAAAGATTAACAGAGCTATAAACTAGAAATACATACTGGTGTAAGAGTCCTCCTCAGCAACCTCTTTCAACCCATAGATATACTGTAGCCATTTTGTATATGTGCTTAGTTCCTGCTGTGGGACAGCCTGGCAACAATAAGAACAGCTGTCCAAACATTTGCCTGTCTCACCAGAAAGCCCTTTGTGGAGGACCTGAACAAACCTTGAGACATTTTAAAGATCAGGCCTCCTTGACAGGATGCAACAGCTGGCCTGACGTATCCATGTTCTTCAAGTGTTGCCGCATCAATTTTACCATTCTCGGTGCCCTCCGCTGAATGCCAGCCCTTGTCAGCCTGCATACTCCACTTTTTCACCTCAGCAGATGTGTTGACAAAATCGGTTTGGGGAGGAAGGGAGACTTCTGGCACTTCATATTGTATGAAATACCCTCGGGCTTTATGCGCAAGAGCCTTCATTAATGCATGTGGGCTGCAGCTCTTGTAAAATTACCTTTGTAAAGGCTTTCTTCCTCCATTCTGCTTGTTAAATGGCCAAGATTGCTTCAGTATGCAATGAGCAGAGCAGATCTACACTTTCTTTATGGAACAGCAGCTTTGTGTATCCCACATGTACAACAGGGACCATAGAAGACCTCATGACCAGATGACTGTAAGCTCATGAATCCACATCTTTTCATTCGGATGCCTGGTGCAGAGGTGGCATCTGGCATTGGAGGAGGGTACAAACAGCATGAAGCCTTAACAAGTGACTTCTGTTTGTCTGACATGGTGAGTTGCATTGCTTCTTCAGCCAGAGAACTGAGCAAACTTTTGAGGAATATGATGGAAAAGTTTGATTTGACATGTAAAGATGCCAGGAAACTTTGCACCCACGGAATTAAGAGCGGGGGGGATTTGCCAACCCCGTCCCTCCTCCCTCATACATTACATTCACAGTTTCCATACCCCTGAGCCAGTGGTGTTCATCAAGAAAGATTTTGTCGAAAACGTTTTCTACGTGTACGTTGCCTAATGAGTAGTGCTTAAGTCAGATAATTTAATCCTATTGCTGTGAAAACTGTAATTCAGATACAAATAACATACACTCCAGGGCTACACAGACTACATTTGCAGTGAAAACACACACTCATATGCATTGTGCATCCCATGTTGGGACATGCACTGTGCATCCCTCATATGTATGAAAAACAGCATGGTGAAAAATATAATAACACCGCCACTCATTTGACATGCACTGTGATTTGCTTGAATGCACCCCTACGTCTTGATTTGTGGTTTGGTTGTCTGATGTATCTGCAATGCAGTGTCAATCCATCGGGTGGCAGTGTTTCCTCAGAATTCCCTTTTCCTCTGCTATTCACTCTTACTGCACAGGTGAAGAATTGGCGTTGGCCTCAATTCTGACACCAGCAGTGACTGATTAAATGTTGTTTTATACAAAGCATGGATACATTTTGATTCAGAATGAACCTTTTCTCTTATTTATTTTCTTTAAAAAAATCAAATTTAATTACGTTAATTATAGATGACAAGGCCACATGAATATTTGATCTTAGATGAAATAGCTACAGTGGTTCAAAAAAATACTGGATGATCAGTGGGGTATTTTCCTGATGACAGCTTGACTTCACCATACTGTATGTAGACACACTGGCCAAATTCTGCTTAACGTGACACATCTAATGATCTCTTCTGCTGATATCTGGCTGATATCTGTATCATTTAATTCTCTTGTTTAATTACACATGTTTTGCATTGCTTTGGGATTATAAATGCCCACTTAAATTATAAAATGCTGCATCCAATAAACTGCATGATCAGGCTTTCTTAAAGTTCTACTGCTGTTACTGCTCCAGGTAATACAGGTGTAATATATCTCAGCTAAAATGCTGAACCTCGTGCATGTTTAACCTCAAGTATATGCTTAGAAGTTATTGTTTTTTTGTTTTGTTTTTTTTGTTTTTTTTTCCAACAGTGCACTTTTGAAAAAAAAAAAGGATTAGGTTGAAATCCACTGAAAGCTAAATTGTTCACAGTGAAAAGGCATGTAAATACACGCTTATCAGTTGAAGTGGGCTGCTTTCCTTGCAGGTGCAAAAGTGCGCTCCAAGCGGGACCTGTGGCGCGTCTTTTTCAGCGCCAGCGAGGGTGGAGGGAGGGATGGAGGGGTGTGACGCGCGCCACAGAGGTCACATTTCAGCCTGTTTCTGGGATGAAGACAAAGATTAAAGGCAGAGCAACCACAATCGGACTGTTCTTACTGCAGTGAACCTGTAGTGCACTCACTCCACAGTCATTTGAGGGCCCCTCCTTTTGTGTGTGTGAGTGAGTCAGTGAGTTAGATAGACTCAGGGAGAGAGAGAGAGAGAGAGAGAGAGAGAGAGAGAGAGAGAGAGAGAGAGAGAGAGTTAAAGTGAAACCTGGAAAAGCGAGGATAGCCAGCCAATCAGAAATCCCCTCAGGCGTTTAAAGGGATGGTGGGCAGTCTCTCGGGGCTTTATGAGCGACTTATTTTGCATCCTCCACACATTCTCACGTCTTGACCTCCCACAGACACTCACTCAGAGCCCTGCGTTTGGATGAGTAACAGTCTGGTTCGCCTGAGTCGGCATGGATCTGTCCTGAGTGGCGTTTTCCCTCTGTTTTCCTCCCTATGAGCTGCTGCTGGACGCTCCTCGCCCTCCCCCCTCCGCACTTGTTGCGCAGAGACTGGATGCGCCGCTGAGTCCTTGGAGAGAAGAGGCAGGGACGGACTGCAACAGGTGCACACAGAGATCTGCTCCAAAAAGGCGGCACCAGAGGTAGAGAAACTACGCATCATTTGGCATTTTGCTTGTTTGGGATATTTTGACTAGACAATATTTAATCCGTGGTGATTTATTTTACATCTGGGTGATTCATTTAATTAACTGTTTTTTTTTTTCAATTACTTTTTTTTTCTTTGAACTCAAGATAAAACAAAACTTTAAATGCCGATCTGAAGATCTTTTGGCCATCTTCAGCCCTCACCGCACGCACAAAGTCAGGATGCCGGTTCTGACGAGCCCCGACATCGCCAACAAGTTTAAGGAGAAATGGCTAGCGGTTTACCCGGAGGAGCAGGTCATCGGGTCCGACTCTGCCCCCATGGACGACAGCCTCACCAGCCTCCACTGGCTCCAGAATTTCTCCATCCTCAGCGCGGACCCGGAGCGGCACAACGGAGCTGGACCGGGCTGCCCTTCCTCCCAGCAGCACCTCTTTCTCAAGCGGCTCGGCTTCCCCAGAGGTGGCACCGACTCTCCGTCCAGCCCACCGGCCGGGGACACCGCCGCCACTGGGATGCCTCCTTACCTCGGGAGCCCCGTTACCTCCGGCAGCGACTCCACCGCAGCGCCGCGGTTCGCCAGTTGCGCGCATCCAGGGAACGGCTACCCACAGATCCCCATCCAGGCCAGCCCGCCTGTGGAGGTCGACTACAAAACCAACCCTAAAGTCAAACCGCCCTATTCCTACGCCTCTCTCATCTGCATGGCTATGCAGGCCAGCAAACAGCCCAAAGTGACTCTGTCCACCATCTATAACTGGATAACGGAGAATTTCTGCTACTACAGACACGCGGAGCCCAGCTGGCAGGTAACCGAGACCGACTAACTCTCCATCTATTTTTGATGAGTCAGATAAATGGCGAGGTGAGGGAGAGAAGGGCGAGCAATTGATCCCAGTGTCACCATCAGAGACCACATCTTTATGCTACAGGACAGCAGACAAGGCCTCTCTGATATCAGTGTGGGAGAACAGACAGCATCAGATGTAGAGCAGATATGCAAACCTCCAGCAGGATTCAGAGTCTAATTTCAGCCTCTGATGATTTCCATGACAAGTGTTTTTTAATGCAAGAGCCTCAGAAATTTCCATCTTCCAAGAGAGTGCTCATACAGGGTTTTTGTCTGAGGGGAATGGTGATGCGGTGAAGACAGCACTCTAATGTGCGTGTGTGTGTGTGTGTGTGAGAGGGAGAGAGAGAGAGTGTTAATGAGGGCTCCTGAGAGAGATTGCAGCTAAGCACAGCTGATCATGTTTGAAATGCATAGAGCTGCCTGCTACTAGAAAGCCTCATTAGGTACATTTGCTTTCCTATACAAACAACAACAATACACCCCCTCCTCCTCCTCCTCCTCCTCCTCCTCCACCACCTC
>JBBMOE010000014.1:8452338-8534877 GCA_037975065.1 Chaetodon trifasciatus | reverse complement strand
CTCCTCCTCCTCCACCACCTCCTCCTCCTCCTCCACCTTCTCTCTTCTCATCTCCCTTACAAAGTGGCACATTCAGTTTTTGCATGAATAACTCAAATTTGCTCAAAGCCAAAGGGATCCTGTTAATTATCCTTTTTTTTTTTTTTTTTTGTCTTCGTCACAGAACTCGATTCGTCACAACCTGTCCCTCAACAAGTGTTTCAAGAAGGTCCCCCGACAGAAAGACGAGCCAGGGAAGGGAGGCTTCTGGCAGATCGATCCACAGTATGCTGACATGTTCGTCAACGGCATCTTCAAACGCAGGAGGATGTCCGCTAACCACTACAACAGCAGCAGCAGCAGTGGTGGCACCCACAGAGAGAGCAAACTGGTTCAGGGTTATCACAGCACCCAAAATGGCTTCCCTTACCAAGGCGTGAGCGGCAAACGGAAGCACCTGCCCTCTAAAAACAACAGCAAGGTGATGAGGGCGACTGAGTCTCCCCTTCTGGCGACAGAGGCCCACAGAGCAGACATCCTGAGGGGGGACTTTGACCTGGCGTCCGTCTTTGATGACGTTCTCAGTGGAAACTGTAGTACCTTCGAGGATCTGGACATCAACACAGCGCTGAGCTCCCTGGGGTGTGAGATGGAGGTGTCCATGCAGGGGAGGCAGCACTCAGCAGGGCTGGGGAGGTGGTGCGGAGGAGGGGACATCATGGGCCAGAACCAGCACCTGAACCACCATCAGTCCTACGGCTACATGGAGCTGAGCGGCGCTTCCATGGATTGCACCGTGAATATGGGGGAGCTCCACTTGCCGCAGCAGCATCCGCAGCAGCCGCTGGACCAGGATCAGCTGCTCCAAAGCCACCACCACCTGCAGCAGTTCGACGAGCCCTCCGCGCTATTCCCGGAGCAGCCCGAGGAGGCAGTGCTGCAGCCCTGGGAGGAGATCAAAGAAGAAGCGCAGGCGATTCCTCTGACTCTGGATCAGGGCTTCAGCCTGTGCGAGGGCTTCTTCACAGAGATGCAGCCATGGGAACGAGTGGAGGCCTATCTGTGACCTTTGACCTCAAACCTCATTGACTCCTAATTATTTACACCCAATGACCTGAACATGTCTGATTACCGGTTCAACCACATTACACCCAAAAGGATACACTGCTTAGAACTGCAGCCGGGTTACTTCTGCATTCCCTCCAATCAGCTGTAATTTTTTTTTATAACATTCACGTGTCCTTTTATTCAAATACAAAGATGATGAGCTGTGAACCCAGCTAATAAGCAGCCCTTAAAAAAAGGCATTGATCTGACTATGAAGTTGTTGATTAGGGATTATTTCCTGGCATTTCTTCCTAAGGGTGTCAGGTGATTGACAGGAAGCAGGGAGTAACATGACACAACACTGATGTATCAGACACAATGACAATACACCAGAGAAACTTTTAGAAACCAAATGAAAGTTTCCCGTGAACCGCGAGGGACTACCGCACTGTGTAGAAGGAAATGATCTCTTCAGGAGGAAGAAGGAAGGAAACGCTGACAGTGTGCAGGAAACTGGACAAACGCTTCTCTTTTAAGTCGGATTCTCTGGAGCTGCAACAGCTCAAATGTCAGGCGGTGGGTAATAAGAGAACGTGTTCAAACGAGTGCTGACCTGAACTGGACTGCAGCTATTTGTTGCACTGGGGGTTTGGATGAAATGATGGCAATGACAGAAGAAAAGCCAGCCACCCTCCTTCAAAGCACTCTCCACAAGCAAGCACTGTCACTATGGCGCCGGGAGGACATGCAGGAGTCTATTTTGCTACATTAGCATTAAACATTTTTTTACTAACATGCAGTGAAATCAGCCGTTCATCTCTACTGTCTGTGTTGTGGGATGACGACAGCTGAAGCTATCAGAGCAGGATAACGAGAAAAATCATTGTCTGAGATTAGAAATCAGTCGTTTTTGACTTTGTTATATAGTCAATTTAATATATATTCACTGAAGTATATAGCATGAAGCTAGGCAGGAACATTTGCCATTTGTCCACAGTCACGTATTGCAAAGCAAAACGAGGAGCAGACCTGGGATCAGTCGCCTCCTTGTCAGTCATGAAAATCGAACATTATGCACTTTGATAGGCAGCAGTTTTAGGGAAGCAGGACAGCTTTGTTTTTCAGGATGTTTAGTTTTATTTTTTATCGTATTAAAATGATGTTTTCTAAAGTTTACTGAAACTGACTGATGAAAGTGATGCATATGTTGTAGTTGCCCGTATCAGATTCCTTTTGAACAATGAACTCAACACTGCAATAAGTCTTCTTTCTTCTTCTTTTGTTTTTTTTTGCTTAAATATTCTGTTTTTCTTTCCAAGTATATACAAAAACTGGGCATTTGTTGATTATATTTCGCCAAATTAGTTGATAAGGAATATGCAGTTCGTTGGTGTTTCTGTGTTGATTAATAAGAAAAAAAAGAGTTCTGCTTTCTGTCACTGGGTGATGGATTCCCTTTTGTCCTTATTGATTACTTTGGTGTCTTTTTTATTTGTATGGTTTGCTTTCAAAAATCTGAATTTCAAAATCTGTTTGAGAACATGATAAGTCTTCTGGTTTGAGGGGGCAAACGATGAGCAGGTACATATAAATTCAACTCTTAAAGGCCAGATTTTCTTATTGTATCATATTGATCAAGTTTGATATGAACTCTTTAATTGTACCATGTTATTTTCATTTGTACTTTTTTAAGCTGTTTAAAAATGCAATCATGCCTTGATGCAATAAATGGTGTCAATTAAAGAAAGGAACAATGACAAAAGCATGTTTCATTCACTTATCATCGTGAAACAAGCTGCACATGTGGGAGTGCTGCTGTGGTCAGGATTACTGTTTGAGTTAGAGCTCTGTGTGTGCAATCAAGAGATAAAACAGGCTGTCAGGGTTTATCATTAATCAGCACAGACAGGTCTGGACTTGCCTGGTATTTGAAACACACAGGGATACATATGACAGCATAAAAAAGATGTAGTATGATACATTAGACAGATTCTAAAAAACACCTCATCCACATTCAAGCTGGGTAGACACATGCCCCATCATGCCTCTTATATTTATATTTTATTTTAGATATGTTGTATTACTATTAGTAGTTAGTAGCAGATGTAATTTTAGATTATGAGTCAAACATATACTTCTAATTATGTCATAGATCACACTTCAAAATTCACACTCCCCTTTTCCCTATGGAACTGGTTTCTCCCAAAAGTTGCAGGATGAAATCAGGTAGCCTGTGCACCCACCCACCCACCCACACACACACACACACACACACACACACACACACACACACACACACACACACACACACAGTTTGAGGTTAAGATGCAGAGGAGAATCTCATCATTCTTCAGAAAGCTTCAGAAAGCTTCAGAAAGCTTCATTATCAACCTCCTCAGTGAGGAGGTTGACAATGCAAGAAGCAGAGGTTATCTTAGGTGAGATTTATAGTGATATGATTTTATTCTTTCATAGAAATGCGTGTGGATTTAACTGAAAGATTAGCGTTAGCGCTTGCACTATAAATGATATGTGGTCACGTATACCAGACCACCTCGGAAAATGGTTTGAGCCATCGGATCACAGTGCATCCTGATGGACATTTCCACTTCTGTTTAGCGCTGTCCACTTGTGATCCGAACACCCAAGATGCATGTTAATGTCAGCTTTAAACAGGGCCTATGTGCTGCTATGTGCAACACTGTAATGTCAGCGCAGTCTCATCTGCACTAACGCTGCTTCCCCTGTGTGTGTCTAATAACACAGCTATTACCATGTTGGCAGGTTCCTTTCATCTGTGGCTTCACTGTCTATGTTCTCTAAATTATTTTGCATTGTGGATATACTGATTTTTTTGGGGTGAAACAGATGAGATGTAGCTGTTTTTTCAAGTGGCAGTAGTGTAGAAGCTGAAGTGTGGAAGCGAGTGAATGAGTGAGTGAGCTACAACAGCACACATAATTGACATGAGCATCTCTAAATCAATATACAGTATTTACAATGATATAGAGTGGGCGATTACTGAGCCACAAAAACTGATTTAGTGAAGTTTTAAAATAATTCCCACAAATTGCATGTCAAATTGCTGAAAAATGTCACTACTTTCTTGCCCCCTGTTCTAATTGTGTCCCCCAGAATTCTGGTTTGTGCGACGGCCCTGGCAGTGTGTGTATTCAACTCTATAACCATTTTTTTGAGACAACAGGACTCATAGCTGCACCCAAGACCCTTAGCCTGATGAGTTTCTGAAGTGAGAGTGGTGTTTGACTAGAGTGAAGCATTTGAACATTTGAGGAGGAAATGGTTGAAAATGATCATACCCCATCATACACCATATTAGTTTAGAGTATGAGTTTGCTAACAAGTACTAATTGGCATTAAACCAAAAGAAGAAATCTAAATATGCAACAATCAGATAGCATGAGACTATAAAGCTAACAGGAGTAAGGCTTTGGCACAGCCGTGCTTTGGGGCAAATGCAAACGTCATCATGCTAACACACTTTAAACAGACTAATTTTCAGTACATATAATGTGATGAGATATTGTGATGAAGTATTTAGTATTTGATCATAAATAAATAAAAAAAAGTATAAAGTATAAGTACAAGTAGTCATGTCTCTCCTCATTTGTTTGCCTGCTCACCCATCTGGTTTTACCTGCCCTCTGTAATGTAATGTGATTTTATGTTGTCACATTTAACAGTGTGTGCTGATTGTCTGCTTAACATTGATTTATATCAGTTGCCTGCATTGTACATGTATCCACTTTGCATGAGGCTTGCTTTCCTCCTCAAAGCTTTTTATCCTGTTCAGCTGCTTCATGTTTTGCTTTGCTATTCTAATCTTGCATGTTGTATTTATGGCTAATTTGAAAATGAGTCCTGGCTAACAATGGCACATTCGCAGCGATGATGATCAACGAGCATTGTCCCTGAAAATACATGAATAAATAAAAAAATTGAAATTTGGACCTGATGAAGGAGGATGAAAGGTCAGGGGATAAAAGTGATTACAGTTTATCCTCTGGGGACCATGAACATCTGTACCAATTGTCGTGGCAATCCCTCACCGCGGAATATGGAGGTAATATGAAGAGTGCAGGTTTTGGTGGTGAAAAATCATAAATATCAATGCTACCTGACAGCGGGATCATCACTTTAGTGCAGTGGAATATAATGCACTGTTTCTGTCCAAGGTTACCTAGTTTAAGGCCATGCATCAATGTGGGCGGCCCACTCCACATGCCGACCTATCTGATCTATCAGGTCAATCTCCACATGTCTTGTGGCTGTTAGAAAATGCCCTCAAAACTTAGCACTGCATATTTTCTCACCCTTTTCCAGGATTTTGGTTGCATGCCCTGTATGAAAATGTGCTTTTCCACCTCAAATCTCTTTTTAATTGAAATTGTTGGAGGAAAAGGGGAGAAATGCGGCTTATCCCCGTCTCTCTGGCACGCGGCTCCCAGCAGCGACAGGTCATGTGTGGAGATCTCCAGGAATGGGTGGAATAACTCGGATTCCTAAAAACAGCAGGAACTACAGCCAGATTCGATCCTGAGGCGTGTGACCATGGACCGCCCTGCATAGAGAAAATCACTCCAGCCGATAGAGTGGCTGATCCTGTGTCAGCTACAGGTCATTTTATACCATTTACAGGCCGAGAGGTCGCTTATAGTTGCAGAATAAATGTGAGGAAAGTTGGAGAAGGAGCATCAGTGTTGCTATCATAAGTTCAAGGGTAAAGAGGGCATCCATCGTACACAATCATGTGTGAGAACTTTCACATTTGTCTCTGTTTGTCTGTGTCCACATGCACATGTGCTTGTTACATTACACACCGATAATGTTTGTGTTGGTCCACATGTTTCTTTGTCTGCACTCGCGCTGATGTGTGCGCTGCCCGCTGAGCGTGTGTGTACACGGCTGTGATCGGAGCCCCGTGGCGGCCCAGATAACACTATCTCTGTGGAGCCAGAGCCCCGTGGTTCTATTCAGCGTGGTGGATGAGAGGCTGGGACTGCCCAGCACGCGGACCTGCTCAAAGAAGGAGGAACAAGCTGGGCTGTCACTGTAGGCTAACCTGGCTTATAATGGTTTATAACCTCCTCCTAGGTGCCCCTCTTGGGGGGCTCTGCATCATGTTTGTGTGTTAGCTCGGGAGGGTTGCACAGAGGAGGGCAGAGGCAGAAACAGAGACAAGAGGAGGGTGTGTTCGGTGTTTTATTGCCATCATGGCACCCTCTGGACCGCTCCTGATTAGAGTCAGGCATAAACAGGGTCAACCAGCTTTGCTAAAGAAGCACCCCTCCCAGCGTGACTTAGACAGAGGGTTCAACTCCTCATTTACTGGGGATAGCCACAGAGCTATTCTTTATGGGGATCAGCTAATAGAAGACACATGATGGGGGTCCCTCACTAATTAGATCCTTCATTGTGGCACAAAGCAAAATGTGGCAGAGGAAAAATGGCCTGTGCCTGTTTAATAGCCCCTGAGGAACCCCTGAGTGTCTGTGATTACATGTACAAATAAGTGTTAGATTACGCAGATAAATGCAATTTCCTGATTGGTGCAAGCAAGCAAGGAATCACACCCACACAGGGAAGGACCTTCACCTCTCTGAAAGTGCAGGAAATAATGTCCATCTCTGGTTTCCAGGCCCTCATCACATATTGATAAGGGAAAAAGACTGGGATGATATTCAGCAGTCTGACCATCCATTAATGCCTCCCCAGACCGGCCTGACACAAGAGGAGGGACTTCAGCAGGAAATACACCTAAACAGTCTTTCTAAAAGGATGTCGCTTATGTATTAATGCTAATGAGGTTTCCATTTAGATTGCCTGTTCCATTTTGAAAGGAATTGCGGATGGTAAATTAGAATAAAAGGACTTAGTCATAGTATGGTGAGGGGGGTTTTCTTTCATTTACAGAGATTAGGGTTTTATCTACTTGCATAATTGGTCAAAGTGTGCACACAGTCATGTTTGCATACAATAAGAGCAGGATCATGACTCAAAGAACTGAATGTTTCCGAGCCTTATCCTTCAAAGACCTTATTGGTGGAGTTTTTGTCCGGAAGAGCCTTTATTCTTCTGAATGTGGTGATGACTAATTGAGACTGGATCTCCAATTTGCCAACGCCACGCGAACCCCACAGAAACCCTCTAGATTTTGTTTCAGTTTTGATGTGCTAATTTTATTTATTCGGAGCATGGAGGGAGACAAATGCAGGTGTGCAAATGAGTGCAAACACTGCACTCACACAGATGGCAATTACGAATACGTATAGAGGTTGTTTAAGGCCGAACAGGCTCTATTCAGCCTTGTAGGAGTGTTCAGGGCCTATGTGTCACTTTCTTTTTATGTACTGGTTTTCTTCTTGCCCTGCTTCTTTCACAGTCCTCTGCAGAGCTAGAAGTACTGGAACATAAACTCAGGATTAGACATCGCTGCAGGGTGCAGCAACATTATAAACCATTTCCATTACATTTATTATGCTCTTATGTACTCAGAGTGCCTTTCCAACGTGGGCCTTGACCTTCACATTTTTCTTGTTCTCCACAGAGTAGACTTTCAGCAACTGCCTCAAAGTGACAGTAATGCTACTGCCATTAGAGCTCGAGTGAGGTCAGCCCCATGGAAAACGCTGTCAGTGTTGTCCGCTGCACATCGGCACGTCAGTCAGGGGGATCATTTGTCTATGATCACTGGCCACTCCTGTATTCTGCTGCTGAATTTCCATTCAGAAGATGATGGGTGTCATATGTCCCATTGTTTACCGTCAGCTCTAATATGTGACACTGGCACGTATACTAATTGATTATATAGTATTATGTTTTCACAACAATGCATATAATATTGCATTGCACCAGCATGTGCCAATGGTCTTCTATCATATGAAATCACACAACATGTAATTTATTGTTTTGAGTTGTCATATCAAGTTGTCATATCAAGTGCCAAGTTGTCACATACCCGCATATATAGTTCTTTAAAGCAGTGCTAAAGACATAGTCACAGCAGAAAGTGGTAAAGTGAAGTTTATCTACACCTCCCTGTGAAATAGCCTGTGCTAATGGTTTGATGACATGGCAACTACTTGCAGGTAATGGCTAAACTAGCAAACCAGGAATTTGCTACTGTCACATAACAGCTCGAGAACATCTCATTTTCTCTCTAACATGCTGTTCACTCCTTGCATTTGACTCTCAACATCAAATGCTAGGTGGGAAGTGGGGAAAATGCTCTATGTGCTAAGTAGCTTGCTAACTGCTAGCTATTTCTTCTACTGACCCCTGCCTGCAAACTATTGGTCTTTATAGAACAATTTAAACAAAGTAGGCTCAAATAAAAGCAGATGGTGCAAAATTGCTAATAAACTGCATTAGCTTTCTCAATTTTTGGACTCTGCAGCTGTCAGATTAGCACTGTCCAGACGACTGGCTGTTGAACTTAACTTGATTTTGCTGTTTTAAATGCTGGTGTTACAGGGCCTTCATCGAATGAACATTCCCCTGGAAAACTTAACCTTTGCCAATAAAGAGCACCCGTATGTTTGTATTGATGAATACAATTTTATTCATGATACAGTTGTATAGGTAAAGCCTGCACATATGAGCATATATGTGTGTTCTTTTGTCTGGTGTGTGCGTGTATGTGTGCATCTTGGCATCCACCACTCGGTCAGTGAAAGACATTCTTGCCCCGTGCCTTCGGTCTCTGTGGTCGCAGGGAGCGGCTGATTGTCCCACAGGCAGACAGGAGGAGGGCGCACAGCTGCCACGCATACACACAAAACACACATAGCACAGAGACAATAACGCCCACAGACTCAAGCCAGTCACAGATTACTCAGGCACCCAGATACAACTGCATGGACCCTCACACCGTCCAACGCTTGCACACACTCATGCCCACACACAGAGGGCTAGCCAGAGGGCAGCGTGTCAGGAGGGTGAGCATGGACGAGGGTGTAGAAGGGGAGCCAGGACAGCGCTGGAGCTCTGCCACTCACACAGCATCAATATCGGTGCCAGGGAGCAGAGCAGAAAACAAGTCTGGACCAACCTCCTCAATCTGGCCTGCCGCTCTGCCTGACTCTCAGCCAGAAAACTCCTAGCTAGATCACCACTGAGTTCCAGATTTCATGGTCACAAACAATCTATCCAGGTTCAAGTTACAATGTGCTGCTTTTTGCCCCAAGGCAGCTCGATGTTAGTGCTGTCCAGTCTCAGATGGGCAAGATCCTGCTCTGGATCAACTTCTTTTTTGTCTACATCCTTACGAGATTAACTCAAGTACCCCTTCATCAACACCACCCATCATGTTCCAAATAGGGCAGATCTCGTTACAATAGTTTTTCATGGAATTGAATTGTCAAAGTTTAGATCAGTGTGGTCAAGTTTGCATTCATGTAACTACTTTAAATATTATTATCCATTTCTTTCAGCTAACTATTAAAACTCTTCCTGCATGCTAAATCGTTTCATGCAGTCTCAGTGGCAAAACGTGTCTTTTGGGTGTCACAGCTGGCTCATGTTGGAGGGATGTGTACACTGTACTGTGCAGATGGCCAATTAGCTATTAGCTTAGTGGTTATTAAGACAGTGCATTTACTAAAGATCATCGTAACAGCAATTGGTAATTCTATATGGTTGTTTATTTTCTTCCTAATTACAAATAAGTGGATAGATATTTTCTAATCAAGTCATTAATTTTCTAATTTGTTTCAAATTAGTGGAGCGACTCCACAATCTTTCCCATGTATCCCCGGGCAACTGCAGAAGTACCCTCAGGGGGGTACAAGTACCCTGAGTTGGTAATCACTGATCTGGATGAATTGCGCATGTTTTAACCACAAATGGCATGTTTTTCACATGTTGGAATCAATCAAAATCCACAGAAGTGTGCAAGTCTTTCACTCACCGTCAACATTTTATTTTTCTTACCAAGAAACACCAAGAAAGTCATAGATATTTACTCGAAAGTGATGAAGTGTGGCTCCATATTTGTTTGTACTTGACTGCCTCATTTATGTATCTGCTGTATGTGTGTGCGATACATGAGTATGTGCATCCAAGACAGCAATACAAGGTTGTGCAGGTGTATGTGTGTGTCCTTCCACCCCCACCTACTATCCAGGACCTCTTAAAGGCACTAGACTGCCTCCACCACCCCCTTCTCCAGACACACACACACACACTCACAGTTCTTCCATTCTTCTCCCTATGTCTGCACGCTGCTGAGGGCTCTTATTTGATTAGCTGCGATTTGCTTTGTGAAGCAGTGGAGCATTTGGCTCACCGGGGGAGCTGTACACAGCACACATACACTTTCATGTACGCATGCAGGGGTTCTCAGACAAACACACACACAAAGACACATACAGGATACACGCACATAAGTACATTTCAAATCCAGCTTTTCCTCAAGATTAGCCCAACCTTGTCTCCTTCCTTTCTCTGTGCAGTCAAGTGATGAACAGATGTCATAACAGACACATGTAATTATGCAAAGCTCTCTCACATATGCTCAGGAGGTTGACAAGTGAATACCTTGTTATTGTATATAATAAAAATCAAGTCTTCATCTCCAAACGTGTGACAGCCTTCACTGTGCACAGTTTTTTTTAACATGGAAACCCTTTGTTTATTTTGGTTTACATGGCAAGTAAACCAATGTCTGTTTACTGGCCATGACTTCATCCTGGCCTTCTCAGGAAATCACCTCTGATTACATAAGGATGACTGCAGAACGACACCCTATCTACCGGGCCTTGGTTGCACAAACCATCAACCCTTCAATAATGGATGTGAGGTCAATGTGTTGGTGAGGGTGCGTGTCTTTGAGGTGTGTGAAAAAGAAGCAACAAAACACCGGCTGTCACCGTGTCAGCATCAGACTCCCCTTTGTGTTCTCTTCATCAGGGGAGATGCACATGGGTGACAGATTAAAGGAAGCCACTGTAACGTGTTTAAGTGAGGTGCTGAGCTCCCACAAGCCGCATGAACAGCTTTGAGGTGGAGTGCACTAAGACACTGCTCCAAAACCTTCTATATGTGTTTAACTGGGTTGAGAAAACTGACTGCAATATATGTTTCACACAAAACCTCTGCATCTGCATTCGTTATCTGTCTCCACTCATTTATTGTTCTGTCCCTTTATTGTCAAGAAGGGGGAGAAACAGAGTGGAAACTGGAATAATTGCCTTAAGTGATGTCACTTGAGTCAGCACTGGTTAGGGCTGAAGAGTTTGAAATAAAAATCAGGGTTGTGGAGTGAAGAGACCTCTGTATCCCGCTCCTCATCTCTGCTTGAGGCTAGCAGCTTAAGGCCTCATTAGCTGCTAGCATAACACACCCAAATCTCCGACCGAACTGTCAGCCATCGAGCGGCATTGTGGGGGATGTAAGTGGCAGCTTTTGACAAGGAAGAAGAATGCGCGGAATTAAAAAGACAATATCTCCAGTGGAACTGCTTTGGGTTTGATCTTCTTTTTAAACTGTGCCCACCACAAGTCTGACAGCGTTATAGGAGTGCGATGCAAAATTGGTAGAGGGCTCTTTTAAACACCAGATGCATAGTTTGGTTTAAAACTTTTAAGGTCAGCTTTTTAGCCAGCAAGGATGAGTGTGTGTGAAGTGTTCAGAAACATTTTTAATTTGAACAGCTCCAATTCCATGGCAACAGAATACAATGTGTCTGCTGCTAATGTCACATTTCACGTGAAGGAAAGCTCCAGAACTGATACTAAAGAGACTTTCTGATGAGGGCATTTTGTCAGCCTGTGATGTACAGATGACAAACGATCTTAAATTTGACTACACACACACTGGTGAACTTTAACTCACACTTTAACTGGTTCTGATAGCTGGTTCCGTTTCTGGCTCTAAGTAAATTAATATTATTTCAAGTGAGCTGTTTTTATGAAAGCTTGGACGTCTTCTGGAGCTGCATAACAGCCCCCCAGTGAGGAGCAACTGTTGCTTTCCCTCACTGCAGGAGGAAAAATGAGTCAGGACAGGGTTAATGTCACAGAGCAGTGACTAAATATGTGGTGAAGGCCCAACACCTCCCAGCACAGTTGAATCTCGCTGTATTAAAAGATGTCTTCATTTAAAAACATGTTCTCCCTTAGGAACCAAGACTTATTTAGATATCTTCAATTAAGAGATTATTACAACAAAGGAATCAAAGGTAGTGTTGCAGAAAAGATGAACCCAGTGGTGGATGTATTGTGTGGTGCCTACTTCCAAAAGACAACCAGGATTATTTCTAAGCTATATCACTGCGTAATGAAGTGCCAGAAATACACATCACTTTATGTAAAAGCAAAATGGGAACATGAACTTAACATTACAATTACAGAAGAGGACTGACACCATACCTGTCATTCACTCCAAACCTCTACAAACTCTCTAAAGTGGAGAGAATTGGAAGAATGGGATTTGGTTCTTTATCACTCCTCATATAAAAAGTAAACAACTCCTGAGGCCACAGTCCTGCTGGAGGAACTGTGGCAGCACGGAGGCACATCACTCCCACATTTTCTGGAGTTGTCCGGGAATCCAACCATTTTGGGTAACAGTTAGTGCTGTGATAAATGTAGTTTTAGGTTACAATGTCCCAAAGGAATCTGCCACACTGTACCTAGGAAATATTGCCACAGCTGTACACAAAGAAGACCTCTACTTGACTAAGATCCTTCTAACAGCAGCAAGGAAGGCCATAACAAAAAACTGGCTCAAGTCTGACCCATTCAGACTGGACAGGAATCATCCAAGAGATCTTTCTGATGGAAAAATTGACATATACTTTAAGACTGAGAAAATTTGCCTTTTACAGAAAATGGGAGAAATGGATTAAATATTTTTAAGCCCAACCATGATCTAGCTCTTCACATTGAGTGTACGATTTATTTCTTTACCCATTGTAAATGATTTTCTTTTTGCAATATATGTATATACATGTACGATTTTGTATGTGAATATATATATTACTTTTGCTTGATTTGACCTGAACTGTGACCTCCGACTCCCCACTGTTCATTGTTATGACATGTAAGTTCCATACAGTAATTGACCCATACACACTTTTTTTTGGTTGTTTGTTTGTTTATTATTGTACTTTAAAACTAATGAAAAACTAATAAAAATCTAAGTTAAAAAAAAAAAAAGTCTTCATTTCCCACCAAACAAACTAACTATGAAGATTCAATACAGAATATGAAAGGATTTGGATTCGATAAGCAAATTCAATAATCCTTTTTGCTGATGCTCCTCCACATAAATCTTTTATTGGCTAAATCTAGTCTGTTCCTCATTGCTGTCCATTTAGCCAAAGACTCATTTTTGAAGATTCATTTTACACATTTCTTAATGCTTAAATGAAACCTTAAATTCCAAATCATCTTTTTTTAAACCTTCACTTTCAGATGTATTCAGATATATGACATGGCCCACAGGCTGTACTGCAAATCATCAGCCACTTCTCCTAAACAAGGTGGCTGGTTTTTTTTTTCTTATTTTCTCTGCTAATTCCCATCTCTCACCCATGTCTCCTGCAATGACAAGCAGAAATTTCTCTCCTTCTGCTCATCTTGTTCCCCACTCTTCTTCTCCTGTGTCTCCCACACACCCCTCCCCCACCTACTAGCCACCACAAGGGGTTAATTAAAACTGATTGGGTCCGCAGAGACCACACCTGCCTCTGACAGGTAAGGTATTGGACTCATATGAGCCGTGTGTATTTGTGTACATGTATGATGCTGTGCGGATATGTGCTTAGCACATCAGTCTGTTAGCACATCATGTGCCCTGCTGCTCCGAGTTCAAAGCAGTCCCATTAGATCACAATGAGGGCTATGTGTGTGTTATACTTATGCAGCTGTGTGTGCCCTTCAGTATTTAACTGTGCATTTGCATGTGATTTGTGTCGGTAGGTACATATGCATTTCATTTGTGTGTGTCCGCTCTTTTCAGAGCCACTTAAGGACCTCATGCTTGATGTGCTGATTACACTCTGCTCGCTGGAACCAATCGCTGCTTTGCTTCAACTTCACGCCCGTCTGCCCATCTGTCATGTCGAGAGCCACTGGAGGAGGGGATGTATACATAGTTTAAAGCTCCGATCATCATGTTCACTGTCACTGAGATCACACACACAGCATAAAGTATCATCAGTTAAAGTATCACTCCAGTTCGCATGATGATGCTGATAGAGCAAAAGCCTGCACACATGCATGTAAACAGTCAAATGCATGAATGAAACAGTGATAAAAAACATGATAGCCCTTGTGTTTTCTGTGTGTGTGTGTGTGTGTGCATATTTGCTGGCAAGTGAGGTGTTTGTGTGTAGAGGCAAGAACTAGTGTTGTATAACAGCAGCTGGCAGGGGAGAAGTATAATACACACAAACACACACACACACACACACACACACACACACATACACACACACACACACAGCTCCCGCTGCTAGGTTGGCAAGTAGAACAGTCAAATTAGCCACTGGAGAACAAACCGATCCAGGAACTCTGCTGGGAAAAGGTGAAGGGAAAAAAGCGATGGAGTGAGGGAGATAGAAACTCAGAGGGAGATGGAGATGGAAGGAGAGGTGAAGAAAGAACAGCGTGGACATGACAGAGTGGAGGAAGATGAGAGGCAGCACCGAGGGGCGAAGACACGACTGAGAGTTGTAAATGAGCTGCAGAAAATAAGAGCGGGGGAAATGATAGCTGTATAAGAGGTAATTGAGAGAGGGGAAGATAGTGGAGAGACTAATGCTGGAAGCAAAATGAGCCAGTATGAGTAAGGAAATATGGGTAGAGGTGGTGTAACAAGGGGAGGCGTGCATATGACAGTATGAGTATGAGACCGTTTTGATGATGTAAACTGCAAGTTAAGTTACTGTAAGTTAAGTAAACTGAGGTTGTAACACAATATATGAGGAACTATAATAACAGTCAATAGGATGTAAAAGAGTAGAATGTGAAGAATAGAGATAATGTGAATATACTGTAATTAATTGTATTTATTACAGTTACAATTGTCAGCAGTAAAGTCAGAATAACTTGTGCCAAAAAAACAAGGTGAGAGTAAACACGTTGTCCCTAATGGTGCACTGTACCCTTCATGGCCAATTAGAACACGATGTAACCTTGGTGTGACCTGAAAGTGTACTGCACCCTTGGGTCAGTCATCCTACTTTTGAACATGCAGCAGTGAATTGCATTACGCATCACAAACACATTTTTGAGGGAAGGGGGATTTTAACAATAACTATGGATCACCTCTGCCTCGACCAATAAGACTATAAGTTCACCTGTTTTCAACCAAAGTCCTTTGGTTAGCCTGCTTATATAACTGACCCGTCACTGTCTAGTGAGCTCCTGTCATTTTCCTTTAAATGTACAGCTGTAGTATAATTCTCATGTAAAGCCAGCCCTGTGTCTTGTTTGCTCTGTCTGTAAGGTTTGCTTTTATTTTGTGAACCTGTGCTTTGATTTAGATGTAAGTCATCATCATCAGAGGTACTATGACTGCACACCAAGCCCTTTCTGAAGGAAAAGCAAAGAATATGTTTTCTGTCTCTCAGCTTTCTCCCCAGAAAGCGGGTTTGAAAGACACGCCGACAGTCAGGGGTGAGCAGTTGTAAATGAAGAGAGAGACAAGTCGTAATTGTGCCGGACTGGCCTCCTTAACATGACACAGAAGTTATACAAAGTCCGCTCTGATGCCATGAAAAAGACAAGCTGTTATTTCGCAGTCTGTATCAAAGCCCTCCATGCATGGTTTGACACTTTGTAGAGAAAAGTCCAAGAGTAGAAATGACCACAAAAAACAGTCTGTTTCTGTCCCTTTACTATCTGCAGGCCTTTGTGCTCAATGCTGAACTGTTTGCCTGGTTGTAGGCTATTGCAAAAGTGAAGGAATACGACTCTGTGGAGTCACGATATCAAGGAAGTAGTAGGCTACAGATCTGGAAGCTTTTGAATAATAAAAAAACATGTATTTCAATGCAGTTTTGACACATTCGGCAAACAGGTTGGGATTTAAATTCCTTATGTATAAAATTCAAACACTGAAATGAACCGCTTCATGGAGCGACAAGTACACCAGTTCGGGACAGACAGGCTAATGCTAAACTGAACTCTGATAAAGAAGTGAAGTCTGTAAATACCACGTATTGACTGTCCTTCTAACACAGCCTGTAACCCTGACAAAATAGTGTAGTTAGCTATGCTACTTGTCTTTGGTAGTAATGCTGCGTTAGCATCACTACAGAAGGTAGTAAACTAGTTAGCTGGACATGCTAATGTTTTAGTCTCCGGTGTTTTTAGCTTTAGAAAAGCTAAAAAAAAAGACACTGCCCTTCTAACTGACAGAATATATGAGCACCTTTAGCTTTTAGCTGATTGAATCTATTTCTACCTGGTTTCAAATATTGTGTGTTTTGTTAAGCAGCAAACAAGTTGACTTTTTGCTCTCATTTTTTGCTAAGTCTTTGTCCACCATGCCAGGTAGCTCAGCTGAACAGAGCTGCTGTGAACAGTTTCCTGTCTCACTGTCCGAGCTAACGTTTCATGGTTTCTCCAAAATGTGTGCTTTTCTTCAAAAGACCCAACATCTGTGTCATATATAGGACAAAAATCTGAGAAGAGCTAGTCTCAGTTTTGCTGTGAACATAGCCAACAAGTCCCTGTCTGTCTTTGATCCCAGAGACACTTGGTTGTGTCTTTTTACCATTTGAATCCACATGCTCACCCTGCATAGACCCAGAGAGTAAAGAGAGGCAGAGGACGAGGAGGAGGAGGAGGCAGGACAGACAGGCGTATTCTCTGTAATGAGCCGGGTTGAGCCTGAGCCAGACCTGGACCAGATCGCGGTGGCCTGGTCCAGCTAATTATGCAAGGCTGCAGACAGCTCTGGCGGACAGAGGGGGCCGGTAAAAGAAGAGATGAAATGAAAGAAAGAGAGAGAAATGAAGGGAGGGAAGATACAACTGACACATTTAGAGACAGCAGATGAAAGACAGGGATGTGTGAGGGACGAGGAAGGTAGCGGTGAGTGGAGACGGACACAAAGAGAAGATGAGAGGGAGTGGGGGAGGGACGCAGCAGAAGGGCTGAGGTTTGTCCTTTGGCCGATGGTCAATTAGTGGTAGGGAGAGTAACAGGCCACGGCGATCTGTGTCTGCGGCTGCAGAGAGCTCTCAGCTTGTTTACTCTTCTGCTGAAGGAGACAGCTGGGGCACCTCCAACACTGAGGCTGCAGAGCATCATTAGGGGAACTATTAATGAGGTAAATGTGCAATGAAATGTTGCTCGGCTTTTATTGGAGGAAACAAAGGATGATGCTCTAGATCAGATGCCCAGCGCTTCAAAAACACAATGCATGGTAGCAAATATCAGAGCTTTGCCTAAGTGATTGCAACTGCTTTGAATTATCTGCTAGTATTTTAGGATCAGGAATACAAAAGCATTATAGGCTGCCAGTGATGCTGCCTACAGGATAACTCTGCAGTTGTGGAAAGATTGTGGAACAGCTTGAGTTATTTGAAGAAATAGAAATGATCATTATAAAACGCCACATGCAACACCTGTACATAGAGTTGCAATAGATGAGAAGAAGTATATATAACATACTTACAGATATAATAGAGGTATTGTATAAATTGTGAATAAGTAAAAGTAGTTACTAGAAGGTTGGCACAGCTGAAAGTAATGGATAAGCATTTGAAATAGATAAATAGTTTAAAAAATAAAAGTTTGAGAAGCACTGTTCTAGCTCACACTCTTTTGAAATGCGACCCTGTGCCACTGTTGCATGCTAAATCCCCCCAGATGTAAATGTAATGTAAGTAAATGTTAAAGCTTTGGGTGAATGTCAGACGCTTGTTCACGTTCCAGCATTTTCTCTTTCAGTCTTAAGAGTCAGACAATGAAAGAGAAGAAGAAGAGAAGCCCCATTTAACTGTTTTACTCCTGCAGGGCCAGTTTACGCGTTCCTGGCCAATCTCTATTCAGGGCTGGCTGATGTGGGCAGACGTAGGGTTTGCACCGTCCTCTCCCCAGCATTCCTCTGTTTGTCTGCACCTCCATTAAGGACATGTAGTCTGGCCGTTATGTGTTTGTGTGTCTGGCTGGCTGGCATGGGCTGGGCAGGAGATGTGTGGGCAGAATGCTAACTCAGGTTGATTGTTAGGTAGTATCAAAGTGTGTGAAGGTGTGTGTGTGTGTGTGTGTGTGTGTGTGTGTGTGTGTGTGTTTGGACGATTGGCGCTGTGTATGAAGACACCAAGGTCGAGATCATAAGATATTTTTAAGAAATAAAAAACCTTCTTTTTTACAAGGCAGCAAGCAGCAGTGTCGCCTCACTGTGTCTTACTGTGGTTTCTTTGGAAGCCCCAGGTCTATGTTTAATGGATAAAAGCAGCAAACACAAATGAGGCGATGGCAAATAAAGCTTTTCAAGCTTTTTGGGAAGAGATGAAAGGATGATGTCAGCTGGCTATATGAGAGAAAGTGTTTGGAAAACCCAAAGAACAAGAAGACAAACATGTGAGACGGAGGGTGATGGGTTGAAGCGACAAGAGTTTGGAGAAAAAAAGGAATTTTATCAATATGTAATAAATGGCATGTCTTAATTTACAGCAGTGGAAGTCTTTTGTTTCAAACACCATGTAAATCACATATGTAAAATGGTAGAATGTTAGAATCCTGTGATCAGCAGAGATGCAGTAGACATGGAAGAACTCTTTCTATTCAGCGGCACAGTACATTTACTCAGTGAAACAGGGCAAATTTCATTTTCTCGATTTCCTGTCAGCAAACAAAGGGGAAACCTCTTTTGTCGGAGCTCCAATTCCTCCGCTACACCCCTTCTGTGCTTCCCTGTGATTAGGTTCAGAGCACATCATGGGGGTGAGGGGCGTGAAATCATTTGTGGTTGTAATTATGGGCTCCCCTCTCCAGAGTAATCATGAGCTATTAAAAACCACCCTCAGATCAGCCCCCCAACAATGCCAGTTAACATCTATGTTCCTGTGGGAGGCGGTGGGGAAGAGGCCAACTAGCCGCAAACTGCAGTGGGCACAGAGCTCCCTGTGTGTGCAAGTGTGTGTGCATCAAGTAATACAGAAGCTCCAGCAGTGAATGAAAACACAGGGATATTACACTGATATGTAGAGGTAGTTGAAGTTCAAGTGTGGTCACTGTCAGTCAGTGACTTCAGAGATGCTAGCTGTAGCCACCTACACACCAACAGTGTTTGAGGAGTCTGTTTGTGTGTTTATCATTCGCACATTTATGCAACTGTTCATCCTCAGACATTTCAGAGCTCACCTGTAACTTAACATTAAGTTTACGCTTGTTTTGCAAATTTCTCACTCAAGCTGAAACATTTTCAACTCGCTCGGACACGTCTGCTTTCTCCTTTCAAATCCACCTTATGTTCAGTCTTACACAGACCAGTAGCACTGATTAAAGGTTACTATCAATTAAAGTCCTTGATAATAGCTCACTTGTACAACTTATATCGCTGCTTATAGACTTCCATCTCAAGCCTAAAGCCTGATTTCAGATTAAACCAATTTCGAAGTAAAGGTTTTATGAAAAGCGTTAAGTGTTTAAGAAGTGCTAGCGTGGGAAGCGATAGAATCTTATATTATTCTATAAAAAAAGAAAAGTCCTCCTTAGCATTGTTAATATTTTCTTCGGATCCTTCCCATGACTGAAAAAAAATGCATACAGTCCCTAACTCAGACTGCTGAAGTCTCATATTAGCTTTAGTTGAACGCTATGACAGTCTTGTTGTGTTAGGACAGTATTTCTACACAATCTGGCTTGTATGACGGACAGGACGAATGATAACAGAGGCCCTAAACTCTCTGCGTTTGTGTTTTCTAACACACAAAATCACGTTAACATTCCCTCACAAACTAAACTGCTCACATGAATACCTTCTATGGGACATACTATATTCTGTATCAGGAAAGAGTGTCAGTTTCCAGCCCCCTCCCTCCCTCCTCCTCTCTCGGACAGTTTCATAGGCTTTGTGCCACCCCTCGTAGCACCGTGCTTGAATGAACACAATCCCATTATCAGTGACAGTCAATTAAACATCTAAATGCCAGATTCTGAATGCTTGATGCTGCGACACAGAGGGTAATTGAAGATCGTTGGCCAGAGACTGATTGGACTGTCCAAGCTGGGGGTGGGGGGGATTATGGTGATGACAATTTCTGAATGAATACATTTAGTGTGGAGTATCAAAATCCTTTGATATTTGTGAAAACCTGAGATAAAGAGGGAGAGAGTGACAGGCATGGCAGGATACTCTGTTTCTATAGGTGTAAGCTCTTCTTGTACAGTCACATGACAGATTGTGTTATCTGTTATATTGGCATGAGAGAGAGAGAAGCAAAGAGAAAGCTAGGGGTGACAGAAACGTGATTTTTATGCGAAATCTTTTCTCAAAGATTGGTTTTCCTTGTCCACACCACAACTGGAGAGCAGCCTTTTTTTCAAAATTGCACCTGTTATCATGTAAAAATAGAAAAAGGTGGGCAATCTTGTCAGTGTGCTCGCAGCCACAGCGAGGGCTGCGTCTCGCAAGGTGGTCTCACTGTCCACAGAGGCTACAGCAAACAACACGGTCAGAGGAGGAGAGAACAAGAAGGAGACAAGAGGAATACAAGACCGGGAAGAAAGGCAGAAGGTCATATCAGCCATGTGGGTGTTTGCTTTATTGAGAGGGAACTCTAGTGAACATTTCTGTCACATTGTGTTGACACAGCAGGGAGTGAGAGACAGAGGAAGAGGAGAAAGGGGCTGAGCGAAAAAGGAGAAAAGAGAAAGAGTGAGAGGAGGAGTGTTTAGTCTCTTTTTCTTCCCTCCTCTACTCAATCTTTTCCCTCTCTTTTTGTCCATGTAGTAGTGTATGTGCTTGTCCGTGTGTGTGTGTGTGTGTGTGTGTGTGTGTGTGTGTACGCAGTCTCTGGCACACTTGAATCTTTTACTGATTACCTCACACACGTCACGTCTTTCTGGAGGGCTTTTAACGGTGGAGGATTATCAGGCAGCCGGAGCCTTTTAACCCTCTCTCCACCTTCTCTGCTCCGACACGGCAGCTGACAAATGCTCCCATTATGTTTCCATCCATAAAAGTGAAAAATGCTTCTTCTTTTTTTTTTTTTTAACCTTGTTAACAAATAAATAGAAGGCTATGATGACATAACGCACCCACCGGCAGCCAAAAGACTCTGCAGCTTCAGTCCCTATGAACAGCTTCTGAATGTAAACTGGTCCCTAACCCCACATGTCCATGTCTTCATCACGCCTCCATCGAAGTTTGAATGTCCACTGGAGGCATAGCAGGTATTTGTACTCTTTTTGCATTTACAACCATATTGAATACTTGCTCACTTTCATTCTTTTTATGTGTATTGCTCGAAGGTTGCTCCACAGATTTTACCCATTGAAGTCTGTTTACAGGTGTTGGGGAGTACTACTGTGTATACTTTTGTGGCTCCAGGGGGTAGTGATGTACATTACAGCTCTTTGAAGGGCTCATCGCTCTTCTTTTTCTTTTTAGCAGGTTGCTAGGTTTATGCGTGAAGCAATCACTATACGGTAATGATAGGGTAAGATCTGGGTCAAATTTAGGAAATCTTTAAAGGTTTCTACTCATCAACCAAGTCAACATGAACGCAAAAGATAGTCGTAGTTGCTATTAGTCACTAAATTAGCATTTTGATTGTAGCTGAGTCATTTTTCATATGGCTAACAAAGGAAAAATCCATGTGCATCCCCTCTAAATATAGCACAAAGTAAAATATTACCTGTCTGCATTTCCATTAGCAGGGTTGAATAGAAGTATCAATGCTTCAAAGCTCAACGCTTTCTCATTCAATAACACAGAAATGCACTTGATATTGTAATGCACAAATTAATGGCCTCGCAATTGGAGCTGCACTGTATGTAATTATGTGTGGTGTGATGTTTGACACCATAGTGGCCAAATGAATGAATGAAATGGATGAAACTGAAACATTTCAGCAGTAGTCGATGTCCCCTTTCAGAAGCTGATTTATCACATCTTTCACACTGGCAAAATATTTTCTGCCTCCTGAGTCAATGATGTTTCTCATCATATTAAAGTCACAGTTAGCTTTAGTTTGTCCCATTATGTGCCTGAACTGCACTCCTTCATAAAGGTAGATGCACAAGGCCTCTGCTAGCTTACATGTGTGCCATCTCTGAGGTGGTCGCGTATTTGTCTCTTCTCACCCCCTCCCCTCCTTGTGTTTTCCTCTGTTTTATGTATGTGTCCTGCCCATCCTCTTCCATTCAATCCCCCGTTTACCATGACAATAGCTGCCTGCCGAGACCCTCTCCCATGTATAGCCCCGACCACCGCTGGCGACTGGCAGGGGCCCATTCACTGCTGTAACCCACCCTGGACCATAAAGAGCCTGGCAGGCCCGGCTAGGCCCCCCTGTAAACAGCCAGTACTGCAGTTGTTGTGTCTGATCAGGGAAGGAGGCAGAATGGTGGAGCTGTTGGGTTTATGTACTTCGTTTTGTCAGGGGTGAGAGAGGAGGGGTTTGGTTTTATGTACCTAATAGCACAGACCTGCTCTTTCAATGGACAGGAAAACTGTTTAGGACAATTGTTCCTCATTTAACTTGAAAGGAGGAATAAAGGAAATGGTGGATGACCAGATTGTTTCAAGATCAGACATGGTAATAACTGGCTGAGTGTTATCTGTCAGCATGCCCTGTTCCTACTTTAGTTTTCTTACACAAAAAGCGAGGGGAATTCAAACTTAAGCTCAACTTAAATAGCGCACTACTTTGTAATTATAACGACTCCACAACCAGCCATCCCTTTCAGCTAGTGAGGATGGTTCTGTCTTGTGCTGATGATTGCCAAATTAGGAGAAAAAAGCCGCCACAAAATGTTGCCCCCTCTCCTTGACGATGGCTGGAGGTCAGACGGGTTAGCAGGAGACTGCAGCCTCTTTAGCAGAAGCCACACATGATTGGCCTCGTCTGAAGAGCTGCGCTCTCACCAAAATCAGCAATTTAGTTGTGGGGCATTCACAAGATCTCAATTTGATTGGAGGAGAGGTTGTGTTTGTGTGTATGAATGTGTTTGTGTGTGTGTGTGTGTGTGTGTGTGTGTGTGTGTGTGTGTGTGTGTGTGTGTGTGTGTGTGTGCATGCCTCAGACCTTGGGAGGGCTGACTGTGCAAGCCCAAGCTTGCCCTGCCGATGCCACAAAGCCTGTCAGAAATGAAAGATGATGGCAGCACACAGCCAAGGAGCAAAGGAGGATTTTCACCAGTGATTCTTATGAGAACAAATACACACCCAGCCGTCACACAAAGGCTGTGATATATGATACAGCCACGCTTATTGGCATTTTTCCGTTGCTAAATCTGTGCTTTAATCGCTCCACTGCACAAAGAGAGAGGGAGATGAAACAAAGAGCGAGGTGCTTATCTTTAGGAAGAGCTGCATCCAACTGTTATTGACGCAGGTGACCCAGAGTAAACAGATTGGAGAGTTTAAGGTAAAACAGCTGACTAGTACAGGTTGTGTATGCAGAGTGTGCGTGCGTGCGTGCGTGCGTGCGTGTGTGTGTGTTTTCTCTTCCCCACACAAGCAGAACTCCTATAAAGAAACATGAGTAAACAACAAACTAAAGTGGAGTTTACAGATAAGCAGCAAGAGGGGTATTGACAGAGGCTGTTGCAGAGGTGGTGATCTATTTGGAGGTGTGGGGTCGCTTGTGGAATTTTCCACCATTTTCCTCTCAAACCAGGTCCTCCTATAGGCTGTTAGACCCTTGAGACTGATTTATCTCAGATATCAGAGAATGATTAGCTGATTGCCAAAGTTCAAGATCAATTTAAAACGCCCCGTGAAATGGCTTTTTCACAAGGAAAGGGGACCAATCAATACTGCAGCAAATCAAAATCTGACTTTCAAGCAAGTTTCAGAAATGGAAAGAAATGGAGAAAATTGCACTTTGTATGGATTTTTGATGATTAGAGCGATAACGTTGATGACAGTGTTTAGCCTGGGTTCATCTTATGGTGCATGGTGCCTTCCAAAAATATTCATGAGACATTGATTTGGTTGTCAAATTGTATCTCGGACAGGGGAGGCTCTGATTTGTTGCTTTGGAGGAGAGAGATGGAATGTTGAGACATTTGTAGGACTGAAATTGTCATTGAAGTTGATTTGCATTGTGATCAGCATAAAAATGCAGGGTGAATGCTTTCTCTTTGCATAAATTTGTTATATATTAATCAAAGCAAACATATGGTATCTGATTTTGGGAGGTTCGAGAATGGGACCCTATTTCACGGTTGTCTTGTTACGGAAAAATCTGATGATTGACCAACAAAAATGTCCCCTGGCCATGCTCGGGGAAGTGGAACGTCATTCCCTGCTGTGAGACGTGAAGTCTATGGAACTTGTAGTTAATATAATTTAGCATGGGGAGGGAGGATTTGGGTGAATGTGTGTGTTTGCATATGTGTGTTAATGTGTACAAGAGTGCAAGGTATGTCATGCTGCATGTATGTCATTTTTTTTTCCTACATGCTCTGCAGTCTTTCTGAAGTTGCAGTGTATTGAGCTTTCAAGGCCATCGTACAAAACAGCCACACATGCAGTCTTAATGGCTGGCTCAGTTCATCATCATCATCATCATCATCATCTCAGTTCATTGTTATTACTGTCGTATTAATTTGTAAGCATTGTACTGTTGCAGTTGGTGCAGGTGGAGCTCTTGCATGGGACAGCAGATGAACAAACCAGTAAATTACCCACACTGGATGTCCATGGCATTTACATTTAGGGCACATTTAACCAAACCAGAAATGCAACAGCAAAGTCAAACGCTCGACTCTCGTTCCAAAGAAAACCAACCACAGTGGGACTGTGATTTCGCCTTTATTGTGTGTGCATGTCCCTCTCTTCTTCCTGTGCTGAGTCATAATGGTCCATCACAGCATCTTGACTGACTGGTAACAGCCAGCAGTTGCTCCTCTGTCCAGGCAGGCCCAGACTTGCCTTGTACAATGATTAGTCCTGCTTGTCTTACACCGGACACAATGGTCCCTTCCTCACAGCTATGCATCGCCATTGACCCATCTCTAACTAACTGGAACAGAATGAAACGAAGAGGGCGAACCAGACCGTTTCATTATGAACAATAAGAGAAACGCAATGTGGGAGAGCCACATTCCACTGATGATTGTGACTATGTGCCATACTGGACATTTGAGAGGCTCACTTTCACTTTACACCGTAAAACCTGTGTGTGTAAGGGGAATTGTCTTATATTCAAATTAAAAATGTAGTTGGACTTCTTTTGAGCAAGTAATTTTTCAGGTTATTGAGTCCAAAAAGTCTTTAAAAAGTCAACCAGTGCAGTAAAATTATTTCAGTCTGTTTTCAATACATTTCATTTTCTAAAATAATTTTGGAGAATATCAATCTATGTATGGAAGGTTTTCTGGATTCAGTGTGCGGCAAAAGCAGGTTGCTCTTAAGCTCAGAAATACAGAGCTCAATACTCAACAGTGGTGCCTCGTTCACATGGTGGGAAGCCAGTAAGGGATCACATCCTTGACACACCTCCTGGATGGATGAATGGATTTCTTTTATTTTGGTGCCACGTACAATATTAAACATCAGTGTTACCATTTGATGTCCCGTCCAAGAGTTAGCTTAAAGCGAATTATCATTTCAATCATTCAATTAAAACATACAGGCAGTAACACAAGACCATTTAACAAACATCAATATAATGCAGAATCAGGGGTTAAAGAGCTTAGCAGCTTTGTGCAGACATTTCAGCTCTTTCCTTCCTCTGGTCGGTCCATTGAGTTCTGCCTTTCACAGAGATCACCGAAATACAGTGAGACGAAAAGGTTCAGTGCAAGATATTCTTGAAGACGTTGTCGTACTCTCCCAATGGAAGTTGTTTACTTTGACATGAAATGGAGGCCCAGCCATTTAACAATTTATGCACAAGACCCAAATATCGGATATAATACAAAATTCTGAAAGCTACCATTGTACCCTTCATGTTACTGGACAGTGCATCATTAACTTTTACACACATGGGGCGCCTGCTCAATGGCAGGATGCATCTGAGACAGTGTGAACTTTCTTTCATCTCTTCACCTTGATTTGTCTTTTTTTTTCCTGACATTCTGACATTCATTTTCTTCTTTTGTTTCCTCTATGGGTCCCATGTGTGCGGTGAGAATATCAGATAACAGGATGAGAGAATTACTAAACATCAGAGAGATTCTCAAAGGGCATTCAGGGAAAAGTATTGTTGGAGTGATCGCTAATGAGATGTGTGCGTATAGGTGCACCTGTGTGTGTGTAATTAGTGACTGGCAGCCAGTGAGTGGAGGATAAGAGCAGGTCTTCGGGGTGCGGCTGGCAAGCACATGGCAAGGAAGAGGATTGGCCTCTGGCATTGACAGGGAAATATGTGTGTGGAGGGAGGGGGGCACTCAGGAAGTAAGTCACGTTACAGTGCTATATAAGAGCTGGCTGTTACACCTGGCTCCCCTGTTGACGCACAATCTCCAAAGAATTCAGTGCAACCCGATGTTGGTGTTGCTTATGACAAACTCATAATAATTACTTTCTGTTAAGCAAAGCCTGCAAATCAAGGTATCTGTGTGACTGCCTTCGGTTTAAAAAAACACGTTATGATGGGAGGAAGAGACGCTCAGTAGTTCCTCTCAGAGGGTTTAATTGGACTTAATATGTAAGCAAATGCAAATGAACTATAACTGAAGTTAAGATGAAAATTTGATGATCTAGACAGAATAGAAAAACTTGCTGGATCAAAGAAAAAGAATTAAATAGGGGTTACAGAGTATGCAATCACATCTTGTAATTTCAGCCCCATTTATAATGACTAAGGTGTGAATGACAAGCTTGCAAACATAGCAGCTTTGGGGTTTATTAGTACATGTAGAAATTAGATTTAGCTGTAAATGTTAGTTTAGATCTTTCTGATTGGTTAATCCCACTGGTTATATTACAAGAGAAAAGGCCTCAGGTTGGTTTGGTGAATGTACAGCAGATTAATGGTCAGCCTCCGACTGAGTGCAGCACACAGCTGCTTCCCTGAGCTTCTCTATGGGAACCATCCAGCCCTGTCTGCAGCAGATGAGACAGTCAGGTATGTGGCTACTTCCTGGAGGCGGTACGTATCAATGCAGACCTGGTAAGTATTGAACTCAAAGATGAACTGGTGCAAAAGATCCATCGGTTTGTTTTTCGTTAGCAAGGGGTCATACAGAAGCAGCAAAGTGAGCTCTAAAGCATGTCAAGGTGTGATGCTTATGTTGAGTTTAAACAGGAGCTATTATGTCATCTATATCTAAATAAATTATATTATGGCAGCCAGACCAGCCACAATGTAAATGTGTTTATCTGCTGAGGAGTATGAAGCCAACTGTGTAAGTACCTGAAATGATAAAAATGCTGAAAACACACACACACACACACACACACACACACACACACACACACACACACACACACACACACACACACACACACACACACACAGAGGAGGTTTGTCAGTGTCAGTCCAGGTGGTGTATAGGACCATGTGGTTTCAGGGGGGCCTATAACATTACTCTCCATCAACTCTGCCATAGGTGGGATCATCAGACAGGTGCGTGCTAGGCCTGCCTTCCTCCCTCCCCCCTCACTCTCACACACACAAACACAACACCCCCCCTCCCCTACCCCCCTTTGGTTGGCCTCCTTCACCTGATGGCCTGGGTCTGAGGAGATTGTGTGTGTGTGTGTGTGTCTTGGCTGTTCCAGGCACAATGAAGAGAAAGGGTCTGTCAGTGGCCACCTGTTGGCCAGCTGTCAGGGTCCCATTTCAGGGTCGGCTTTCCATGCAGACGCAGCAGCTACATCTATCTATCTATCTATCTATCTATCTATCTATCTATCTATCTATCTATCTGTCTGTCTGTCTGTCTGTCTGTCTGTCTGTCTGTCTGTCTGTCTGTCTGTTTCTTTTTTGCAAAATTTTTTGCAGCAAATGCTGGAAACCTGATTTTTAATTTGCTCTCATGAAAAATAATAGATCAGATGATGTGAGGAGGTGCAAAGGGAAGGGGGGGGGGTCTGGGGAGTATCTATGGGCCATCTAAGTGTGTCTTGTTTGATGCTGATTAATGGCTTGTAGATACCATCCTCTTCATGTCACATTACCATCTCTATGGGAGCCGTGATGGAGAGTTGAGGGCGCAACAGAGGTGCGGAGGGGGGAGTTGGAAAAGCCAAGTGATGAATGAGTGATGGAAATTGGGAGGCATGAAATGGACAGGAGGAGGAGGACATGATGGGATGGAGTTGGATTGGAGAAGGGAGATGTGTGTGTGTGAGGGGAGGGTGGAAAGTGGGAGGTGAGGGGAGAGATAATTTCCTATGAGGAGTCTGCAGGGGATGATGGGTGGCTGTGAGTGGGGGGAGGGGGTCTAATGGATGCTGCCTCTATCAGGCCAAGCACCCACTAGATGACAGAATAAGATAAGTCCTGAGAAGATTTTCTTCAGGATCTGAATGTTGGCAGGGTCATTAATTTGCCACTATTAGCTGCTTCACCAGATTGAATAGTGTCAAAAGAGAGGAGGCGGACAGAGAATATTAAGATCACAAAGTGCTACACGTGTAATATTTCATTTAGATGATGCTTAAAGCTGCTATAAGCAATGTTTTAATAACAGCAACGTATCAAATGACAATATGACAATGTGAAAAGGGTCACTCAAAGTGATGAACCTACAGGGAATTATTACCAGTGTGCAGCTACTCTCAGCTCTCCAGAGCTTTGTAGCGTCTTTCAGCTTTTTGTTTTGCCCACAACTTTACTGTTTTGCAGCCCTAGCTCTAAAAACTCACTGTATAATACCTGCTTGACACCAAAGAGCTGGCAGACCCAGTTAACGACTACCTAGTGGAACATAGTGGAGCATTTAGCAGCTAAATGCTAATCTCATGTCTGTATGCTAAATATAAAGCTGCAGCCAGCAGCTGGTTAGCTTAGCTAATCACAGAGAATGGAAACAAAGGGAAACAGCTAGCCTGGCTCAGTCCAAATGTAACAAAATCCACCTCCCAGCATCTTTAAATCTTACCCAATATGTCATGTCTTATTTGTTGCATCTGTACATTAGAAACAGAAACATTTAGTCTTTGGCTGCTGCCACTAACTTCAGGCTAACACGCTGCAGACAGGAGAGTGGTAGCCGACTTATGCTGGTGTCAAACTCTTCCGTCTTTGGTCTTTTTGATTTGTCGCCTCTGTCAATAAACCGTCAGCAGCGCAGGACGTGACCCTCCTCAGCACACACAAATGACAAGACTTCATGAAAAAGGTCACAGCAAAAGTTGGACAGAAATCTCCTCTCTGCCCTCAAATAACCAGATGACCAAAATGTCAGATGGTTTGACAATCAATAACGCTGGCGAGCCATAGCAAAGGTCTATATCAGTCCCATCTCCCTTTTTCTGGGTGAGGAAAGCAAAGGAAGCACTGCAGCAGTGTTGCAGTGCTACAAACTGAGGTTTTTGAGACTCACAGCATCGCCCAGATGCTTTGCTTACTGTGTTTCCATTAAAACATTTTGAGTGTGTGACCTCTGACCTCCCTGTGAAGATTGAGGTTGTTACAAAATCAACTTCCTTCAGCCTTAAGCACAAGACCAGAGTGTTTGTGCTCTCAGAGCTACTCTCTAACATAAGTACACTCTTATTTAGACTTAATTAAAGACAAGACTTGCCGCCAGAGCAATCACGTGCGTGTGTGTCAAAGAGACAAGGAGGGTATGGACAGAATGAATAAACCCAGTGGTACAACACGCAGGGAGCATCAGTGAGCACCATTAAAAGACCTGCACACTAATAAAGCCTCTGCTCGAATTAATGACATTCAAATCCCAAAGAACAACACAGCGACAGCGTCCTAATTCAAGCTTTATACTCTTTGCAGCAGTCATGTTGTACCCTTGTTACCGGTTTCAACCTGTAAGTTATTGGGCTTGGGTCGCCATCTAGTGGGCATTCACAAAACACAACAAACCTCCTTTCTTTTCTAATGTCCTTATTTAAGCAGGCAGATTGCCTACTGAATAATGCAGGTGCGTCAGGAGTTCTGTGGGACCAAAAGAGTGTCTTCTCCTGTGAGAACCACGGTTAAGTGTTAGAAACAGCAGGCTTTTCTTCAAGAACCTGTAGGCGCAGTTTAAAAAGTCCTAACAGACCTGATTATCTTAATGTGTGAAGCTCTGGGAATATTTGCATCTTCAGGCTTTGTTGGTACCATAGTTGCTGCTGCAGAATAAGTATTAATTCAGAGACAATAGAGGAGAAGGAAAGGAAATTTGTACTCCAGTTTACTTTGTACACATCTACAAAGACACAAAAAATGCCTAATTAGGTGACAAATGAGAAAAAAGAATGTCCATAACATCCTGTGATGATATATTGAAGTGCTTTTTAAACCTCACACACCTGCATTTACTGGTGCACAACTGATTTTCCTCGACAAATTGTGGTTTTCTTTCCGCAAACATTGCAGCTGTCTTGGTAAAGGTGACACAGTGTGAAGTCTACTGAAGGGAAACAATCAGCTATTGTTCTCACTGACAAGCTGTTGATTAAAATCACAAGTTGCTGCTTTCAGTGTGGATCCTTCATGTGAAACTCCAAATACCTTCAAAAACTGGCCATTATATTAAGTAGCAGCAGTGCAGCATCTTGAGACAGTTCTTCAGCAACTGCTCAACTGAAAGGGACAAACATGGACACCTTTATTTTACAGCTGCTGCTTGAAGGCCAAGCCCTGTTTTAGCCATTCGAGTGTAATTATTAGAACATACAGGTTTTCAGTCAACATCTTAGCTATTGGTCTTGTGATCAGAGAATTATTTTTACTTGACCACCACATTAAAATTCTGCTGCTCCAGGTGAGGCTCGAACTCACAACCTCGGCATCACTCTGCTGGTTACTGTCTTATAAGTACCGCGCGCTGACCGATTGCGCCACTGGAGCCTCTGTGGTGCAGACAATTAGCAGTGTTTTCAAAGGGCAGGAGTGCAGCTATGCTCCAACACCACTAGGTGGTGGATGGATATACAGCTTTTACTTTAGGGTAAATTAATAATGGTTTGTGAGATCAAGCGTCACCTGGAGCAGAGAAGATCAGCTTTCTGGACGTCGTATCATTTGAGATCAGGCAGCAAACAGACATTGTTTTGTTGTGTTTATTGTCAGGTAGCTAGAACGCCACCACATTTAATAACAAAACACAAATTCACCTCATTAACAGCTATTCATAATGGAGCAGGTTATCATACAAGTGTGCTCTGTACTGACGTAACACAGGGTGAATATAAAAACAATCCATTTGTGACTGAAGTGCATTAAAGGCGGTGGTGGAAACTACGGTTTCCAGTGTGGTTAAAAATGGCATTTCAGCCTCCAAATACTGAAGCAGAAACACGTTTTACATGATTCTGTCAGAGTGTGAAATACAGTTTCTACGGAGTTTAAGGAACAGGACCCGAAACGTCAGAAACTGCCAACACAAACTGACAAATGGCACAAAAATACATCGTGTGTGTGGTTGTGTGTCAATAAGGCACATTTAAGCATTTTAAAGTCTCATTTCCTGGCAAGTTTTAACCCTAAGGACATCCTGTAAATGGACAAAACAGTTTGAACATCAGTAAAAAAGTACAAAACCAAAATCGACTGCAGCTGTCTCAGGTTGTACTGTTCCTTTTGGCCACTGACGGGTGCTGTTAAGCCTGTTTTACCACAGAAGTGAGGTCAATAATTTGGCAGGCGACCACTGTCTTTGTAACTCCCCTCCAGTGTGACTGGTCATTGATTAGCCCAGCTAGAGATCAGTCACACACACACCAATCTTGAGTTCTTGTCAGCCAGTTTTACATTAGTTAGTTGAAGGCTTTCATGCTCAGCCTTTATTCATAGTGGGTCTGTTGTATTGTTACAGTCAGACACATGAAATCCTGAAATACTACTCCTTATTCCAGGAGAAATGTTTTTGCTTGGCGACAAACAGCACTGCAGCATCATGATCCAACTTCCAACTTCATCGACATCCAACATTTAGAAATGCTGTGACCAGCCAGGCGTCAGTGCGCGTCCATTAAACCATCCAGCTGATGTTTCAAAGGCTGACGTTCAGAGGAGGTGTGCGTTCAGGTCGTATTTCTCACAGAACTTGTCTGTAATGGGGATGCAGGTGAGGTACTCGCACCAGTCACACTTCACAGGGTAGACATAGAAGAGGACGGCCAGAGCGGACAGAAGACCCAAGAAGATCAGCAGGAAGACGCAGATCTGGACCCGCTTCCGGTACATGTCAGAACGGCCGAAGCTGAGGAGGAAAAACATTGATAATGGAGAATCGATACTGTTCTCATATATGTTCATAACATATGAAGCTACAGCCAGGAGACAGTTAGCTTAGCTTAGCTTAGCTTAGCATAAAGACTGGAGGCAGCAGGACACAGCCAGCACATAGCTGCTAATAGACAGATTTTCTTTTCTTTGGACAGAGCCAGACTTGGGACTCATTGTTCAGTCTAAATGCTAAGCTAAGCTAACCAGCTGCTTCAAACAAGTGACATCCATGTTCCCATCTAACTCTTGGGAAAGTGAATGAGCATATTTACCCAAATTATGAACCCAAGAATGTGAAACATCCCTGTCTACACCTACCTGATGTATGGCAGGAAGGCGAAGGACAGGAAGAATCCTGACACAAAACCACAGACGTGGGCAAAGTTGTCGATCCAGGGAAGCAAACCAAAGGAGAAGAAGAAGACTGAGATGGCGAGCAGCTTGGCAAAGGCCCGCCACGGCCGCTCGAGGATCTGCCAGCTCTGAAACAGCTCCACAAAGAGACAGGCCAGGATGCCGAACTGGCTGCCTGCAGGACCCACCTGGGCGGAAACAGAGAAAACAAGATGTGCTGTTTACAACACATCCAGGGTTTGGATCTTGCTCAAGAAAGTGTTGCATGGACAATATAGCTGTAGTGCTGGTTAGCAGTTAGCAATGTGTTTGGGGTTTTTAGTCTCATAGACATTGTACCTCTGCTCTGTAGGGCAGGAAAATGGATGAGGCCAAGTTGCCTGTGATGCCACTTAGCATGTAGATGATGGAGATTCTCAGCCAGCCAGCCAGCTTCTCTATGTCCCTCAGCACCGTCATCTGGAAAAACACTGACACCAGGCAGTGCAGGATCCTACAGACACAGACAGGACAGGTATTTTTAACACTGACCCAAATCCTCATCTTACAATGAACTGCTTTAGCTATGATTTAGGCAGATAAAACAGTTCTATTTCCACATCTCTGCTTTAAAAACGGAGGCCTATTGTGAGATGAAGACAGTTTGGTCACCCAGCATGAAGAAAGAGGGACAGCCAGAGTCTGGAGAACTGGTCTGGGATCTCTGGGTTGAGGAAAGGCAGCAAACCACACACGTCGTCCATGCAGGCCACCTGGAAGAGAGAGAGTGACTGTCAGGAACCAAACACTCAGTCAGGACTGTTTAAGAGCCACTGCCACCGTGTGGAGGAAGATGAGAGTGCTGAAATCAGTCCAAAGTCCTTTCAGATCACAGCTCACTGCAGGCTCCAGTGGCGCAATCGGTCAGCGCGCGGTACTTATAAGACAGTGACCTGCAGAGCAATGCCGAGGTTGTGAGTTCGAGCCTCACCTGGAGCAGCAGTGTTTTAAATTTGAAAAACTGAAATACTGACGGGACAAAAATAGCAACTGCTGTGCAGAGTTGATTAATGAAAAGCAGCAGTGGGACTGATTTGAGACAAAGAAAATGTCTATGAAAACAGAAACGACTGTTTGTCCTACCTGTGAGCAGAGAGTAGCCTCCTCGTGGAAGTAGCCGTGCATGAAGTCACAGTACTCTCTTGAAGTGATTTCACATCTGCAACATGAAACACTCCATCCATCAACAGCTCACAGAAAAAAAAAGGTAATCCCACCCGGGATACGCAGAAACAGCCTGTTTATCCTGCACAGTGTTCTCATGTGACACTCTTCTCCATTCATTAAAAAAGTCTGATATACTTGAGATTTTCAACATGATTTCTATCCTGATATTAAAAAGCATTGAAAGCATGAAAACAGTCTGATTAAAAGATAGTTAATACTGGCACATGTGCAGCAGCTTTAATACCAAATTACTGGTAATACTGCACTGAACGGGCCCTAGACCAGGACTTCTAAACCACCCCATACCTTGTATAGAGCTATAAAATGTAACGTTTTCTATTTGAAATGAATCTTCTATTGATCAATAAATTGTTGTACAGCTGGAGATCCTTCACAGTGATCCTGTCCCCAGAGGAATGTGGTTTTAACGTCCCTACCGTCCTTTGGTTCCGATGCAGCAGGGCCGGCCTGTGATGGTGCAGTCTATGTGGGGGAGGTTGGTGTGATTCCCAGAGTTGTACCTTGTACAAACCTACAGATTAGAACCAGAGGAAAAATTTTACACAATAGCTACTGAGCCGCACCTCAAGTAATGGCCCAGTAAGATCCTTAATTTAATTCTTATTATAATTATCCTGCAGTGCTGTTTTCAACAGATTAAAGCAATAATTCAACGTCAATGTATTTAGTGCAGTTGTACAATAACAACAGTGCTCCGTCACTAACAATGTGCAGCTGATCTCATATTTCAGCCAAATTAATCCAACATTACCTCTGCATCCAGCTGGGTGCTACAGTTTTGGTGATCTGAGCATGTAATAGTTTAATACAATAGCATCAGCTTAATGCTTAAACTGCTAACATACAAATGTACTTACTGGCCACCTGGTGATGTCATCAGACCACTCGTGAGGTGAAACGGAGGCTGGCTCCAGACAAATTCTGCAGAGAGCAGAAGATTAAAAAACAAATACCAGTGAACATTCTACCTTCTGTTATCAACAATAACAGCTGTGCGTCAGCAGGCTGCTGCTCTTGCCTGAATTATGATCCCTACAATAGTCGCGTACAGTGTCTTTATGTTACCTGGGGTCCTGGTGGCAGACTGAACCATGTTGGCGTAGTGTACCATTCAGATAGGGAGCACTGGGGTGCTGAGGCCATTTCACCCACACTGCCAGGGTACTCTGCAGCAGAAGACAGATGGATGGAGGGAAAGAGATCACGGCCAACATTATTCTGTTATTCTGCATTCAATACAAAGACTCAAAGAGCTGAGTGAGTCCATGAAAGCTCCGGCCGGTTTCACTGACCGAACACTCCTCCTGTAACGTCTGCAGGCAGCCGGAGCGATCGTTCCTCACGCAGCAGCCGGACTCTCTCTCCCTCGCTCTCTTCGCCTGGATCAGTTTGTGGATCTCTTGGTCTTGACGCATGCAAGGGGAAAACTTGGCTCCCAAGTGAATCAGCGCCTCCTGCAGGACAGCGGGGGAAGACGTTACAGCTCGGTGAGTTCGTCATTTAATTGAATACTTATAGCTAAGTTTAGCTTTCTATTTCACTGATCGATCCATGACTTGAAGTGAACTGTTTTGACTTGTCTGCTTGCTTGCGTAATTTTTCCACACACCCCTTAAATCTGTAAAAGTACCTCCTGTACAACTAGAGATAATTACACTGGAGTTTTTCCCCTTTTGACCACCAAACTTAAAAGCTGAGTAAAGCACAGTCACAGACAGAAGACTGCATATTTAAGAAAAAAAAATACTTACTGAGCTTGGACCCACCCAGAAGTTTTGCTGTTGTACAAACTTAACATTTTCATAAACTCCCTTGTTCCTCAGCACCTCAAACATAATGAGAAAAGTAGTGTTACTAACAATGCTCAGTCACACATCTTCTGCAGGGATTCATCACAAATCCACTGACAATATGCCAACGTGATCCTAATAAACACTGTGAAATACACTCACGGAGTCGACAGTTTCATGTTGTGAGAAGCCCACGGGGGCAATGCCGTAGATAGCGACCGCCAGAATGGTGATGAGCAAATGGACAAATGTTATCCAGTAGGTAAAAAAAGGCCTATGGAGGACACAAGGACAATGTCAGGCTCCATTTGCTGGGTGTTTGAAAGGAATTTGGAAGGAAAACAGACTCCACTGTCTTACCTGTGATCATCCATGTCCTCAATCTGCCTTTTGACAAAGCTGTCAATGCGCTTGCGGTATGTCCGGTTTGTGAGGCGGCCGACCATGCCGAGGCCGTAGGGCCTCTTCTCTCTGGCAAACAGCTTCTTAACGGGAACCACAATCCTTTGTCCCCGCTGCTGATGGCTGTTGACACTCACCACTTCCTGCCTCAGACGCACCTTAGGTTGGACCAGTGAGGTATCTTTTGCCTTCCTCCACCCTCGCTCTAAAGGCCTGGATTGATGAAGAGGAAGAAAGCATTGTAAATGTTTTACAGCACTCTCTCGCCCGCAGCATGTCAGAGGTTCATGTGTGCATATAAATAAAACTGTAAAAAATCTCAACCCACAGCATGAGGTGACTCCTCTCCAGTTCATTCTTGTCCAGCGCACTTCCTGTGAGCTCGCTCTCGTCCAGCTGTTTGAGGGCTGCCTCTGACGGTGTCTCAAAAACCTCATCGGCATAGCTGGACAACTCGTCCTGCAGGCCGTCCTACACACACGAAAGCTAAGTAAGCAGGAGTTCAAATCTGAACATCTCACAATATACTCTGATGAAGCTTTACAACATGTTGTGTGACTGCAGGCTGCAGGATATAAAGAATGGTCGCTCGATGATGAATGAAAGGCTATCCAGGCAGTGTGTGGAAGTGTGTCCACCGCTCACTCTGGTGAAGAAGGAAGTGTCCAGATCGTCAGGGAAGTCCACAGTGTCGTCTTCAAAGAAACTAGGAGGCATGAAGCTCCGTCTGCGACATCGCCCGGCGGTGCTGTCGCCTAACGTTCGGCCCTAACACACAATCGCAAACATCATCATTACTGCTACCATCAGTGACTTGCAGAACACATGCAGTATATCCTTGAACTGACAGTTTATTTGGAGGAATCAGTGACTGCACTTCCTTAATGATTGTGTCTGATGCTTACATAGCAGCTGTGACCTCTGCGTGTCAGTGGATTAGTCTGCACTCCTGGAAAATTCTGACTGCAATCCAGCAGATAGCTGAGCATTCGGCATGTATTATCATGGACCATCTGCTGGTGAAAACTCCCCCAGTTGCCCCCCACCCAACACACACTCGCAGATACTCTCAGTGAACATACTTCCATTTACATGCGTAAGTCTGCAGCCAGTGGGCCACACTGAGAGACTCATCTGCACTCCACTGTGAGATACTTGGCCCTGTGTTTAATCCGCAATAAGACAAGCTGATCTTGTGTTTTATATAACGTTCCTACACACACACAAGGACACACAAACTCGGAAATAAAACCCATCCGTTCATATGTGAATATGACAGATGTACTTTTTCTAGGAACTTTTTCGAGGAATCGCTTTACAAAAACGTAACAGAATGGAGATTAAAGCGTATGCATGTGTATGAAACTACATTACAGGCTGACTGGTCTTCTGAAGATTTGCCACTAAGCATCATTAAAACGTAAAGCATTCATACATCCTGAGCTTAATCTCCTTTTCAGAGAAAAAGACCACGCTCTGCTTCAGACTGACTGATAGGGATCTACTGCTGTTTGCCCACAATGGATTACAATTGCCTTTGTACCGCAACCACTTAATATCGTATTAGTGGGGCACAGTTATACAATAGCTGGTCCTAATGTGAATGCACGCTGGGCAGAAAAGAGTAATCTCGGCGTCAGAACAAGAGGAGCTGGCAGTAGCTTTGAAGTTAAAAGAGGGTAAAACATTTTGCAAAGCACAAAATATTTGGCAACTGAAAAAAAAAAAAAGTCAAACTGAAATCGACTGTGTAAGAAAAAATAAACACCTTCATTAGCGCTGCTGCAGCTTTGAAACTCATGACTGCCACAGACTCCCGTTTGCGCCTTCGCGGAAGCCGGTTTAGGGCGGAGCGGGAGCTGGAAAAGGAGCAGAGGGAGGCGGTGCCGGGCGTGATGGGAGTTTGCGGGACACTGAAGCCGTCTGCGTCTTCCACCATGCGGAAGGCACGACCCCGGGCCAGGGGGTCTACGATCTGCGCACACACACACGCACACATTACGTATGTGTTGGTTCACCTCAGCTTTTCTTTTATACTCAGTTGTCGAGCCGTATGCAACAGTGAGGGAACGGGGAAGAGCAGGAACGCACACAAGACACTGATGTACCAGGAAAAAAGAAGACAAAAGTGCCTCATCAGAAGGTTTTAGCAGCAGAGGATTAATATTTCAGAGGTGGAAGAAGTACTCAGATCTAAAACTTTAATAAAAGCAGCAAAGCCACAGTGTAGCAATACACAAAAATAAGAAAAAGACATGAATTGAATTTTTTACTTAAGTACAAAAGCATTAAGAAAAAATCTAATTAAAGTACCAAATGTAAAGGTACTTAATATGCAGAATGGCATATTTCAGGATAATGTATATTATATCCTTGGATTATAATTACTGATGCATTAATGCGCTCATCACTTCAATGCTGAAGCTTGTAAAGGTGTTTATCTGCTGGGTAGTTTGTGAATTTCCCCTCTCCAATCAATAGTTTTATCTTAATCTGTAACATAATAGGATTTCATTTTGTATTATTAAACTAAAATTGCAAAGAAACTAGTAACTAAAGTTGTCAAATAATGTAGTGGAGTAAAAAGTACAATGTCTGCCTCTGAACTGTAGTGGAGCAGAAGAATCAAGTAGCATAAAAACGAAAGGAAAGCAAAGAGGTGGAGCAAGCCGAGGAAATCTAATGTGAACTAAAGGGAGAGCGTGAAAGAGTGAGGGAACGGAAGATGTGATGGAGTTAAAGGTGAATTATTATCTCTTCCTAAATCCCTCTCAGGTGCCCCAGGTGCGGCCTACCCGCTGCATGCCATAGTGGTGGTGACTGGGGTGGTGGGGTGGGAGGTATAGGGGTGGAGGGGTCTCAGTGCTGGCCAGGGAGAGGTTGTCCTGGCTGTGAAGCTCCATCTCCCGCATCACCTGTGCCTTGAGACCCCCGTACAGATGGCTGCAGTGCTGCAGGCTCTTCCTCCTCCATCGCTGGGTGGTGTCGCTGTCTTTGCTGACCCCGAACCAGTCAGCCGTACCCCTGAGGAGAAGATGTGCTCTGATTAGTGAAGAAATGAGAGGGCAATCCACAAGCATTCAATACTTTTAGTCCAAGTGACTGAGATGTTTTGGCTCATGTTTGGATTTTGTTCTACACCTGAAGCTACCATAGGGGGCATTAGAAGGACCATTACTTGAAATATAGATATTCCTAATTTAAAATCAGCTGTAATGTTTACCACGCTCGTCACCTTAGTGTAGCGTGTTCGCATGCAAACGTGCTGATTAGCACAAAACACAAGCACAGCTGAGGCTGATAGGAATGTCATCTGCAGGTACTTCTGTCTTTGCCAGGGGCTATTTTCTATGATTTCGGTAGCTATTAAAGATTAAAACAAAGTTTAAGTATAGGCTGTCTTGCCAGTTTCGTGCTCTAAGGCAACATCACTGCTTCATCTCCAAAAAATATCTTGGTTGTTCTGCAAGTCATGACAAAGGGGCCGAGCCAAACCTTCAAGCCAACCATCAAAGAAGATGAAAACATAATAACATTGTTCTCCTCATTGTCTATTCTGTTCTATTTTTGGCCATAATCTGCTTCAGCGCTCAGAAAATCTGGGCCCACACCGAGCGTCTGTTGACAGATTGATTCTCTGATGAGTTGACTGATTGCAGCTGGTTGTTGGGGATTAGCTGACAGGTAAATTGGTTCATTTGCTCAACAGAACAATACCTGTAAAAAGACACAGAGCATCTGGTTTCTCAATCTTTACGCATGGAGCCTTGCACTTTTTATTTGGTACCTTAAAACACTAACTAGAAAGCCAAAAGGCATAGACTTTAGACACTAAATAAAAAAAGAAAGACATGCATGGAGCATGTAGGACAAATGGAAACTGAGGAAATGAGGAAAGGAGTGCATTTTAGGTTTGTTTCAGGAGAACCAGTGATCTTAAACTTCATTCTGGATGATGATTAAGTGATTGGATTACGATACGCAGCTGCAGTACGCAATGAGGCCAAAATGTCTTGTGCAACATGTCAACATATCTGACTAAAAACCCTCACATTCAGCTTCCCTCTAGTGTTTGCCTCTCCTCTATTTTTGTCTGTGCAGCTGAAGGCGGCTGGAGGAAAAATCCTGTCTTGATCCTTGCTGCCCTCTGCTCTGTCAGCACTAAAGAAGCTGATGCTGCAGCTGATAGTCCTGCAGCTGATGACCTGAATCGTGTTTCTTTGTGTGTTCCTCATTTAAACTCAATAAATGTGCATTGGATGTGTGCACCCAGGTATCTTTTCCTCCATGGAACAGTGCCTGCATTGCCAGGCTGCATGTTCAGGAGGGGGGAGGCCACTCGGGGGAGACTGTTTGGAGAGCAGCACACTCAGTAATAAACACTCGAGCCTCATCATCAAGAAAGACGCCAGCTGAGGACGCCTTTTAAGGCTGCACGGGGGCTGGGAGGGAGTGGTGCAGCCCTGATTGTTGTCCCTCCAGAGAGGAATGTCTCAGAAAGAAGACAGGTTTGGTTTCAGAGTTTCTCTCTGAGCAGGAGGAGTAAACATGATGGTATCTCATTAGAGTTAAGCTACAGAAATCTTCATTAAAAACAGCTAATGAGCAGCATTAGCATAACATCCGCCGACGGTGAAACAGATGCAAACACTCGCCCACATCGCGAAGCAGAACCTGTTTCGAGCGAGATGACATTTGTTTGTGTTTGTTTGGGTAAGAGGATATTTGTCTGCGTGCACACACGCAGTAACAGGCACGCAGGTCATTTTCACCCACACAAAACCATAAATAAAATATTTCATGACTGGTTGACGACAGCACACATCCATCACCCATCAGAGATCAAAGCGAGGTTAAGCCACATGAATTAGCGTTCATATCCTAAAGGTAAGGCTGGTACATGTGAAGCAGCGATCCACTGTACCGTAATTACAGGCTGAGACATTTCATCATTTCATCTGGGAGAAAAGGCCAAGGGGCAAGTCAGCAATGTGAATAAAATGCCATGATTGAAAAATAAAAAGAGACGATAAATATGAACGCTGATGACAGCTGTTGAGTTTTTCTATGGGATTAATCCGCCAAAAAATGTGGGTTTTAGTGTTACTTCACAAAGAGAAATCTAAGAGTAATTAAGATGAACAAAAAGCTGCAGGCACTTTCTTTGTTGTTGTTATTGAAACGAGGTGTCTTAGCATCGCGGTGATCCGTATGCTGTTTCACACTCTGACAAAGAGAAAACTCCTGAGGACCAACAGAACGTCTTTTTGGAAGAATAATTATCACAAGTGACAGTGATGAAATGAAATACTCACCAGTGGTGACTTCTAACTGTGTTTAATCAAAAACTGTACAGAAACACAGATGTGATGTCCCTCCAATATCCAGTTTATGCTTCTCTACACTTCTACTACTTACTTTACACTTTCAGAGGCAAAAGCAACTTTTTACTCCATTTCTTATCCAGCAACTTTAATTTTGCACTCCCTTTACACTATTGAACTATATATAAAGCAGTTAAAATCAGCTACAACTTGACAAGTTACAACACTGCATCCTAACACCTTAACATACAGTGACTGGGAGCATTCTGCTGCATACATAACTGTTACTTTTGATACTTGAAGTACATTTTCCTGTTCTGTTAACGCTGTTATGTTCCTTTACTTTTACTCTCAGAGTATGTCTCCACTTTGCTATTGCTGCTTTCACTTAAGAGGATAGTTTGATGTTTTGGGAAATGCGCTCATTTGCTTTATTGTCTAGAGTTAAATGAGAAGACTGATACCACTCTGGCTTACCTTAGCACAAATACTGGAAACAGAGGAAACAGCTACAAACATGACCACTTTTTGTATAGATGAAACATAGAGTTTTAACATGGAAATTTACACCTGCTAACTCACTATTCCCCCATTTTTCTGTCCTTATCCATCATAAACTAAGCTACAGTAACAGCTGGCTGTAGCTTTATTTCTTATACAGGTGAGACAGTGGTATCAGTCTCATCTCACTGTTAATTATAAGCTATTATAAAGCGATTCCTTTAATTATCTGAATACTTCCTTCCAAACTGCAAAATTCAGTACAACCCAAGAATGAAAACTCTTAAAATGTGAGCCACCAGTCTCCACTAAATTTGATAAAACCACAATTAATGAAAAACAAAGGCATAATCCGCACATCCATCATCTGTTGACTCAGATCAACCTAAGAGTTCAGTGTCTTCTGCTCTGGTTTGTCCCATTGAGCAAAACCACAGCAGACTCACCTGTCCAGAGAGCTCCAGGAGGGGTTCAGGGTCTGGGTCATACCTGAGGGGGGCAGGGACTGTGGAGCTGCACAGCCTCCATCACCAGCGTCACCAACATACTGTCCCCGCTTACCCCCTGACCAGCGCTAAAGCCTGATCCGCTGAATGCAAACTGATCCTCTGCAGATCACACATACAGCGTTCCATAAGGGGATTTCCTGATATCCAGGCCAGCAGTACCTTGTAACACTCGCTGTTATGCAAAGAGAGGATGATCACCACATGTCCAGACTCTGTGTTACATCCCCGCCCTGCTCACTGAGCCCCCCGGTTAATCAAAGGTTAGAGGACAAGCCGGCGTTGATCTCCTCGGTCTGCCGGGAATCTGATCTGTGAGTGTCCTGATGCGAAGGGATCCGCAGAAGACGTCCAGTCTTCCACCAGCTGGACCCTGTCATTCGGCGCACTGATGAGCGGGAGGCTCTTAAATTTTCTGACCTTGCATTCCCAGCACACAACACAAGTTTCCATATGACTGTGCATGCGTGAGGGAGTGTGTGAATGTGTCAGCCGCTGGCAGGCCTCCCAGTATCCCTCCTCGAGAGTTCGCGTAAAAGGATGTGACCTACTGGGCAAAGAACACAGCGGCTCTGGTCCTTGTCAAACTGAACGCCCCCCCCCCCCCCCCCATCCAGAGCCTCTCTATTGATCTCCCTCTGTCTCTGCCTGGGTTTGCTGGAGTGTGTGTAAACACCAGTTCTCCCTCTAACACACCAGTGCTCCACAGGAAATGGAAGATTAGAAGGAGGGAGAGACGGGACATCATGCACATTATGAGGGAGGAGAGGCTGAGGGAGGGCACTGGGACATGCCTGGACACGACACACACATTCATTCACCGGAGAGGTTGTACCACAGAGGTTTAGCTTGAACCCCACCTTGCGTTGCAGGGATATATATCCGTGCCAGCAGTTAAAAGAAGTCCAGTTGAGTGTGCTGGGTTCAGTTCAAACACCTCATTGCAAGCATCAGTGTGACTGGGGGAGATTATTATCCGTGCGAATCTGCGGCCACGATCTGTCAGATTTAATGGCTCCTTAGCATGAAAAATGACTCACAAAGAGTTTCAGTCTGTTGTCCCGCAGATCAACAAACACCAGGGTTTCCTCTCAGTTCCCCTTAAAGCTAGTTTGCAGCAAATCACACACTGACACACTTTGTTTGAAGAGTAAAGATTTATCCTCTATTTATGCGTTCTTCTTCTGAAGAGGAGGAGGAGGCACCTCAGCTAACCTCCAACAAGTCGTGCACACACACAAAAACTTCCTCTCAATCCCATTAATTCTCTCCTAAACATCAAACGCATTAATTCTGCTTCTCCCTCACATACACATACAAGGGGAGTAAACCTCGGCCTGATAAAGTTAAGACAGGAAGACGCTCCTTTGAAGACTCAAGGCTTTACTTTTGGCTCCGTGTTCAAACATTTACATTCAGTTTGGTGCTGTGGGAGGGGCCGCTTTGATGTGGCCCCCATGCTGCGTGAGGCACATAGAAAGGCTGTATGAGTAATTGTATTATTTTGTCTGCCTCCAACCATGTGGCGGTGTACGCCACCTGGGCTGATACTGATACACCGTGTGCGTGAGAGCTTATGTGCAGCCTTCGTGTGTCAGACGTTGTTCAAAGTGTCGCATCTGCAGCACAAAGACGCTGCAGAGGGCTGGAAGGACTTTCGTGCACACCTCCACACAGACATCAAGGGCAGAGAAGTTAAAACAGTGTTTTTGGTGCATTCACTTTTTCCTCAACCGCTCTTGTGTATCACCAGGTTTCTTTCAGACGCCTGTCTTCTCTGAAGGTTTTTGTACACACATCAAAACATAAACACCCGTACTCCACCACCCATGGTTGACCTTACTGTTGAAATTCTTTAAAATATGTTTTTGTGCAGTGCAGATCTGTTTTATTTGTGCAGAAATGATCTGGTCTGCTTTAAACCTGCATTAAGTGATTTTTACGGCCACTTGGGGGCAGCAGAAACAAGCTGCAAATGCTATTTTGACTTATAACCTGAAGCTTGTATGGCAGATGGTTAGCAAACTCAAGCAGATATGAAGCCTTCAATTGGAGTCATGTTTCTGGCCACCTGATGAATATTCACTCTCCTTTTAGCTCTGTTTTTGGTCTCCACCAACTCTAGAGGGACATGTCTTTGGCAGCTAAATGGCTCTTTCGGTCACTAGAATTTAAGGGCTTTGGTTTGAAATGACTGGCCGACCACTTGGTCAACATCAGCATCCAAGTGGTGGATCTTAAACTCCACTAATCCAGCAGGAGGTGAGAGAATCTGTGGCATCTCCTGGTTATGCTTGAATCATTTGCATTATAATTCAACAGCATACTGATTTGCAAGGTACCAAATTAGGACACCTGCAAACCGCTGTTATCCCCTCCCTCCCTCCCTCCTACACCTCTCTGTACCTGATGATCTGTTTGGGTATAGATGAACGCCGTCGCACCAGTATTTTGGGGACGCAGGACCGCCTTCGAACGGCCGACACCCTCCTGGGGCCCCTCTGGCCCTTTGGGGGAACCGTGTTGACCCGCTCAAAGCGCACCCTTTTCTCACTTTACACACAGCGGCATGTAGAGGACAGGACAGGGAGGCAGCGAGGAAAAGCAGATGGTAAATAAGGCAAAATTAAAGAAAAGGGAGGACAAGAGAGAAGAGATTAATTAGCATTAAATCAGAAAGGAGGATGAAGCTTCAATTAGTTTGGCTAAAGATTTATTAGTGGAGAGGAATTATTAGAATTAGAAAGAACAACAGGGTGAAGGAAATTAGCAGCTGGAGAAAATCAGCCGAGAGGAAAGAAGAACAAAGCTCTTATGAGTGTGTGTGCATGTGTGTGTCTGACCTCTTGATGGACTGCGTGAAGGAGGGCAGTCTCTCCAGAGGAGGTCTGAGGTAGTTGTTGGAAGTTTCCAAGGCAGCGATGCAGGCCTGAGGGTTTTCCCCCGGCATGCTGACACTGCGCAGGCGCTTCACCGGCTGTAAGACACAAACAAGTGACGGACTCTGTGCCTCTTTACACGAGTGTGAAACCAGGAAAAGGGTTGTTCCGCTCTGACGTGTATTCGTGTGCTTCTACCTGGGTGAGCGTGGGCGTGTCGTCCGGCGTCAGCTGGATGGTCGGGATGTCCAGTTTGAGCCATGGCGGCTTTTTCCTCTGCAGGCTGCTGCTCCTGCTGCCCGGCTCATCCATGCTCGCGAGCTCCCCCTACGCCTGCCAGCTGCACGACACAAGCAGAGGAAATGGGTTTGCAGGACAAAGTGCACAGTCAAAATATGTTCACAGACACATAAAAAAAAAATCCAACCGTCAAAAGCCAAGAGTGAGCAGCTTTGTTGAGTAATTACAGACACTGCACAGAATGTGCACAGAATCAACAGTAATCCATGTCTCTGCTTGGTGTGAGCTCACACAGATGCAGCGTGGAAGCAAATGTTTGGAGCTGCTTAATCCAAATATTTAAAGCTTCTGGTCTGCCAGTTGCTCTGAGCATCTTCTCCAAATAAGCTGCATCGCAAGGCAGAGCAGCGCCATCAACACTGAACTCAACTCGATGGAACAGGTGATCCGTGCCTGTTGATCCTCCAGGTTCCAGTTGATTTGGCCAAATACAAATATCTCACCTAAATTAAATGTAGAAACAGTCTGTTTGGTGTCAACAATGAGAATTCCTGTCTGCTGAGATTCATACAGAATACTCTCATGTTTCTACCTGCCGTCCACACGTCAGAGCTTAAGCTCGGCTTAAAACTTCTCTGCTCCAGGTGAGGCTCGAACTCACAACCTCGGCATCACTCTGCTGGTTACTGTCTTATAAGTACCGCACGCTGACCGATTGCGCCACTGGAGCCTCTGTGGTGCAGACAATTAGCAGTGTTTTCAAAGGGCAGGAGTGCAGCTATGCTCCAACACCACAAGATGGTGCTAGGCTTCTCAGAGGTGAGGCTCTCTTTGCATACTCAAACACGAATAGACAGAGAGGATAAGAGGTCTGAGTGCAGCCGGCCACCTACTAGCAGGCAGTGTCGGACAGAGACAGCCTGATGGATCGAACAACAGAGCTACACAAACAGAGGGAAAGCCACAGAATAGTATGCCAAAGCCTCCACTTATGCGGTTGGTGCTGGTCAATGGGTTTATGGGTGAAGGAAGGCATTTGGAGAGTGGAAGGGGTTTTCCTGCTTAACCGTGGAAGGTCTATGGGAACAAACGAGACGTCTCTCCCGTAGACTTCTGCATTTTAAAGCTGCTGACCTCCTCGGGTGAAGCTGTGTTACTGGAGCTAACAATAAGGACTTTATCACACCTAAATAACTCCTCACTCAATTGTGTAAAGTGTTGAGGAGACGACAAAAAGCCTCTCGGATGACCGACACAAAGTCCAATTGAGCGATCTCTCCGTTCTCACGCAGCACATAATGCAGCTTAATAGCAGCACATTTACCACATGAAATTCACAGTCAGTTTTTAAACAATAAGTCACTGATTTTAGGTGGATTCGAGACACAGAAGCAGGCACATTTCTAGACGATGACCCCTCAAACTACTGTTAGCTAACAACAGGCTGTGAAAGCAGTGCTAGGCTGCCATGCTAACATGCTAACATTTGCAGTTTTAGGCCTACTGAGCATCGCCCGTACTGCAGACTCATGAACAAAGCTTTGACGTGGAGAAGTGCAAAGCTCAGCTGGAGGCACATTATTATTTAGAAGATTATTGATTGTAATTTATTGTAATTTATGACAAACACTTACTGCCAACCAGATAGATTGCATGAGATCTATTAATAAAGATTGAATATCTGAGAACAAGGTTATTTTCATGGACGACGAGTTTGACAAAACACTACTTCAAATAGAGTTCCCTGCAAGAAATACTGCTTTTGTGAAGCCGAATCATCTCTAACTGAACCTCACAAACTACAGTCTCATAAATGAACTCAGTTCTACCAACACCTCACTGACACAGTCTCAATAAAGACACTCCATGAATGGATTAAATTAGACTGAAAGGTTATTCTATCCACAACCTGGAACTGTGATGAAATACTGCATTGTTGAGCCCAATAACAAGACAGTATTAATCCTTGGGACTTTAAAATATCTGTTAGCAATATATGGGCAGTACCCAGTTGCCATGTGTACTGACACCAGTACGTCTGCAATAAGATAATTCTGGCTGATATTTCAGATTAGTCAATTTAGGCTGCAAGCCAAATGATGAATAAAGCAAATGGGTCAATTCTACCTCTTGAAGGCACATTAGGCAAAGAAATTATGCTTTACCTCTACTAAAGCTCTGTTGCTGTGGTGAATAAAGGTCTTGATTGATTATTTAATAGCATGTCTGCTTCTCTCTATCATCAGCACACTTGGTCTTTTCCAAATTTATTTCCCCAGTTCACTTTACTAAAATGACATTTAATGTGAAAAAATGTCTCTTGGGCCAAGGGGAAGTCATTGAGCAAGAGTGGAAGCACTATTACTGGATAATAGGACATCTGCACGAGGCTGTGGCGAGACGTAACGAGCGACCGCCAATGAGAAGCTCCTGCAAACCTCAGCTGTGAACCATCATTCTGGGATTCACTGCTGTGAGTGAAATTACAGCCTCCCCTCTTTTGCCATAGAGCCATTAGCCGAACAATAATCTCCTCCGTGGCTCGTGCTGCTGGAGACGATACTCAGACTTCTGGCCAAAGCCGAGTCTAACGAGCTGAGAGACATTCACCGCCGGCAGCTGGAGGCGTCCAAACGTCGACACACACAAAAGCAGTCACAGGTGCGCTCCGTACTGAAGGGGAAAATCCCCACTTGCATCCTCTTACTTGTCAGATACAATCAGTTTGAGTGCACACTTTGCACTACATGCTATCATTCTCTCCTCTGGTGTATCCTCTCTCACTTAAAAACTCCCTTGTCTGTTTTCAACGGTGATCTCCTACATTTCCCAGGAGGCTGTGCAGCAGTCCCTGCAGCACAGGTGTGAACCTGTGGCTCTCAGTAAACGGTGGGTGTCTGGACAGATGAAAAGCGTGATTACTCAGCCACAGCAGTAGCGCAGCAGGAGCATGTGCTCCCATGCAGTTCAACAAAGCCGTCAAACACATCGCGGCTTGTTCCGTCACATACTGATCTACTGAGGTTACCGGGGGTGTGGATGTTTGTATTTCTCTCCTCTACGATGGATTTGACACTGCAGGATTACTTCATTTAGATCTAGACTTCCATGCCGGAATAATTTGAGCTCCCTGCCCTCACTGTCTGTACAAAAGGGCTGTATGATGTAAGAGTTAGTTATAAATCAGACACATGATCAACCTTACTGGACCAGACTGAAAGATCTCAACAATTACTGCATGCTTACTGGTGATCCCCTGAGATTTTACTAGATATTCATGGTGCCCACAGGATCAATCTTAATGACTTTGGTAATCCCTTGTCTCTTCCTCCAGCGCGATCAGGAGGTTGTGAGTGAAACGTCAAGACTAACTATTTGATGGCTTGTCATGACGTTCAGGACAGAACTGGAACATCGTCGGCGATCGCTTCACTTTTCCTCCACTGCCTCATTCAGGTTAACGTTTCAGCTGTTTCCTGATGTGTCTCAGTAACTATCAGACGGATTGCTGGGAAGTACAGACATCCATGGTGCCCAGAGGATGAGTCTTAATAACTCTGGTGATCCCTCAACTGTTCCTCTGGCGTCATCATCAGGTCTTGCTCAAAGAAAATGCCACCAGGATGCTTTGAAATAATGACATGAATACACACGATGGCTTTAAACTCTGAGCCCTGACCAGACTTAAAGCTGAACTGTCGTTTGTAGGATACATATGTAGATACCCTTCATACAGCCTTAAATACACACATGCAGAGCGGCCCTAAAAGGCAGGTTGACTCGTTCTTATTCCTTGTTGCTCTCAGCTGCCCGTGTCAGTGTTTTGGTCTCTCTGTGGTCACATGTGGAAGCCTGCGCGTTCTCTTACGGTCACAGAGGATAAACACACCCCTGCAAATAGAAAACTCCACCAGAACGATCCATAACCACATCCTTTGCTTATTCTGTGGTGGTGATGCCTGGTGTGCGCGCGCTCACAGCAGCACGGACACTCTCCGATCGACGTAAAGCATGAACACGCACACGCCGACCCGCTCGCACGCTCACATGCACACAGCGTATAAACACTCACTTGACAGCCCGTGCTTCAATCTCCCACGTCAGGTTTTTTGCAGTTCTCCATATGGCTAAAGAGGAAACGCAGCGTGGTCCAACATCAATCTGCCCGTTTTCCATCTTGTTTCCAACATCGGCCATTTGTTACTCTGTGATAGTGATCTCTCTTTTTTTTCTCTAGTTGGGTTTTCATGACAGGCAGATTAGGGGCTGTAATCCCTGTGCTGTACACCACATGACATCGCCCTGCTGTCAGGCCACAGAGGACCCGATTGGACGGATATCGCTGCCACGGTGTCATCAGCACCCAGCAGGAAGTAGCGTCTCCAAGGTATTCACTCTCAAAGTGGAAGAAGTGTGATGAAATTTTGCAAAATAGATAATAGAGGGTTAAAAATTGCGGTGCACATGTTTGAACTCTTCTCGGTGTCTTCTCTGAGATTTACATCAAGCACTCTACAATAACAGTTGTCTCATTCACGCCATCTCTGTCGAGCTCCAGCTCTTTTGAGATTTATCACAGGAAGTGTGGCTCTCTCCCGTGCAGCAGCCTGATGTGCCTTTAGGGGACCGCAGCAGAACAGCAGCGTAATTGGATCCTTTTTTAAATAGGGTGACATTTCCTGACATGCCGAGACAGAATAAAACAACTCCATCTCCTCAACACCCGAGCAAGTCCTGACACCGCTCCCTGATTCTGCTCTTTGAGGCCGAGGCGCCCAGTCGCCGCGGCACGGAGACTCGCTGTGACTGCATGTCGATAAGCTTTAATATTCAATGGCTCTCAAAGCGGTCCAAAAGCTAATCTCTGCCCTGTGTCCTTTTATTCTCCAAAGCTCTCCCCTCCCCCTCTCTCTCTTTCTTCTTTCTCTGTCAGTCTTCGCTCTCGTTTCTGCTGACACTCATTTCATTCACTGCTTTCTTCAACAGTCAGTGTGAAGGCCCGCCAGAAAGTGGCAAATTATTTGGTGCATCTTTGCAGAATATTCTGCATCATGCTCGCCGGCCGGGGTACTGCTAGTCAGCCGCAATACCATTTTATTCAATAAGGACTTATTGAGGAGAAAAAAATAAAACTAACTGAGCTGACGGTCAGTTAGAAAGCTTGTTAGCTCAGTTGCTAATAATAGCTCCTCTCTCACATCTGTCTGCAAACCATTGCTCTTTTGTGAGACAGGATACACATGATTTACACACAGTGAGGTGTAATAAAAGCAACTAGTGCAACACGGATAATAAGCACCGTCAGCACAGCTTGCTATCCGTCTCCAGCACAAATGTGCAGGTCATATTTCATCAAAATTGAACATGACACAAACAATTTGTGCAAGCTAATCCACTAACCGCTGCGATTCTGTGGGAATGAATTCAAATCGCGGTGAAATGCTGCCGTTTCGAACGCAGGTGTGACGAGGCCTTAATACCACGCTGACATACTTTGTGGAAAAGCCCGACAAAAACAACATTCTGATAAAAACCACCAGAATTCTTAAGTTGGGTGAGGCCGGTTGCACTGAAGCTTTCACAGATCGCTCTGTCCAAAGCTATTGAGTCAAACGTGCATAATATTGGCATGGAACAGCTGCCAAAATCAGAATGAGTCAGAATAACCGTGGTTACTTACTTTAATGCTGAATTTTGGGTTCAGAGTCGAGCTCTTTTTCTTTGCTGTAGAAGAGGAAGGTGCTGTAAAACTGACAATTAACAGCGCGCATCCAAGTTAATTGGTTGGGGACTCAGCAGCAGATTAACGCTCAGGCAGTCAAGGTGCGTTTGGACTTTGTTACTGGTGTTGTTCTGCTCTAATAGGCACTACGACCTGCCCAACAGCACCGCTGGGTCCATTTTGAATTTCAGGTTAATCCAGTTTTTTCAGGACAGCACTTTCAGACGTTGTGGTCATGGGACACAACCGCCTGATCCCCAACAATGCAACTGACCATTAAAACAAATGCAGAAAATACATTAAAAAGAGCATTTTGCATGTTAGTTGACTAAAATGTTCTTCTTCTAAAAGAAGGAATGATTCATTCTTTCTTAGCTGGCTACCGGCTGTAGCTTTACATTTATGATGCAGATGTGAGAGGTGTCGATCTTGTAAATCTGTAATGGGTATTTCATCCTCCGGTACTCAGAAATCCTGCACTGTGGTGTCACTGAACTGCACGCAGCACACTCTTGTGTTCCTCTCAAAAGTCATGAGAGGACAAAAAGATCAAATGTTGGTGAGGACGCTTTCTGACATGGGACTTGCTCGCTGCTTTTTATGCGATATTAGGTTTTTTCCATTCACATTACTTCCTGTGGGCAGAGAAACGACCTTACTTCACTTCAGAAACCCATTTGGACACAAGGAAGTACATCTAAATCTTCTCTTTGTGGAAAATGATGCATTCATCCGATCCTACAGATCTTTTTTCGCACAGAAACCCTCTAGAAGCTTCTCCAAAAATGTACATTTTTCCTCCATCGTCCTGTTTGCTCTGATGTACCAAAGCACGAGCAGGTCACATAGATTAACTGTGAGTTACGCTGTGTGCTTTCTCTTTCCCATCAGACCACGTATGCCCTGAGCTCTCATCTGTGCCAGATGTTACAGCCATAACACAGCAGGCCACTTCCTTTCTGTTTGCAGCCCTCCTGTAGCATGAGTGTGTGTAATCAGATGCTACCTATACAAACAAACACTGACCATTAAACATCCGCCACAACAAAAACAACATATGAGTTATGGAAATGATCAACCTTTCGACACAATCCAACCCTACTTATCAATGTTTAACACTAACATGTAGCCGAAAGGGTTCGATTATTCTCCTGCATCCACTGGCAGGCTCTCACTCGGGGTTAGAATGAGTTGAAGCCATTTGTCTAAACACTGCTTTGGTTGTCGTGTGGCATCCGTCTTTCATCTCGTTACCACAGATTACGCGAGAGCGAGCAATTCATCAGTCAGTCAGCCACTGTGCTGCTACGCCTCCACCCAGATCCGTGAGCCGGGGTGCTGACATGAGTCTTAACCCACTTAACACACATTCAAAACCACACAGGAAGCAGCTACTTTAAGCAACTGTATATGCAGCATTTTTTCTTCATTCTGTCAAATGTGACACTTTTGGATAATTCATTCAACATAAAAAGATAAGTCAGGCTGATTTACAGCTGCGTACAAGCAGGTATCTTTGTCACTCCTCGTGTTTCTTAAAATCAAGACCAGATTTTCTCAAAGCCCCTCTTCCCTCCTGCCACAAAAAGGCCTCTGAACCCTTGTCTCCCCTACCCACGTCCTGGGGACGCTTGGTTTTCTCATTCACGTTACTGCAGAGGATGAACATTTTCAAAGCGTGTTTTCCATCTGCTTTTCAATCCTTACACCATCTGCCATTGTGAGGAACCCTCAAAAGAGTCCATTTTAGTAGAAACCCAGTGCCCAGACCCTGTTCTGCAAAACAGTCTCCCTCTGTGCCATAAAACAGTGCAGCAAATTCAAAAACAATGTGGTGTTTTCACTGGAGGTATAATTTTGTTTACAGTAAATATGAAGCCAATGCCTGATTGATGCTTAAATGCTACATATAAGCTGCAAGCTAACGAGAATATAGCTATGCCGCAACTGGTCAGTGTGTGGTACTCAGGTTGAGTTCAGTTCTCACCTTCAGGGCACTTGTGCAACCACCAGTAAATATCCTGCAACACTGTGCAAAGATCAGTGATTGTGCAAGATGTGGACGCCATCTTCTCGACCTTCTTACCAAAGAACAAGAACAAAAATGCACAAAGATTGGCTTTGTGATCCCTCACTGATTCATCATGTGCTGCAACCTGAGTCACTATGTGGTTCCGCTCTAGGAAACACATCATATTAAGATAAAACTTTATTGATTCCACACTGGGGAAATTAAGCCCCTAGCACATGCCCCTGTCTCAAAAATGCATTCACCCCCCCCCCCCCCAAAATAAATATATTCTAAAAATTCTTACCACCAGCACCACCAGTCTAGCATGTCAGTGATTTCATCTCATAAATATGAGATGTGGCCAAACGTGTGTTGTTTAGATGTTTACGAAGCCACACGGTGGAGGAACATATGGGTCCCTCTGCGACACTTACTGGTGAATAATGAAAGATGAAAAGTGTATTAAATATTAACGCCATGAAGGGCAAATCACACATTAAACATGAGTAAATCATACTGTATACATATTTGCAAAAGGCAGCTAAAGAAAAGCACATGCATAATTCAGTTAGCTAATCTGGTTGAAAACACAGCAGCCTGAACACATTAAAGTGGGCAGCGGTAACACGTTAGCAAGGAAAGCTTGGGATAGTGTTAGGTTTGAACTCTTTTCCATTTATTATATTAGCAAAGAAAGCAACAACAGCCAAGTTTATTACAAACTGTTAGTTCAAATTGCAGTTTACAGAGTAAATGTTTAATATTAGTGACAGTCCCGGTGCATTAACAGGAGCAGTGTCAGGAGCAGACCTCAGCACATGGAAAACTCAGGTTATGTGCATGACTAGATACAACTAAACTAAAGACGTGATGTGGAGCTGCAAGCAAACATGTCATGGTTCCAGCTTGTCAGGTGTAAAATATTGCTGCTTCACATTATCTTGCATTATAATAAAATGAATATCTTTCATTTTTGCTCTTTCTGTCATGCAAAACAAGACATTTGATGACATGCTCTTGGGCTTTTTCAATACTTTCTGATGTTATACAGACCAAACAATCCAGAAAATAACTGGCAGATTAACCCCTAATGAAAATAATCACTAATTGCAGCCTTAAAAACGTCCTTTTTAACATCTGGGGGAACTCAACGCAAAGCTTATACTTAAGAAATATGTTTTTCTCCTCTGGCAGACCGTCCTTTGACCTGAATAAATGAGGGAACAGCATAAAAAAGCTGCTTAACTATACAGAGATAAACAGTAGCACAGACAATCAGAGCAGATCAGAGGTCAGGCCTACATGCTTTGTCTGCCTCTGAGCGCAATCATTTCTCCCCTCAGCTGTCCAAACAGGAGAGATTTAATTGGCAAAAAATCTCAGATCTCTAGAACAGTGAGAACCACCTCCCATGGAAGTCATTAAGAAATGATTAAAGGATTGGCAGAGGCCGCTGCTATCAAGCATTTCCAACAATAGACTGACGCGTGGCCTGTGGGAAAGCAGCTTTCGAACTGCACAATATTCAAACCCCGACCCACTGCACCTCACTGCACACCCACACATTTCTGATGAAGCAGTCTGCACAGGAAGGCGAGCAAAGAAAAAAAAAAGTGGTATCACATCTGCAGCTCTTGCTATCACTGCCTCGATCTGCAGATGAACCCCGTCTGCATCAAGGCAGAGAGAAGAGGCAACAGATGGAGAGCTGAAAAATGCAGAGAACGGGCTCCATGTCATGTTGGGAGAAGATGAAAGGAGCGAAGGGGTAGAGAGTGAGGAGTAAAAAAAAAAAAAAAAAAAAAAAGCTGCACCGAGCGAGAGAGCAAAACAAAACCGACAGGAAATCCATCGCAGCAGAGCAGAGAATAGCATGACACGGTGCGGCGGAGAGATGGACGTGGAAGAGACACAATTTCTCTCTCAATCGAAAACAGTTGTCTACCTCGCACATGCGTGTCCAAACAACATGTGACATCCATTTGCATAGTTTCACCGTGTGGGCTCGCTTAACAAACACAGGACGGTGTGTGCACAAGTGTGCAAACGCGCACATGTTTGCGCTTGTTAATTCATACCTTTATGCAGGTCCCCGTGCGTGTCCGGCTGTCTGCCGTGCCAAACATCTGTATCAGTTTACCTGCCTCTGAGCCTCAAGGGTAAGTTTAGTTTGGGTGAAGCTGCGGAGACAACAGTGCGCATAATCTGCGTATCATTATCTTAATGTGCGATGGCAGCGGCTCCAACTTTGATACTTCAGATCTTCAGATGCTTTTCCAGGCACATTACTCGACAAGTGCTTGCAGTGCACATTGTTAAACAGCAACCTTTTTTGGGGGCTACGTGGGCGCAGCAGAAACAAGCTGTATACATGCTCACCTCTAAATGTGATATGCTAAACTTGTTAGCAAACAGACTAGGAAGCAACACTAGCATTCGCTCAGCGTTTGCGTCCACCTGATGAAGGTTACTCCAAAATTCACTTCTGTGTCCACCAACTGTCTCTTGAACTGCTAAACGCTCAGCTGTGTTCACCAGCTAGTTGCTAACTTTGCCTGCTTGCTGTTTGGGCAGGTAGCGTACAGTGTGTACACGCCCCGTAGACTTGAAGAACACTGAAAAATTGGATCAGAATTATCTGTGGATTTGTCACTATGAGCAACCACCTTCACGTCCATTTTTAATATCAGTAACACTGAAGTTGAATTAAGTTTTCTGGTCTGCCAAAAAAACATCCCTTTGCTCATTAAATGGGTTCTACAGTGTTTTATAATGACATGATCAGAATGGAAAAACAAGACGAACACATCAGTAAAAGCTTTGGGTGAAATCATTTCCCATTAATTGAATAGCTTGTTGTCACACTGACAGCTGCGCAGCAACGCAGCAGAAATAAGCTCATGGAAAAACTCCCTAAAGAGAACGCCAGCACTGCCGTTCGTCACTGTTCCAACACTTCACGGCACAGTCGACTGCCAAAGCTGCCACTGGAGAGAGAGTAATGGCTTCTCAGCGCCTACGCCAGGTACAGGACTCGAGAGGACGGCAGAGAGGACGCCTGCTTCCCGCCTGCCAGTCGAGCCTCTTACAAAGCAGAAGCTGGTGACAGAAGCAGCGGGAGACTGCAGGGTGACGTGAGCCGAGATGAAGGAGAGAGAGGAAGATCAAAACATCAGAGACGGAGGTGAAAAAATACGAAACGCTGCATGATCTCTACGCTAATTATTTAGGAATCAGTAATGAGGAGGAACATAAAAACTGATCTAAAATACATTCAATGGATGGGGGTAACAGATTTGAGCACTGAGCATCTCCAATAGGGCTGCCTGTCTCTGTCATATGTCCCTCTTTTCTGCTTCCGTGTTCTCCTCACATTTCTTCATTTTCCCATCATCTTGCTCAGTGGAAACAGGACAAATACTCCTAATACACATGTCAATGACAGCGATATGAAAGAGTAAAAGCAAATTCATACAAGCGTGCTATTTTTGCCTCACAGTCGAATCCTCGGAGTAAAACTAATTCTCTCCTTTCTCCCTTTCCTTTTTTAAACTGGGTGTTGACTAGCAAATAAATTAATGTAACTGGGATGACAGCCTTTTCAAATATTTCCTTTTTGGCACTTAAATACGTTATGTTCTGGGAATATTTCGCTGCCACAGTTTCACTTGGCATTTTGTTCTTTCCTGTCAGCATTAAGTACCGTCCTATGTAGAGTGATTGAGGCCCTCAAGTTCCTATTGTCCAGAGAAATACCAGGCATTATGGATGATATTAGAGGTGCAGACACTAGAGTTTAGTCTGTAATACAGTAAGTTTAGAGGGCATCGCTGCTGAAGTCCATGTACGACCTTCTGGCCAGCTGCTCTGCCAGGAACAACAAACTGACTTCTACGAAGAACATCGAAAAGGCAGAACTCCAAAACACTTTCAAAGCAAAGCAGGGCGAACTGAACTTATAATTAGGAGGTTTACATAATTGAGGTCAAGTCTTTTTAGAGTCTTTATGAGTGCGACCACGTTTTTACAGAAGTCTAACATCACCATCGGATCAAAGGAGGGCGGCGCAGCGACAGTGTCATGTTTATTGGCTGCAGGTATTATCGCCTTCAAAGCATGTTGACCACATCTGTAGAATGAGGAACCTTGCAGTCTTAGGGAAACACTGAATCAACAACCTGGTCACAGGTGTGAAAGTCCTCAGCTCTCCATTCCCACTACTTTCCCTGTGGTGCAATAACTGCCATTCCTTTATCTAAAAATGCTTTCCAAAATACTTCCTGAGAGATAAGTTTGCCCTCATACATATCCACAGTCTTACATTGATTACTGAGCGGATCCAGTGGAAGTTTCTCGTGCAGACTGTATCGATGAAAGGCTGGAAAGCAGCTCTTGTTGACTTTCCCACCTCAGTCATTTCTAGCCGTGGATTTCAGCCTGGAATGTTCTGCTCTCACAGGCTCTCATAGACGACTAACTCTGAGCAAATCCTGGATTTCTTTAAATGTGCCGTTGATGGCCACTCTGAGCCTCAATCAGACAGGAGCAGACCTGTGGATGCACTTACAGACACTTCAAGTGTCATCAAAAGATTGCCTGAAGCTTACTGGCAAGCTCTCCTTTGCTCCTGGCCTGTCACCTTTCCAAAATTCAACACGTCCACTCGGAGGGAGAAAGGTGTTAGATGAGCCGTTCCTAGAACCGATTCAACACAAACGGACTCACAAAACCTATGAGGGACAGCCTGTAGATAAAGTGATATTAAAAAGGCTTTCAAGTACAAAGGAATTTTGCTATATTACACATTAGAAGGTTGAAAACTTGAAATCACTTTTGGGTCCGCTGCTGTTTGAAACGTTTGTAACTAAAGGCAGTAAACCCCATCATGCTGAGTTGCTTAAATCTGACTCTTCAGAATGGACGGCTGTTTGACAGACAATATAAAGAGAACTCACTATATAAACATTTCACCACACGGCCGAGAGCGGCAGACATGGGAAGAGAGGCGGCGTGAGGAGTTGACAGGCAGCATGAGAAACAAAGAGAGCAGCTCAGCTGACCCTCATATGAAGCTGCTTTGTGTTGGCTGCATGGTGACAGGAAGGTCACCGTCACAATAAGTGTCTACTCAAGTATGGCCTCGCCTGGAGACATGAATAGATCTCCTCAGCAGCCATCCCTCCCTCCCACCATCCCTCCTTCCTGTCGTCCTGCTACACAGCCAGCAGACTCACGCTGCGAGCTCCAATACAACAGCTTCCTCTGTTGGCTGGCCCTGTATGAAAACTTAATGGTAATTGCCCACAGATGCCACATAAGGGTAAGACAGTCGGGGGAGAGAGAATTGGCTCTGAAAAGAATATTTAAAGGGAAAAATGGAAGTCATAATTGTGGTTTCAAAGAAACAGAGAGGAGTTATTCAGGATCTTCACAGAGAAGTCTGGAGTCTCTCTGGAGATCTCTGGCAGGGGGACAGCATTGTCGTCCAATGGACATTGAAGAAGAGTTTGGAGACCAGTGTATGCCACATAATGGGCAGATTAAAATTCCTTTTTGACAGACAGTTTGCTATTCATCCAGACTTGTTACAAGTCCAAGAAAAAGACAAAGGGTTGCTATTGAAGAATTTGTTGCAAAATGTCAAAATTAGAAAAGTTCGACGACCAAAATCCCTGCAACGGATAAAACGACCGTAACTTCTTAATACCACACGAAACACAGCAATGCACTCGTTTATCTCACAAAAGAACTGCAGTGTCATCTTTCATGGAAGTGAAGGAACATGTCACCGAGGGCAATATTGGGGTTTGGTTATATTATGCTACAGGATCAAGTCATCATTGGTTCTGGTCTTTTCTTGGGATTCATTGACATCTGCGTTGAAAAGTTAATGAAGGCTGCACATTGAAAAACGTATATATTTCAATATATATTTTGGTGGCATGGTGGCACGGTGGTAACACTGTCACCTCACAGCTAGAAGGTCTCGGGTTCGATTCCTGCAGTGGGCGCCGGAGGCGTGTCCTCCACCATGCCCTTGTTGCCTGCTGCTCGCGGAAAGGGGCCTTTCTGTGTGGAGTTTGCATGTTCTCCCTGTGTTCACCTGAGGTGTCCTCCATAAAAATACCCCCACTAAAAACATCACTAAAGACGATCACCACCTGACCAATGGTGATGAAGAGAGTTGGGTCCCTGGGCGCCGCTGTCGGCTGGCAGCCCACCGCTCCTGCGGAGAAAATAATTTCACAGAGGCATGGCGAGGCAGGTAGTGTGCAACTACAAACTGTGTGATGTGATAATAAAAAGTATGTTTCTTCTTTCTTCTTCTTCTTCTAAACCTGATGAGGTCTAGCTTTAGATGTTGTTTCAACTTTATTTCAACGTTGAAATGCTTGCTGGGAGGATAGAGTGTTCAAATATTACGATAAAATTGATGGATTTAAGTGATCAAACTGATCTAAACATTGACTATTCAAGTGTATGAAAACAAAATACATATATGTTGTGATAATATCGAGTTTGATATATACAACATCCAGCTTCACCTTGCAGTAAAGGATGCAGCACCTCGCAGGATGTGGCTGATTCATGTGGCTAATAATTTTTTCAAGCAGGAAAAGTCGATATGCGCGGCCCAATCAGGCGCTGATGTTTGCTTAACACCTCTCTGCTAACCAGCTTCCCCCTGAAACGGCTCAATATTATTGCACAGCAGCTGAGAGGTGGAAACGTGTGCTTGTGCATCTGTTGACCATGATGTTTTAAAGGGTGTAAGATGTTCGTGGTGGTTACACTGTACAGCCGTTCGCTGTTCCACAGCTTCCATGAAATACACATTCCCATTCAGAAGTAGCTTCAAAGTGTTCACACAGCTTCGAGCCAGCAGATGGAAATATATTTTGCAACTTACTGAACAGATTTCTAAGATGAATGACAGCAGGACAGTTGATCTGCCCATTGTTAATCAACCCCTCGTACCCTTCATACAGTGATCCACTCACGACCTCTCAGTGACCCATCTGTCCGTGCTCCTACTGTACGCTCGCTGATCCTTCACTTTAACCCTCATGTACAGAACTTTCATGCGTTTCTACAGCCGTGCTATTTCTGTCTCTTTGCTTGGGTGACTTGGGTGACTTAAGATTAAAATAATACTGTGTGTTAAAAAGAGGATTAGTAGAAGTGCAAATGTATATGTGTGTCACACAGAGTGGTGAGTACTGGGTACAGACTGATCAAAATGAGGTGATCTAATGTTTGCTTCCTTCGTTCTGTAAAGTAAAAATAGCTTGTGTGTGTGTAGCCCTGTTTTTTTCTATCATCTGTGACTGATCTGGCAGTGCAGGTGTATTTGCCGTGTTGATGAGGCTGTTCTGATTCAGTGGGATGACGTGTGTGAGGGAAAAAACAGGAGAGCTGAGATGACACTGTGTTTAAAAAAAAAAAAAAAAAGAGACATGACGAGAGCCAGGAGGAGAATTAAAATAATCCCTGTCTAGATCGCCGGGGATCAGCTCAAGTCTTGATCATTTCATCTTCACAACAAACAGCCCAAGTAACTTCTGCCATCACCTGTCGGCTCTGTCGCAAACACATGTGACGCAGGCGTGCAGAGCGACGCTGCTCATCCTTCATCCAGTCTGAATCTGATCACACATTATAGAATTGATGTAAATGGGTAAGTGGTTAGGTACTACGGTACCTAAATCACCAAGACTATGCCTGATGGGGGATCAAACACAGCTTCCAAATGTGTCAAAATGTGACTTTGCAGTGATAAATGTGGGGGTGGTCACGGCTGCTCGAGTGATCCTCAGATTTTGGAAGAGTACATCTCCAGACTTTACAAAATGGATGGAATCTGTGTTAGAAATAGTGTCATATGAACAAATGTTAGCTAGAATTAACAATGAAGGTCATGGGATGGTTTTTTTTCTGCCCATAATATTGATGGGACACTGTAATGATGTAACTGTACCACTGTGGTTGCTAAACAGTTTTGTTTCTACACGTGTGTTCACCATTGGCCTATGGGTATATTGTTATGTATTAAAAATACTGTCTGTTCATGCATACTCAAATAAAAACTTAAATTATAAAAAGAATTGATGTAAATGGCAAAAAGCTGCACGATGATGTTTGCTGATCTGAAGCAAATGGATTCAGCTTTTCTCGAGGTTCTTTCCTCACCTGCCTTGCTTTGATATCTTGGTCAACAGATACCTGCTGGAGGCAGCATCTGCGCTCTCTGACTGTAGCGATGGCGTCAGTCTAAAGCCACAACTACGCACAGCAGATGGATAGATGTGTGCAATCAGCAGCAGTAAAATAACCACAGAAACCTTTAAATCTTCAGCGCACATCAAACTTTCACTTCTGATGAATTATTCCGCACTGCTTCTGCTGCAGTGTCAACCAGCAGGCATGCTGGAGACTAATAACTAGACTTTTAAACCGCAACGATTAATCGATTCGTCGATATTTTGACCATCACTTCATTGCTCCAGTAAATTTTCGAGCAAAAATGTCCACTAGGCGCTGGTTGTAGCTTCTTAAAAGTAAGAATTTTCTGCTTTTCTTTGTAATTTCTGAAGAGTCCTTGGGTTTGGACTGTTGTCTGCACAAAAGAAGCAATTTGGAGACGTCACTTTGGGCTCTGGGCAATCATGTTGAGCACTTTTCACTTTTTTTTGACATTTTATAAACTAAATAACTAATCGGTTAATCATGAAAATAATATAGAGTAGTCAGTAATGACAAAAATCATTAGTTGCAGCCCTAAGTACACTGGCAACTGTTCACAAAGTCCCATGAAAAATACTGTCATGCACAATCTTCTCGTCGTCATGCCGCTGGGTTCACACAAAAAAACAAAGCCTGCAGGCACAGCGGTGCATTGAGCTAACGCTGGCATGCCAACATGCTAACTGACAATGCTAACATGCTGATGCAGCTGAGGCCGATGGGAATGTCTTCAGTTGACCCGCTCACGGCTCTAAGACGCAGGGTTCCTGCATTAAGAGGTTGCAGACATCGCTTTACAGGCCCACATGACCTGTGCCAAAACATTTGCTGCTTAGAAATGTGAACATTTTGGTCTTTTCTCTGTACATATTTTGCAAACTTGAATATCTATGAGAGTGTCTCCTTGCACGTTACTCTGCATGCTCGTTTCCTGCTTTCGTTAAGGTAACTTCAGTCAAAACTCCATTTAAATGTCTTGACAGGCACATCCGAGACGAAAGAACTGCTTGAGCAGTGACAAGTAGTGGCATAAAACACAAGAAAGATAAACAGTGCAGCTTTTGGGCGAACCGCCATGAAAAATGCATTGTGAAAATGCTGCAGGGCTCCTGTAAAAACCAAACCAGTTTTCTGCCCTGACGCACCCGCTGGAGGACTCCGTATAAACAGGAGGGTGCGTTTCATTCTGAGAGCGGTGGCCCAGCATTAAACCTGCTATTGTCGCTGCTGCTTCTTTCCCATCCAACCTGTTCAAACAGGCTCAGAGCGCTCAGTGTGCCAGAGAGAAGAGATAAAAACACACCTGCAAAATGCCGCCATCCACACAGACACCGAGCGTATTCACACCTACGTACGCAGACTGACGGTTCACACCAGATGAAACATCTTCCAGGATGCTCTCAGCTTCCTATTCAGAGCTGCGTGCGTGTGTGTGTGTGTGGGGGGGGGGGGGTTCTACTTTTGTCCTCAGACAATGTGAAGCACTTTCAGTTTCAATATTTAGAGTAAAAGTCAGGAAAGCAGAGGCTTTTCAGTTCACAGTAAAAGATTAAGATTAGTTTTAAGTTCAGCTGGGGACGGTTAAAGGATCATTCCAACCGTTTTCATTCTTTCCAAGATGTCATTTTTTAAATATTTTTTCATTATTTTCATGCAAAAATACCAAAAAGGTGCTGCTTTATCTGTTTGTGCATTTTTCACTACTCTGCAGACCAAACAATGAATCGATTAATGGAGCAAATCAGCAGCAGATTAATCAATAATGAAAATAATAGTTATACATTCATGTGCCAAAATTACAGACATATATATTCATTTGAACTACTTTATATACTATTTGGTAATTGAAGCTACAGCAATGCATCATATTCTATAAGATCATCACATGTTTGTTTCAGTTTATCATCAACTCTGCATCAGTTAAATCACCTTATGGCCTCATGATGCTTCCACCAGCTGCAGCACAGTGTGATGTGAAACAGAAAGAAACACTAGATTTTTGAAACGATAGCGTCCTTGCTGGACGTAACTGTTCTTCATTTTGGAGGAAGGAACATCTCATAATGAGATAAAAGCACTGGAAAATAATTTATAGTCAGTAAAAAGGAGAGGGAGTGGTGGTCATAAGTGGAAGGGTCTGGAAAGTCCTACAAGTGCCTGTGTGTGTGTGTGTGTGTGTGTGTGTGTGTGTGTGTGTGTGTGTGTGTCAGTTAACTCATTATTACCTCAACACTGAGTCTCCATGTACATCTGAGCACGGCAGGCCACAGGTTCAAACCCTGGCTACTAATCCAGTGTCCCTCAGTGGGGGCCATGTTCGGCTGTTCCAGGTGTGTGTCTGTGTGTGTGTGTCTGTGTGTGTCTGTGTGTGTGGGCTCTTGCCATCTGGCCCAAAAGTCTGCTTCCTACCATCCTTCCAAACAGGAAGCCCAAACAAATCCTTGATGACACAGGTCAGTAGTTTAATTGTCTCTGTGGGATTTCTGCTCAGCCAGCAACCAAACCTGCCCCCTTCATCTCCACAGCAGCAGAGCCTGAAGCCCTCTCAAACTCATTTATCTCTCTTAGAACTTGTGTGTGCGTGTGTGTGTGTGTGTGTGTGTGTGTGTGTGTGTGTGTGTGCATCATGGACCTATGTGCGTGCAACTTTGACTTGATTTACTGCAGCATTTAAGAGTGTAACATATAAAAGGGGTTTTGCCAGTGGGTGCTGAATGCCTTATGTTCTCTTTTGCTTTTCTCTCTCCCAGACACACACACAAACACACACACACACACACACCTCATTAAGTCCATTTTGAGAAAGCCTCCCATGCCTTTGCCTCCCATAGTAGAGCAAGGCATAAATAAAACAAGATGAGAAGGAGAAAATATCATCTAACTCTGGCAATAAGGGTTACATGGTATCACACTCACTCACACACACACACACACACACACACACACACACACACACCTGTTCCTCTCACTTTCAGCAATGGACTTCTGAGCGGAGGCTTCACAAAAATGTGGCATTTTAATAAAAATGGCTCGGAGGCCAGTCCAGGTGTGCAAAACTCTTCAGCACACATCATGCATGGACTGACGCTGTCACCTATGAGACCCCACCCAGAGACCCCTGCGTGCTGCAGCGCCGGTGGAAGCCTGCAGCCCTGCGCTGTGAACACGCTGTCACCTCCCGCCGTACAAACAGCGAGGTGCGCACGGACAGACAGCCGGCGTGAGACGCGACAAGCCGCGCTACGACACGCAGCGTTTTCTGGCTTACCTTCAAACCGAGTCTGGTTCCTGCAGCCCGGTGCGGCACCGACACCACCAGCTCCACCTGTGAGACGCTAACGGTCACTTCATAAGTTATCCGTGCCGCACATCACCACGAGATCACGAGGGAGAGTAGTTTCACTATCAGGCGCGAGCTCCAGATGTTAGCGAGGGCGGTGTTCCCATGAAGACGTCAAACATCAAGCCGAACGAAGCCGCTGTTCTGTGTGAAGCACGGTCCTCTGCAGCCTCAGACTTTCGGTGTGACTGTAGAGTGGCCGCCCACGCTGCTGCCGCCGCTGGATGACAGGACGCCGACCGCGCGACCCACAGACTGGCTGCCGCTCCGCCGGCCGACCTCCTGGTGCCGCCTACCGGTGATACCCAGTAACTGCAGGTTGCTAATAGAGCGAGTGTGTCCTGTTGAAATTTGCAGGCTTGTTGTAATTATTCCAAGGTTTCACATAATTGAGTTGAAGCAAAGAATAGACACTCCATCTGCTCAGGCTGACACTGTTAAACACCCTGACAGCTGTAATCTCATGCATGAAATATTCTGTATTTATGCTGCAGATTAGCCTTAAATCCAGAACAATAGCCCATAACACCTGAGCAACTGTTCACCAGAGCTGATATTGAATATGACAGTTCTTATTATTGTTATTATGTCATTCTTTGTCACGCTGAGCAAGCATGAGCAGATGAAAGTAAGGTACTTTCCAGGCAGATGCCTAAGAAACTGAACTGAACTTTCATTTCTCTCTTAAAGAACACTTCAGCAGCTAAAATGTTGTCAATACAAGGAGGTTGAACCCTACTTCTTTGACCAATAGACGCTTTTGTTATGTGACTTCTTTGTTGCTATTATCAGGTCCCATTTTTGCATTCAATCCCAGTATTTCCTTACAAAAGCCACTGCATCTGGGCATTGAGTGTGGGTGATCGATAGCTTAACTGTTCATGAAACCTAGCCAGAGGCAGGACTCCTCCAAGTGCATGATGAAAACATTGTGCACTGATATATAATAGTGCCCTTTTGGAAATGCTCTTCTCTTTCAGCCTGATTTTAGGTCTGCAGACTCTCAGTACAGCTGGGCGGTGCTGCAGTTGCAGATTCCCCCTCCTTCCCGAAACTGTTTCCCCTGCAGGGTCGGTGTCCTGTTCCTCCAGCCCCTCACCCACCACACAGCCAACAAGCTTTGATGGGTTCACCCAAGCACCATCTCTCATCGGCACCGTTCACCGCAGCGCTCAGTCACTGCAGCAACGTGGCTGATGTGAAACGATACAGCGCACAGGATACAGCTCCGCACAAAGGATCATTTTTGTGATTATAGATGGTGCTCTATACAAGCCTGGCCAGGTGTTTTTGGGTGTGGCAGGGATGGATTCTTACCTTTGGTGTGGTGGTGAATACCTGACAAAATAAAGTATGTAATTCACACCTTAAGGCAATAGAAAAAGAAAAGATGGTGTGTGTGGCTGCACCATCCTGGGCTCCTTTCTGTTTACACTGAAATGTGCTGAGGTGGTAACTACTTCAAACTGAAATCACAAATGCAAATCCTTATCTTCAGTAACAACTGCAACCATTTTTTTGCAGCCACATGTGGGTTCCGGATGCTGCCAGAGCGGCTGCAAATGATTTCCTAAGATTCACTTGAGGAAATTAAAAAAAGCTCAGTGCTTTCGGTGCATTTGTTCACAAAGGTTTTTCCTGCCAAGTGTGCTCATCTTCCGTGTATCTGCTCTTTCTATCACAGAACCTATGAGTGCAGAGCACAGATGATCCTGCTGACAGTGAGGAGAGTCATATGAGTGTTCAGCGCGTTGTCACATACTTGACTTCTACTCAAAGAAAAAGAAATACAAAAGAAAGAAAGGCTGTCGCTGAGGTTTCATGAAGCAGCAGCATCTGTTTCTCTGTTAAAGTAAATGTGGATCATTACAGTTAGTAAGGCTTGAACATTATCTCTGTAAAGACTGTGCCTTTCTTCATGAGCTAACAGTGGCCTTTACTTAACTCTGCACTACAACAGAACTACAGTGAAGGTACTTGTACAACACCTCAATAGCTTTTACGCAGTCCCTTACTGATGAGCTCATCACACTATACAAAGAATACACACACAGCTAACATCACTGACCCACAGCTCAACCATCATCCAGAGGAAGTGGAGACAAGAAGAAACTCAGGAATCCATAAAAAGAATTTTTCTTTCAGTTTTAGTTTTTCACTTTGGCTTTTTCTAGCTTAAAGCATTTGGCAAAGAATCTGAAGCAGGATTATTCAGTTTCACTTCAAAACATAAAAAGTTGTTTCGGTTTTAAATCACAAAGTTACAGTGAAAATCACTTAAGACTAATTAGGTGACCCAAAGTGAGAAGGACTTGAAGGTTGAATAAAGATGAATGCTTAAATTAAAAAAATAGGTCATTCATGTGAAGCCTTTCAGAGGGAAGATGCATGCTGAAAGCCTTCCTGACATAAAGCAATGATGCAGCGCTGCATTATTTTAAAGTGTGCTGCTGGAGGCCGGGACAGGAAGCAGCACTGGCAACTTTCTGGCAAGTGGGCCAATGCTGGGAGGGAGTGGACCTGAGCTTTAATACATGCGAGCTGCCAGTAAAGACAGGAGGAAACCACCTGTTTCTTTGGAGATTTGGTGCATTTTTGTTTCAGTTTTAGATTATTTTTTGTCAGTTGTACTTTCAGTATGTTTGGTAGGTTACTATTTAAGCTAAGTTACAATTCACACACACTCACACAAGTACATATGCTGACACAAGTGTCTGCCTGCATGCTGCCGATGCAATGAAGGCTTGTGTCTGCAACACTCTTTGTTGTGTTGCACACTGAGTGAGAGTCACATTACGTGCATGACATACAGAGAACTGCTTCCCTTTTGTTAACACTGATTACAATGCGTAGCTGCAGGAAACAAGCTTAAAGGATCATCAGCTGGGGCAGGAAGAGGGAAAGATTTGCAAAGGTGCGTTTCACGCTTTAGGAAGCTTTTATGGACTTTACAGGAAACTTGTTCATTCAAATGAGGAATTAATCAGTCTTTGATTCTTACTGTTATTCTATTAAAAGTTGTTCTTTAAATAAATGGTTCAGACTGAAGAGCAGAGGATTTAGCACAGTAACAAGTCAGGAACTAATGGCATAAAGTCATATTCTGATTGCTTACTTTAAAAGGACCTTACCAATGTTTCTGCATGCTGTAGCTGATTTTCTTAAAAATCATGTACACTCTACTGCCGTTAACATTTAACAAAACAAAACGCTGCATTTATAAATGGCACTTTTATATCCATAATTTTCATTATGAAAAAAATGTGCACATTCATGATTGCATGTTCAAGGACCTCTCATGGTCCAGGTGATTCACAATTTTTGAAAAATGGATTTTGTGCACTGCTCTGTTTTATACTGTGATTTATGGCCAACTCTTCACTCCTCTCAACCAGCCAGTAGAGGCCACAAGTGATCAACAACCGCTGAAGTGTCCCCTCAGACACTCCTCACGCTGACATTAGTCTCTACTTAGTGCGCTGTTCTGGTCTTAGCAGTGTTGCAGAATCACTGAACGTGAATCATGTAAAACGCCGTGGTCATAGCTCCATCTTGTGGTATCATTTTGTAAATAATTAAAATGTTTTACTTCATCTTCTCAGGTTTAAGTCACCACAACCAAACCAGTTGTGTCCCAGAACTCAATGTTGTCCCATGGCCCCTATAGGTAAGTTAATCCAGCCCTGGGTGGCGCAAACAAGTTGTTACCTGTATTATGTTTGTCCTGAATTTGAAAAAAGGAAAACATGCATCTTAATGTGAATGGGGCACAGGGAGAGGATAATGAGGCTGAATGACACAGCTGACGTGACGGACTCACTCACTGAGGGGCAGAGACGTGATGTGAATTATTTTATATACCACTAAAATATATTACAGTTGAAAAAAGTTTAAAAAATGAGAACTTCGTGTGGTTACCAGACTAAAAACCAAGAAGAGGGGGCACCATCTTAACATAACTGAAGATAACATTATTCAGTCATGTTTGAGACAAAAAGCATGACTGTCCATTAAGGTCTAATAATGCTTCAAATAAATAAAAGAGGAATGTTTTAAAGGTAAAACAATGGGTTGAAAGGCCTCCATGTCTGCTCTGAGCCTGCTCAGCTCTGAGCGCAACGGCCACAACTGTGCTGTGTGGAGTCAAGTAAACACAGGTGAACTCAGTCTGGCCTGAATCAGCGCTCTTATAACAAGGAGAGAAGCCTCTGTTCTGTTTGCTCTGCCACCAACCACGCCTGCATGCCCTGATGCTTGTCAAGTGCGTCAAGGCCTTGGCTACACGTATACGGGTATTTTAAAAACTCCTTTTAAAAAAGAAATTCTGTCCACAAGACCTTCGTTTCACAAAATTTCTCTGCACACACAGGAACTCACAAACAACAGCATTTACATTATACCTAAAACACACTGCATATGTTGAGGACATGCACAAGATGTTCTTTAAATTGACTATTTAAGTTGAAAGTGACCATAACTTAAGAGATCAAGCTGTTCAATCCTGACTGATGTAAACATTATGGCATGTAATGGTGGAGGGGGGCCATGCAAGGTCACTCTAATGACTGTAAAGCCTTCTGGAGGTGATGGGAGGCTCCTTCAAGATTACGTCACCAGCACAGACTCCCACTGTCACCCAACCCAACCTTGGCCTCTCTTGCAGAGACATCCTTAGACACTCATGATGTTTGCTCTTTTCCTGCAACTGCTCGGCAATCTGTTTGGCTTCAAGGGCTTAATTTATAACCAGAGCTGATCTACTGAGGGCAGTCTCAGACTCTATAATCCATTTGAAGATTTCCCTGCTGTGTGCAGTCCAGAATCAAGATTGACGAGCACTTAGGAACTGACAAGACCAAAGCCTTTAGACTGGTCCTGGTCTGCCTGATTTTGAGGCCCTTTGTGAAGCCCTTCATTATTGCAGCTGATACTGGAGGACATCTGCATATTATGCAGTTCATGTATGTTTAATTGGATTATCACACTGTGAGCCTCCACACTGAAATTAGCAGGAGTATTCTTTGACTATAGGCAAAAAGATATCAACTGTCACCACTTATTGCTTGTTCTTAACCACTGTTGACCCTGCCTGCTCTCCTGCTCCCCTGTATGACAGTGTCAGCCCAAGGACATGAATGAAAGCTGCATACTGTGTCACAGCAAATCTAAAGTGCTCTGCCTGAGGCAGCAGGGTGGTCCTCACAGTATCTGGTGCAGGCTGACGCCCGCCTACTGTCCCCTGACCAGCAGCTTATGGAGCTGCAGATAGCAGCAGCTGAGAGACTTTAACTGATAATAGCCTGCTGCAAAATATCTGCAGAAATAAAGCCTCTGACCCCTATTAATCGTGTTCTTTCATGTCATGGTGTAGCATTAGACATTTTTAAGACCTGCAAAGAAACTTTAAAGAGGTGGAGGTGTAAGCAACTGAAGCTCAAGGAAATAATGAACTTTCCCTATGTAGGTTTTTATTTGAACTTTATTTCAGCATCCCTTGAACAGATGAAACACTTGAACCTGCTAAAAAAAACAATAATAACATGTGGCACCGAAAGACACAGCCTCAGAAAACCGCGCAGCAGCCACTGCCACAGTCATCCACGTTGATGATCTGGTAGAATTGCGCTGTGTGACGCACGTACGGCAGCAGATAGCGCAGCAGTCTGGAGCCTCCACCCTGGCCTGACTGCGGACCGATAACAGAGGGGGGAGACTCTTGCCATTCCACCTCGGCTTCTTCACACACGGAAAGGATTATTGCTTCAAACTTCCTTGCTCACCACTCGTTTGTGCGTTTTGGTTAAAAAAATGGTTGATTAACGCCTTTTACGCACATATTGAAGTGGATCTGACTGTGACCTCCGCTGTGAAAGGCATCTCACCCTCTGGCTGCAATGCTCTCAAAGAGGGAGAAAGATCTCATCGCAGACATATGGGCAAGGCTGACTCCTGTGGCAGAAGATATTGGGTCTGATGCGCTTCTTAGGTAGGTTCATAACACATTTCCAAAATATGAACTCTCTGTGTATTTGAAATAAACTGTTAATATTTCTCCAGAAAGTCTGCTGTGTTTTTATGAATGTTAAGGCTTCCATCACAATAACAAAATAAATAAATAAAGAATTAAACTTCCCATATGAAGACATAGACCCTCGTGACCCCTTATTAATGGTTAAATCATCATGTGTTACAGAGGAATTAAGAAGATAACCTTTACCACGGACTTGATGGCTATAAAGAGCTGATAAAAGATGGCAGTGATCCAAGATGAGGGAAATGTTCACATGAGTTCACACTGATGATGATGGTGATGATGATGATGGCAGTAGTCAGGATCAGCCTCCATGTCTGCCTTCTCTGATCATCAATAAAGTTTTAGTATTTAAATTAGAACAGTGCCAGTGGTGGTGGAAGTATTCAGATCCTTTGCCCAAATATGTATGTATGTATTATCAGCAAAATGTACTTAAAGTGTCAAAAGTACAAGTGCTCATTGTGTACTAAAATTATGCCTGTGAGTGTTTTATTAGTATTATATATATTGTGCTATTTTGATTAATATTACTGCTGCATTCATGTGTATGTTTCATTTTACTGCTGGAGATGTTTAAGCTTGAGCTCATTCGGATTATTTTCTATACTGTTCATTAGTTTAATGTCCAGCAATGCATCATATTCTATAAAATCATCATATGTTTGTAATGTCCTGTCAGAAGCGCTTACCTCTAAAAAGTAAACTTAAGAAATAAGGGAATGTTCTTAATCCACAAAAGAACACTTAATCCTTATCACAAACATTTAAAATCACCAAATTCGGAGATATGTGGTTTTCACTGGACAGGAGGAGTATGAAAGATTATAGTAACTTGTAACTGAAGTTGTCAGACAAATGTAGAGGAGTAAATATTTGCCTGTGAGATGTGGTGGAGGGGAAGCATTAAGTGGCATAACATGGAAATACTCAAAGTACAAGTACCTCGAGTTTGTACTTAAGTACAGTACTTGAGTAAAGTTGAGTAAACAATACTCTTTCTTTTCCTTCCACAGGATGTTTGCCACTTTCCCAGGCACCAAGACGTACTTCTCCCACCTCGACATCAGCCCTCACTCCTCTCACCTGCTCTCCCACGGGAAGAAGATTGTTCTGGCCATAGCGGAGGGAGCCCAAGACATCAGCCAGCTGGCCGTCAGCCTGGCTCCCCTGCAGACCCTGCACGCCTACCAGCTGCGCATAGACCCGACCAACTTCAAGGTGCCTTTAGCGTCAGTTCTCATGGATCATGCTAATAACAACGCTTAACTAATTCATGCTGAGGTGTTCTCCAGGTTTTAATCACTGACGTCAGCAGCTGTTTACAGCTCCAACACCAACCAACACCAACACCAACAGAAATATATTCACCACCTGTAGAGATGTAATATCATGACACACTTTAGAGAATTTCTATAGCTGTTTGCCATTAAAGCATTCAATTTAACATGCATTTAAAAAGATGTGATTAGGCTTTAGTGTTACATTTTTTCAAAATATGCATACATATGTGTATATGGAGTCTATAATGCATATGCATATTGTATTCTATTGATGTATGGGACGTTTGTAAGCATATTATTGGCATCCTAAACTCCAATCTCATGAGTGTCTTATAAGACTGCTTTCAATTCTAAACTAAATATAAGACATTCAGAGGTGACTTGGTCATCTGGAAACAATGCAAACATTTAGCACTTCCGTTAGGCTGGATAAATTTGCATGAGCTTGGAAGTCCTACTGGCAGGATTTCACTGTGAACTGGCTTCAATTTATTTGCAAAAGTAACGTACAGTTGCTGGCCTACTCTGGCCACTTGATATATTGCAGAAACTGGTTTGTTTGCAGGTAAAAGACTCCTAAAATTCTGATACCTGAATAAGTTTGTCATCTGATCTGTTTTTTCTGAGGCCCGGCTGGATCTAGCAATCAGCCATTTGTCGGTAACAAACTTTTACCTTCTCTGCAGCTTTTCTCACACTGTATGCTCGTCACCTTGGCCTGTCACATGGGTGAGGACTTCACACCGGTTGCACACGCAGCAATGGACAAGTACCTGTCAGCTTTCGCAGCCGTGCTCGCCGAGAAATACAGATGAGACCCATCCTGGTGTTTTTAGGAAGTATATGAACCCTTTATAGGATCTGAAATATTTATGTGTGTGTGGTTGTTATTATGCAATATTTTGTCATAATAAAATGTGCAATTAACACATTTCCTGTTGATTGTGGTCAGCATTTCAGTGTGTGGGTATATTCTGAAATCACATTTAAGAGTACGCGGCTGAACACAAACCTGTTCAGGAAGAAGCTTTCAAATTCATGCTGTTTGATTTTGCTCTGGGTTTCAGTGAGTATGCAGAGCTAATCAGTGCCCTGGCTTGAACTGGCCACCATCATTTCTACATGATGACATGCCGAGGTGACTCCTGCAGTGTGTGAACTAACTAATTTTTTTCTACAAATGAATTTTCATTCCATACTGGCATGAATGAGAATAAATGGCAGCCTGAAATTAATCTATACATCTCCAGTGTCCTTCAGGAAATGTGTTAATGTAATGAAAATGTGAAAAACGCACTTCACTGGAGGTTTGAACTCATAAGTTTGGACCACAGCGCGGCCTACTGGATAGCAGCAGAATAACAGCTGGCAGACCTGGGTTATATGTACTGCAACAGCGCCACCATTTGGTAGGATGATACACTCAGAGACTGATGTAATATTCTAAATACGGCAGTCATAAAATTAAATGACAGATTTCATCAGCAAAATGAGTGATTTCTTTTTACAGTGAGGACTTTTCACTGACTTCACTTGTCTGACAGCGTTAGATGCTGCTTTAAAAATTAAGACTTTTACATCCAAAACATATGACAACCTCAGAGAATATGATGCATTGTTATAAATTAAACTACTGAACAAACCAATATATACAAGTAGAGCTGAAACGATTAGTTGATCAATCAATTTGGTTAGATCATTAGTTGGTTAATCAAGGGAAAGAAGGAGAAGAAGACGCAGTTACCGACCCTAGAAAAAGAAATCATTTATTGCTGACCAACTCGATGATCCTGTTTTTATAAAATATAGAATAAATATCTGTAACTTTCACAAAAGTGCATTTGCTACGCATTTTGTTTTTCTGCACAACTAAGAGTTTATATTACGTGTTCAAATGAGACTATTATAGCGTTGTTTTCGTGTTAAAGTGTACTTTTCCAAGTTTTTCTGACATCAACAGTTGTAGTGCTGTTAGTTTGTTCGTAGGTTAGATAGTTAGCATACGGGTCCTGGAGGATGGTGCTGACATGAACCTCCAAGATGAAAGTCTGCGCCCTCAACTTGTCCCCAGGCTGCTTCACCAGCTACACCCAGGCTCAGATGGGCTTTGCAGTCCGTCCTCACCCGACCGAAGATGCGCTTCCGACTGGTCCAGAGGGTCACCAGGTGAGCGTTGAAAATGGATCTGACGCTGACTGACTTAGCGGGGCTGCAGCAACGAAGTTAGCTTTTTTATATATGAGAGAAGAAGAAGAGGCTCCGTTTGGTGTCCATGTTTTTATAATTTAAGATGAGAATTTCACTCTGAAATTATTAAAACATATCTGCTTTGAGAAAAGGGTAATGTTAGTAAATTAAAGGGCTAATTAAAGTACAGTATATTTTAAATTCTATGTATGTATGTATGTATGTATGTAATTTGAGATCAATAAAGTACATTCATCTAACTATCTATCTATCTATCTATCTATCTATCTATCTATCTATCTATCTATCTATGCACATAACTTTTCAGTCATAGGTTCAGGACAAAGACTAAAATGTAGTGAACCCTTTGTGTCACTTTGTAGTTTTATTTTGAATGCAAACTCATTAACACAACTTCTGTGTCCATCCATCCATCCATCCATTGTCTCCCGCTTCATCCGGGGCCGGGTCGCGGGGGGAGCAGCCTGAGCAGGGACGCCCAAACTTCCCTCTCCCTGGACACCTCCCCCAGCTCTTCCGGGGAAGATGTGTGTTGACAGACTGAAGTGAGGACTGCTGGTTTGCTGTGCTTTGAATCAGCTGAGAAGCTGGTGAACTTAGAGCATTTCCCCTTTGTTTCAATTTCTTTCTTTTCACACAGAGAAAAAGCCAGTGAGCCAAAACGCATCGCTACGAGTCATGTGACTTTGTTTGGGACCGGACCGAGACCACCTGCTCCCAAGGGTCTCAGTCCGATGGTTTGATCCACACCAGGGTTCAACTGACAGCTTTCACACCAGCCCGAAAGACCTACGGTGTATTAATTGACCTACTCATTGTTTCAGTAGTAAATAGGGAGCTGTCTGTGGTGCTGACATGAACTTATAATGAATACTGAGCTGTCTGTGGTGCTGAAATAAAGTTTAAATTAAATGTGGAGCTGTCTGTGGTGCTGATATCCACTTGTGATTAAATGGGAGCTGTCTCTGGTCCTGAAATAAACAGTGAATATGATGCCCTCAGTAAAGTAGCATTCTTTCGACGCCCCAACGCCATCGTCAGTTGATGTTTGTCAAGATAAACCAAAGAGTTACGACATTATCAGAAGAGGATCAGAAACCAGACACCACCAGCATCGCTCACAAAGGCATGTGCAGTGAGTTAGAAGACTTACTTCAACTAGATTCTCTGACAGCACAATCAGACTTTGAAATATGCTTTACTGAAGCTTTACAAGGAGCGCCGATGACTTCTTTCATTTTTCAAAGAACAGATAAATGGGGCCACCTGCTGGATGTAACAGGAGTTGCAGTGTTTCTCAGCCTTCCGTGGGTGTTGTGATGAATTAGAATAAAAGAAATCTCATAGAGGATCTGTGGCAGCTGACCTTCGCTGATTAGAATTTCTGGTAGTTTCAGAGAAAAATAGAATAACAATTCAAAAAAAACAAAAAAAATCTGATTTTTGTTCAAAGTTTTTGAATTTTGTCGGATTGTGTGACATCTTGTTTTATCTTACATATTCATATCATGAACACCTGAAAACTAGTGATGTGTCGTGTGTGAGTGAGACGGTACATTGAGTCGGCTGATGTTTTCTGTCTTTGTTTGAATAAATTAATACAGGACAGATCCAGAAACGTCTCACTTTGCCAATGATATAAAGTTTTATATGTTGTGCTGGTCTCTTTGAAGCGACATCTAGTCCCTCATCAAAAATCCAGAATCTATGAATGAAAGTTGAACTGTTCATTCTGAGTGTGTGAGTGTGTGTTGATTGGAGGATTCAAGTGTCTACATCGCACTTATGGAATTTCAATACTGGGTCAATAACGAGCCCATAACAAGGCAGAAAATATTCTTTTATTATTATTTCTGTCAGGTGTCATGTTATGTTATGTGGCTTCAAACTGAGGCTCCTTTGGGTTTGAGCTCTTATCTGTTTTTGAGCTGCAGTCTGAGATAGTCCAAGTGTGTGATGAGTTAAAGCGTCACACGGAAAAAAACATCCAATATGCCCTCAGATGACACCGAAACCTTAGAGTATTCAAAAGGATTTAGCCTTTAGCCTGTAGCACATAATAATTCATGGTTACTTACTGTGGAAACATGTATCTCATCTTGTTTTCCAGAGATTTGCTGACAAATCCACTGGCATAAGCTGGGGTTTGAAGAAAAACTGCAAAAGTTCTCTTTTTGATGCTCCTGTGGTAGATAAAACATGATAAAAATGACCCCAGTGAGACCCAGTGTGCAGTCCGCCACCGACTTCATCTACCGCCAAACATTGATGTGTCGTGGATAAAGGCAAAAACATTTGACATTTGAATTCTCTAACTACCCAATAAATAAATAAATAAATAAATAAGAAAGAACGAAAGAAAGAAAGTGAGGTCAGTAGGTTTCTAGAAATTACAGAGCACTATTCAGGGTTCATACAAAGCCTTGAAAGTCTGGAAAATGCTTGAGTTTAAGGGTTGTGTTTTCAAGGTTAGGAATATGTTTGAAATCGAATATACTCCTTGAAAAATGCTACTTTTTAATTATAATCTGGTGTGTCATCTACACAGTCACTCGTGCGACGCGAAAATCTTTCAATATTTGACTTGAAGCGATTCTGCGTCCTATTTGTTTGTTGCCTCCTGGCGTCGAAATGTGCATGCATTTAATCAGCAAAACATACAATCATATACGTGTGTGTGTGTGTGTGTGTGTGTGTGTGTTGCTGTGGCTATAAAAAATTGTAAACTTTATTTTCTTGCAATTGCATTTACAGTAACAATTTAGAAAAGAAAGGCTTCGAGAGTGTAGAAATCGTTCGTTTCCTTGAAAGTGCTTGAAAATCGTTTGATTTCTTGAACTCTGATCATTAACTGAACTTATGTCTTTGCATAATATCGACTTTTTAATCCGACAATTTCTCATTTGGGTTACCTCTGAGCCTTCCTCAATCACTACCAGACCTCGGTCTAACTTGATAGCTGTGCGTAATTACGCGCGCATAGAAGAAACAACAGCGACAACAAATAACGCTTTGCTTCAGTGTGCCTTTATTTCTTTATTGTGGAGACACGTAACACATGTAGAACAGATGTTTGGTCTCCTTGGCGTGTTCAGATGAGGAAAGATGCTGCATTTAGTGGTACTGCCTTCCCAGAGCGGACACCACCACGACCAGGAACTTCTGGAAGGCGGCCTGGATTTCTGGTGTGAAGTTCTTTCCCATTTTGGCTGCGATGACGATGGTCAAGCAGTCAGACAGCAGCTGCACGGAGAGGGGGAAAACACATTTTTACTGTGCATATGCAGGAATGTAAATAGAAATCTGTTGAATCTACACTGCGACATGAGTGAAATTTCCTTCCTAACTATGGGCTTTGATGTCCAGCATATATGTGAGACTCTGCGACGTCGAAGAGGTGAGAGGCTGGAGCTTTACCCTGAAGTTATCGGGGTCGACGTGCAGTTTCTCGGAGTGCAGGACGCTCAGCTCGGCATAGGTGGCCTTGATGTTGTCCATGTTCTTCACAGCCCGGTCCAGGCCGTGCAGCACGGTGATGCCGTGGGCTGCGATGTTCGGGTTGCTCTTGATGGCATCGGCATTGTAGAGGTTACCGAAGGCGCCGAAATACCTCTGAGTCCAGGGGTAGACGATCAGACACCTGCGGGGGGAGGAGACAGCCAAGTCGGTTAAAGATTCAGGTCGGAAAGATTCTGTTGGATGTTCCAGGGACAGTCTGAGTGTATCTCATCTCTAGCAGCTGGGTGTCAAGACAGGTGTTTTCTCCGTACCTGACCAGAGCCTTGGGACCGACGTCATCATAGTCCAGGTTGGAAAAGATGCTGTTGATGATGCTGCGCTCCTGTTCAGTCCACTCAACCATGGCGGCTGTTGTTTAACTTTTGTTCAGGCTTAAAAGAAAAGGCTGAATAGTGCTTCACTTTGACCCCCGTCTATTTAACTGTCCAAAGCTGACCCCCCGCCCTAAAGGAGAGGTCAGCTGCGATAGGCTGGAGATGAGGCGTTTGAGATAAAATGCACTCTCCTCCAGAATCTTCTGGAAAGTTCTGATATCGCTTTAATAATCTTGCAGATTTACAAAGTTAGCACACTATATTTAGTTTTCTTGACGTTATTATTAAATGAGAATTCGTGAGAATCTGTCCAGTGGTCGTTCTGCTCCCTTCACCTGCAAGCTCGGCCTTGTTTCCGGCACTCAGGACCATCATTGTATCCTGAGCTCTTCTAGCTTTCATCTTACAGGAAGCATCATTTACTGAAGCTGAAGAAGCAGCTTTTCAGTCATCCTCAAGGCGCCATATTGATTTAGTAATATTTGTTAAAAGTTCTAATATTTCATTGAAAACAACAGAACAGGCTGTGTGTGAATCAGTGTTTGGACAACATATGTATGTGTGTTGAGAAACTGAAATCGTACTGCAGCATTTCTCAGCAAAACAAAACATAAGTTGACATAAATGATGAACTTATTGGTGTGTGTGCCAGTCAATGTCACTGAGAGGTCGGACAGTGTGTCATGCCCGCCTGTTATCTATAGAACCACACTGGTGTTATCTCCAGCAGCGTCCCCTCTCCACCCAGACACCGCTGCCAAAACCCACATATGTTTTGATTAAGAAGATACTTGAGGCTGGTGATAAAGTTCCGGAGACATTTCCTCCACTCGATAGCAAATAGATTAATGGCCGGAGCCAAAAATGCCCAATTAAAAAAAATGAAATCACTGATAAATCGTTCACTGCTTTCACAGCTGCTGCGCGATAAGACTAATAATTCATGTCTGGGAATTGATTCATTTAGTGCACGCGGAAATTGTAACTTTTGTTAATGTTGGAGTGTATTGATCAAAATGCAGCACTACATTGATGCATTTGTCTGCTTTCTTGCAGGCCTGAGCTTTAATGGACGCTGCGTAAAATGTAAATAAAAGCAGACTGTACTGAAGTGTTCCTGAGTCAGTCAGGTGTTCACCTGAGGAATGCTCCAAACAGGTGCTTTTCCCGGTCTTTAGTTGCTCCTGTCCCAACTTGTTTGAAACATGTTGCTGCCAACACATTCAAAATAGGCATATATTTGCAAAAATCAATGAAGTTGATGAGGGAAAACATTGAATATATTCAGTCTTTATACTGTTTCCAGTGTCAAAAAGGATCAGCAATGATCACATTCTGCTTTATTTATGTTTTACACATCTTCAAACGTTTTTGGGCAGGTAAATATTGAACTGGAAATAATAATAAATGATAATTAAAGTGTGTTCCCTTGTGATAATGTATAATGGAAAGTAGGAATAAATAGGAAGTGAAGTCTTGTACATGCTGTATTCACATTACCTCCCCGGGCCTCTGAGTTTGTGCATCTGCCTCCTCTGACCTGAAATGCTCCCTGCACCTCAGGTCAAACTCTGCTTCACCCCTAACTTCTACACTAACAAACATGTGGAGGCTCATACGTAAATGATCATATTTTTGCCAACTGTCACCCAAGATGTGAGCAGCTGATAGCGCGTCTCGGGCTGGCATCCTGCCAACGCACTTTCTATCAGGCGGGGAGGAAGGGTCGGATCTTCGTCAGGGGGCCGTGGCTTGGCATCTGCTCCCGTGGGTGTGCCTCTCGAGCCAACTGAATTTAAGTAGAAGACCAAACTAAACGGGCATCATCCGATTCAGGCGGAGAAAGAGAACGAACCGAGGCAACATGAGTTTGACCGACAAAGACAAGGCTACAGTCAAAGCCCTGTGGGCCAAAATCTCCAAGTCAGCGGATGCTATCGGGACCGAAGCTCTGTCCAGGTAAGTGTTTTTTAGGTTCATATCAGAGGAAGTTTTAGGATGTGTTTTTACTTTTTTATGCAGCTGATAAGTTATTTGTTTAATATTTTTTCTCTCTTTATTGAACATTATGAACATACGAGTGACGCCACAGCCATAATGTCCCGAGTAGGCTCATCAATAGGGGAATATTGCTTTTTTATCATTATTATTATTTAATTTATTTTTTCTAAGTTTAGTTAAATTAGTTTCTTAAATTAAATTGCAGTGAATTAGACTTTAAGCTTTGTTGGATGAAAGAAGAAGGAGAAGGAGAAGGAGAAGGAGACGAAGTCTGTCTGTCACCCCAGCAATGGAAAATAAACTGATAAATGTAAATCTAAAAACAAAAAAAACAAAAAAAACAAAAAACAAAAAAGACAAAAAACATAATTTTTGAATTATTATAGAGGCTTAGCCTATTTTTCATAGTGCACACGTATACAGATCAGTCAGAAAGGTTTCTAGTTTTATGGAGCGTTGTCATCCTCATCAATAACAGAATGAGGTTTAGTGCTCCAGGTGAGGCTCGCACTCGCAACCTCAGCATCACAGTCTTGGAGCCGATTGCTCCGTCTACCAGTAAATTCAATTCGAGGGCTTTTCAATGAAACAATTAAATATTTAAAGTCATAACTTTATGGAGAATCTGGCCGAGCCACGTGTCATTGGTTTGTTTTGCGCCCAGCTGGCGCAGCTCTTCAACACGCCCGCCACTTAACGTCCTTTCTCCCTCCATAGGATGTTCGTCGTCTATCCGCAAACCAAGACTTACTTCTCCCACTGGCCAGACACGAGTCCCGGCTCTGGCCCCGTGAAGGCTCACGGCAAGAAGGTGATGGGTGGAGTTGCTCAGGCTGTGGCCAAGATTGACGACCTGACCAACGGCCTCCTGGAGCTCAGCGAGCAGCACGCCTTCCAGCTGAGGGTGGACCCGGCCAACTTCAAGGTGAGACAGGCTTCATTTGACATCACGTACGTCATGATATAAGTGCAGAGATGACGTTACTTTAACACCACATCAAGGTTAACGCTCACCGACACGACTTTAACGCACGAGTAGTGCTTGATTCACGCATAAATTACTTCTTTTGTGCTGCAAAAATTGCAGTCTTCAAATCTTAATTTCTGTTAAACGACGGAGAGAAATCCCCGAAGCTGACTCAGCAGTTTTGAGACTGCAGGTGGAAGGTTGAAGCTACACGGGAGGAAAGTGGAATTTTTATTTATTAACTTACTTACTTACTTTCGTACTGATGTTTATTTTATTTTATTTTATTTTATTTTATTTTATTTTTATTTATTTATTTATTTGCTTGTTTGCTTTGACCGTCGTTCCCTCTGTCATCCACAGATCCTCTCCCACTGCATTCTCGTGGTGATCTCCACCATGTTCCCCAATGACTTCACCCCTGAGGCCCACGTCGCCTTGGATAAATTCCTGGTGGCCCTGGCCCTGGCTCTCTCTGAGAAATACCGCTAAGCTGCCCGCAGTGTGGCATGCGGCCTGTCACTCAAAGTGAAAAATGAAAGAATAAACTTCACGCTGCACAAAACAGATACTACTGTGTCTTTTATTTGTCTTTTTTATGGACAGGGAAATAAATCATCATCAATACATCACATCATCAATATGTTTTCATTATTTCATAGCCTATACTGACAAATCCACAGTGATAACACAGTTTGACATGTAATAAAATAAACATCATAAACTAAGCAACATAAAACTGACATGAGTCATCAGTATCTGCTGATAAGACGAGACAGAGACAGATTTATTGTCGTTTGGCAGTGGCCACACAAAAGAGGCTGTTACGATTTCATAACAACTCGTAACTTGTCATCGCCGAGAATGAGCCTGTAATAGAAGAGAGGCATTGTGAGGCTGGTGTTATCACTCGCGGCATCTTATTCATTCATTCATTCATTCATTCATTCATTTAATAGCAACCCCCAGTCACACCTGGCGTCTCTAACCTGAGCAGAGCAGCGGCCACCAGACCTCCTCCTATGGGGCCCACCCAGTAAACCCAGTGGTAGGTCCAATAGTTGACCATCAAAGCTGGACCAAAAGCCCTGGCGGGGTTCAGGCATGTTCCTGATACATCGCCCCTGCAAGGAAAAAAAAAAA
>JBBMOE010000014.1:8391860-8443264 GCA_037975065.1 Chaetodon trifasciatus | reverse complement strand
CAGAGTTATCTCCTGGTCTCTGCCACACTATCCCAGCCGACGCGGTAGTCTTCTCCAGTGCTTTTGACTTGTTCACGTGAGTTGTGCTAGCCCTCACCACAGTGAATTGTTGTTCTCTTTTATGTGTTGAGCTTTTTTCCCCCAGCGGTGATTTTGGTTTTTTGTCTGCCTGAGCTGCATTTTTACCCTGACAGTGATTTTTGGTTGTTATTCATTTCGATCAATAAACTGTGAACTCTCTGCATTCTGGGTCCTCGCCTTCCTCTCTTCCACAACAGAATCATCGGGCCAAAATGGCCCCAGCAGAGACAGAGAATTTAAAGCAAGCCCTCTCAAGCCAGGGGGTTCTGGTTAACCAGTGAATCAACCCTGCTGCAAATCATGGAACATCTTCAGCAGCTAACCACCAGAGTGACGCAGCTGGGAGGACAAGTGACCGCCATGAGGGACCGGCTCGCTTCTCCTACACCTCCCGTGGGCGCTCCTTCTCCACCTCCAGCTGCCAGCCCTGCACGTCAGCCTAGGGAGCCATATCCCCATCCCAGCCAGGTACTCAGATGATCTAGGGACATGTGCTCAGTTTCTGCACCAGTGCTCACTAGTTTCCAGCCAACAGCCTGCCACCTACACCACTCACCATTCTAAAATAGCTTTTGTCATGAGTTTATTATCTGGGCAGGCGGCAACCTGGTCACTAGCCATTTCCAGTCAGAACTCCGAGCTACTTACTGAACCGGTACCTCCGACACCCTCCTCTCTCCTCACCATCCCAGATGCTCGACCCAGCCTCACTGAGGAGCCAATGCAATTAGGCCGGGCTGACCTCACACCTGCGGAGCGGCAGCGACGCCTCAGGGACAAGCTGTGCCTTTACTGCGGTCAGAAAGGACATCTCCTCGCCCAGTGTCCAAAGGTGCCAAAAGGCCAGGCTTATCAGCAGGCAGGGGGGTGGTGGTGAGCCAAATCTCCACTTCCTCCTCATCCTGCATTCAAGTGCAATGATACACGGGCCACCGCAAACACTCCCAGGTGCTGGCGGACTCCAGCGCAGATGGCAATTTCATAGACTCAGACTTTGCTAAAACCCATAATCTCCCGCTCAACCAGTTGACCCCTAAGGAAGTCTTAGCCATTGACTGGAAACTTCTGGAGGTGGTAACACATAGAACAGAACCCATTAAGTTAATTCTCTCTAGCAACCACCATGAATTTTTTGAACTTTATGTTATCTCTTCATCTCTCTCCTCTGTTATTTTGGGGAAACCATGGCTGAAAAAGCACAATCCCCACATTGATTGGTCCACAGCCACCATAAGGAACTGGAGCAACAGCTGTCACACTCACTGTCTCTGTTCAGCAGTTCCCATGAAGGTCCCCAGCACCACCCACCCTCCAGAAGAAATAGACCTGACCAATGTTCCCCGTGAGTACCACGACCTGAGAGAAGTTATTAGCAAAGATCATGCCCGTTCACTTCCTCCTCACCGCCCCTACGATTGTGCTATAGACTTGCTTCCAGGTGCACCTCTCCCTTCCAAGAGGTTATATAACCTCACCAAGCCTGAAAGAGAGGCCATGGAAACTTATATTAATGACTCCATAGGGGAGTCATCTCCAGTGGGGGCTGGATTTTTCTTTGTGGAGAAAAAAAGATCAGACCTTAAGCCCCTGCATCGACTACACAGGCTTGAACGCTATAATAGTCAAAAATGAGTATCCACTCCCTCTCATTGATTCTGCTTTCAGCCCCCTTCACGAAGCTTGTGTCTTTTCAAAGTTAGACCTCAGAAACGCTTACCATTCGGTCCGGATCCGAGAAGGAGACGAGTGGAAGACAGCATTCAGCACTCACCTGGGTCACTATGAGTACTTGGTGATGCCATTCGGACTGACCAATGGCCCTGCTGTTTTTCAGGCTATGGTAAATGATGTACTGAGATACTTGTTGAACAGAGTAGTATTCATATACTTGGATGATATTTTGATATTTTCCTGCACATATGACGAGCATGTAACCCATGTCAGAGACATACTAAAACAACTACTACAGAATCGACTCCATGTAAAAGCAGAAAAATGTGATTTTCATGTGACCACTGAACTTTTTGGGTTATGTTGTGGAGAAGGGGCAGCTCAGAGCAGATCCTGCTAAAGTCAAGGAAGTGGAGGGGTGGCCAGTTCCAGCAACCCGCAAGCAACTGCAGAGGTTTTTGGGCTTTGCTAACTTTTACCACCGGTTTATCAGAAACTACAGCCGCATAGCTGCCCCCCTCACTCAGCTGACATCCGGTAAGGTTTCTTTTAAATGGTCACCCGAAGCTCAAGCTGCTTTTGAAACATTAAAACGGAGGTTTGTTAATGCACCTGTGTTGATTCACCCAGATCCCGTGCAACAGTTTGAGGTCGAGGTCGACGCCTCAGATTCTCTGCTCTCCCAGCGCCTGCCAGCGGACAAAAAACTACGTCCTTGTGCCTTCTTCCCCCGCCAACTCACACCCACGGAGTGGAACTATGACATGGGGAACCGGGAGTTGCTGGCAGTGGTCTTGGAGCTCCAGGAATGGCGGCACTGGTTGGAGGGAGCGGTTCACCCCTTCATCATCTGGACAGACCACAAGAATCTGTCTTACCTCCGTTCCACTCAAAGGCTGAATTCCCATCAGGCTCGGTGGGCCCTCTTCCTGGGGAAATTCGACTTCACCCTCACCTACTGCCCTTGCTCCAAAAACCAGAAACCAGACGCCCTCTCTCATCAGTTCACCCCAGTAGAGGGGGAGACTGGCACGGAGATGATCCTCTCCCCCTCGTGTGTGGTAGGAGCGGTCCGGTGGAAGGTGGAACGGGAAGTCCACAAAGCCCTCAGAGACCACCCGGTGCCTGATGGCTGTCCCCCAGGACGACTGTTCTTCCCACCGTCTGAGAGGACTTCAGTGCTCCTATGGGGACACTCCTCAAGAATAGCCTGCCACCCAGGGATCCATTGAACCTTGTCCCTAATCCAACAACGCTTCTGGCGGCCCTCTATGACCACAGACACCAGAACCTTCGTCTCCGCCTGTGCAATCTGCGCCCGGAACAAATCCTCTCACCATGCCCCTGCTGGGCTACTGCAACCCTTACTAATTCCTCCCTGCCCATGGTCACACATCGCAGTGGATTTTGTCACCAGTCTCCCTCCATCCAGAGGTAATGACACCATACTCACGATTGTTGATCGTTTCTCTAAGGCAGTTCATTTTGTCCCTCTCCCCAGATTACCCTCAGCCTTAGAGACCACTAACCTGTTAGTTCACCATGTTTTCCGACTCCATGGCATTCCTCAGGACATTGTGTCAGACATGGGTCCTCAGTTTACTTCACAGGTATGGAAAGCTTTCTGCCAGGCGTTGGGAGCCTCTACCAGTCTCACCTCAGGTTACCACCCCCAATCCAACGGTCAGACAGAACGAGCAAACCAGGAACCACCCGGCGTTCACTGTTGACCGTATCTTGGATGTCCGCAGGTATGGCCAGGGTTATCAGTACCTTGTCGACTGGGAGGGTTATGGCCCCGAGGAACGCTCGTGGATTTCACATTCCCTGATATTAGACCCACGACTGTTGAGGGATTTTTATGCCAGGTTTCCAGGGAAGCCTGGTCGGACACCAGGTGGCACCTTTTGGGGGGGGTACTGTTATGGCTGTGTTTTCTGTCTGCTCTGGTTCTGTGTCTGTATCTCTGCAGGGCTGGAGTGTGGCGGAGGCAGGGCCGATCTCCTCTGAAGCGAGTGGCTTCTAGACACACCTGACTCTAATCCTCCCTCATCAAGACTCTCCTTTTAAGCTGGCTTCTCCCACACTCCTGTGCCAGATGATTCACACTCTTGCCCTTTGTGTCTCGCCAGAGTTATCTCCTGGTCTCTGCCACACTATCCCAGCCGACGCGGTAGTCTTCTCCAGTGCTTTTGACTTGTTCACGTGAGTTGTGCTAGCCCTCACCACAGTGAGTTGTTGTTCTCTTATGTGTTGAGCTTTTTTCCCCCAGCGGTGATTTTGGTTTTGTCTGCCTGAGCTGCATTTTTTTCCCTGACAGTGATTTTTGGTTGTTATTCATTTCGATAAATAAACTGTGTTTAAACTCTGCATTCTGGGTCCTCGCCTTCCTCACGTCCACAACAATGGGTATAGTTTAGTGTAATATATAACAAAATATATCAACACATACAGGAAAGTCGTCGTTCTGTCAGGGAGACAGAGGGAAGACGGAGTCTCTGGTGTATTAAACACTGTGGAGAAACAAGGTGTGTGTGTGTGTGTGCGTGCGTGCGTGCGTGCGTGCGTGTGTGTGTCATCTTTTAAATCACTCCTCAACACCGTTTTATTCCTACCATTGCTGCATTTATCTGCATTGCTGGGTATTCTGGGTGTTATTTTGTATTATTTAATCCTGTTTCAACATGTTAAGCACTTCGATCTGGTGGCTGAATGAGACGTCCACCTGCCGCAGCTCCTCTTCGAGGGGGTGAGGGGGCTTTTCCAGGATGGCTTTCATCTTCTCCTTCATCCTCGTCCCCCATCACTGTCTCCAGTGAGGAGAACCGCTGAGTGAGATGATAATTTACTGTGGGCTCATCATTACGAGTGAACCCTTTCGCATACAAGCAGTCATGTGATCCTTTACTGTAGCATAAACACTGATTAAAGCTAAAGCTTAAATAAGATCACTAATAAGCTTATACTATAGATGCCTGCACTGTATAAAATGATCAAACGCCTGACCTCTATGAATGAATGACCTTGCAGCACAACGTTCATAGTACTAACAGCATAAATACATACAAGCCAGCATTCATAAAATGTATTGGTCACATCTGTCCTCAGCATGTCCCTCACTGCAGATTAGCCATCTCATAGCTTTTTATGAAGTCAATAACAAAGTACATAAGAGAACAGAGACAGTCTTACGCAAAAGGATTTTATTTTGAATTCATCTGCACTTGACCAGCAGTCACCAAATATAATCTATCACAAACTAATCTGTCATGTCCTCGCTGCTGCTTGAAAGATAAGACCAAGTATTGAAAACGCTTTTCTTGCAGTTTGATGCTAGTTCTATTGCATGCATGGATTTTGTGAGAAAACTGAGGCAAGTACAGCTGATTAATAAATAAAATCTAAATGGCACATAAAAACCAAACGACGGCATATATATGACATCTGAAAACGTCACGCGTTCTTTAATCTCCAACACGGGTGAGTGGATTTTTAAACGATGTTTTTAAGTGGCTGCGCAGTCACAGACAACGTGTCTGTACGCAAATGAAGAAAATTAACTTTTACAGTTGATAATTCAGTACCAGTGTATGGACAAACACCTCCATGCCACCTCTTATCTTCAACACATACTGCGCTATAAAGGACGCTCATGAAATGACATTCTGCTGATGCGGTGGTTTTCACGCTGGAACAGACGAGGGCTTGCTGGAGAATAAGGGCTTCCTCTTTCCCAACGTCCCCCTGTACACGTCTTCTCCAGTTGTTGATTTTGGCGTCCACACGTGTGAAGCATGTCCAAAGGTGGAGCGCTTTCACACTCAAAATGCCAAGTGTGACAGACCTGAGGAAACAGAACGTGACCTTTTCTTGCAAATGACCACAGCAGACGTTCAAACTGGACGGATGGGTGGAAATATGAAAAATCTAACGCATATGAGTAAGGCTAAGTAAATACACTAAACGACAGCATGGCGCCATTGTGGTCACAGGTGGTCCTGGAACTGAGCAGTCATACTTTCGCATTTCCTGCTACATCTAATCTACTCATTCATTTACAGGTAACATAATTGGGAATTACCCAGACTGAGCTTGTCCTTGCTGGCCCAGCAGATGCTGTAGTGTTGAAGGAGTTGTTGCAACAGCTCCTTCTCATCCAGGAACTCTAGACGCTCAATTCTGCAAGAAATAAAACAAACAAGGTATTTCACCTCAAAATGCGATATTTCACATCAGATTATACACAGACAAAAAAAAGGTCTTAAAAAGCAACAGGTATCAACAGCAACACTCATTTGTTGAGGTGATATGTGGCTCTATTATTAAACCATCTGTAAAACCTCAACATGAAAAGTGTTAAAAGGGATACTCCAGGTATTCAGTATACATTACAGCCCAGAATTCTACAAATTTGGGGGATTAGTGAGAGACAGAAAAAAAATAGCCAAATTTAATGCAGCGGAGGCTTTTAGTTCTTGTGGTTCAAGCTCCAAAAATCTGGATGCTACACTTCCCATAATGCAACCCTGTAACATCTTTTGTTTGCCCCGCAGCCTGGTAATTTGAAAATAATAAATTAATAATAACTCCACACCCCCCAGCTCCTAATGCTAATGATGAGATAACATCTGATGATACAATCAGTATGACTTTCTCTCACATTAGAAAGCTCCCTTAGAGCCACTGCAGACATTATACAGCTGCTGTCAGAGTTCAAGGTTCATAAATTGGTTATTAACAACACAGGGTTGCACAATGAAATGCAGGGTTGTAGTCTCTTTATGGTTTGTAATAAAAATATTTTTTATGGTGGAGGATGGATTGAGGAGTCTCACAGTGTGAGGAAAGAAGCTGCTCTGTAGTCTGGTGGTACAGCGGCAGATACTTCTGTATCGCCTGCCAGCTGACAGCAGGGTGGAGAGGCTGTGGCTGGGGTGGGTACTGTTTTTCAGTGTCCTTTGGGCTCTGCGCTGACACCTCACCTCACTGGTATCACTGATGTTCGGTAAACAAGGACCAATGATGCTCTGGGTGGTTTTAATGACCCGCTGCAGAGCCCTCCTTCCCTGGGCTGAGTACAAACCATGCTAATTTGTCATGTTTCCAGTCAGGATGCTTTCTACTGCTCGTCAGCTAACGGCTTTGCGCAGGAATTTTGCTTTCTTAACTTCCCTTATGAAATACAGTAATTTCTGAGCTTTTTTAACCAGGGTGGAGACGTCCATGACAGGTTTTCTGTGATGCTGATTCCCAGGAACCTAAAACTTTCACAGGATATTAGTACCCATTTCACGACTACAATGAACTTCACATGTAAAAATCGAGTGCCCCTTTAAGCTTGCACTGCTGTACCAACAGTTAGTAGCAAAGCCTCCATCTGAGCACAAGACTTTGAAAGAGTTTAATAAAAGGAATAAAGTGTATTTTTGGCAAAACAGAAGTTCTCACTATATTGACATGTATGATTCCAGTGAATAATTTCCAGTGAGAAAGCTTATGGTGAACTACAATGCTTCAAATATGGATGCTGCTGCAAAGAAGCTACAAACTTGAAAACATGTTTTGTGAGATCAGTGACTTTTGACAAATTCTTATCAATTCATCCTGGAGTCCAAGTGAATGTTTGTGCCCAATTTGAATTTCCCAAAGATATCCCTGAGATACTGCGTTCACAAGAAGGGGACTGACAAATGTACGTACACAGACGATGGACAGACAACCTGAAAACATAATGCCTCTGGCCAGGACTGTACTCAGCAAGGGTAAGTGGGCTTTATGGCGTTACCTTGCCACATCATCCTGGGGCAGCATACTGTAGACCGTCATCATGTCCAGAGCGTCGGCATGATCCCAGCCTGTCTTCAGAAACCGCTCCTTCTGCAAAAAACACGTTAAAATACTTCATGTCTGGATGCTCTCCCAAAAAAAACAAGATAGAAGAAGCAACAGACCTGTGAATCTAGAGACTGGCAGGCCTCCACTCCTGCCAGGGCGCATTGGCGACGCTGCAGGTTCTCAATCATCACCTGGCCAAATCGATCGCTCATGTTCACCTGGATAAACAGATCAAAAACATACTACTTGTGTCAAATTAATCCAGCACAGCTACACAAAAGTGCTTGTATTCAAATATGAAATCCAGATAAATGTGACATGGATGACAGAAGCCAACAAATGTGATCTTCTGCTGCGCCAGGATGAAGTCGTTTGTTTTGTTAACCTGTTCGTAGTTGATGAACATGGCAGTGTGGAAGGTCTCTGCTGCCCAGCGAACTAGATTGGAGGACTGGGAGGGCGTCATGTAGACCAGCACACACTCTGACAGGAGTAATGTGGGCAATCTGGGAGTGAGAACAGGACACAGAATCAGCGTGTGCAGATTGTCTTTCATTCATTTAAGCACAGAAGAAAAATGTGAAAGTGTTTTGCAGTTTCTTTGACACACACGTGGATCAGGAGGGACACTACAGACATTTCCTTTCCACCAGCTTTCACTGACATTTCCAAGGTTTTTCAGATATCAGATAAAACATAACCTCCTTGCTTATGACAATTATCAGGAGAGGCACAAAGATACACAACCATTACATTCAGGATTTGCTTCAATCAGTTAAGCATGACAAACTGCCTTCACACCAATCAGAGCTCTGGAGTGTTTATCCTTTGTACTCTTTGATCTTAAAACCACTTACACAACAAAATCTTTTATATTCACAAAGGAATATCACATTTTCACTCCACTCTTTAGTGTGATTAGGCAGAACACAAAAAAGTAATAACTCTCTCTCTTAAACAATAAAGACTAATAAACACTTAAATTCACACCCGGCAGCTTCCTGTAAAAGGAGCGTCGCTCTTTGTCAGACTTCCCTGGATAAATACACGTAATAATATGTGAGTTACGAGCTGAAGTGAAGGAGTCTGCCAGCCTGAGCTCTCCTCTCCACAGAAAACATCCTATCGTACGAAAAAGGATGTCTGTGCCATCCAACATCCTACTATAAAAGAGTGACGTGTCATGAGTCACCGCTACAGATTAAATGATCCTCCACCCGAAAGTATCAAACTCTAAGTTAATTAGACATTTGCAATCAAGAGGTGTGCAACGTGACACAATTTTGTGTCACTAATTTTGACTAATATGGTCTTGTCAGCACAAAGGTATTGAAAATAACTTTGGTTTTGTGTCATTCAGACAGGAATTTATTGATAGCTCCAAAGTGAAACCCCTGTGGTTAAGAGTGAGGGCTTGGAGGTGAGCACAGCATCCTCAGGATGGCTGAATGTTTGATACTGAAAACATACATTTTGGGTGAGGCCTCTTTTCAAATCAGGCTCCAGATGTCAAACATTACACCTGCATTACAGTCACACAGACACTATGCAGAGTGACTCAAGCTTCAGTTCTTGGACTTCTTAAAACATGCTGGGAAAACAAATGACAGCTGACAGAGAGGGACTTCCACTGAAATAACATCAACTTCAGCTTGACTTTCTACCAAAACTAAATTGTTTGCTTAGGATGAATCAGAGATAAGTAAAACGCATGTTTACATACTCTGGATTAAGCTGGAACTTCTTCAGTTTTTCATCCAAATTAGAGATGTCTCTGAGGTCTGCCCCGATGATGCAGTAACGGTCTGAGTCCAGGCTGTGGGCATCTGAGCAAAAACACACACATACACTGGAAGGAAGCCGGAAAAGACACTGAACAGACGCACCCAAAGATCTTCTGACAAGATATGTATCATTACCAATGTGTCATGTAATGACTGTAACTTGTTCATTACCTAGTAGTAAGGAGTCTGTTGAGTGAGTTTCAATGAGGGGTTTGGAGAGGGGCGGTTTTGTCCTAATCAAAGAAAAAAACAGCATCACCATTCATGACCAAAACTGCCCGTCAACAGCAACGCTACACTCCAATAAGGCTTTTTAAATGCTCCACTGTTATATAGTTATATATAAATAAATCCATTACAGACCTGTGCTTACATCAATAAAACATACATGGACTGATAACATTCAGTATAGATACACTGCCACTGCACAAATGTAGAGCTGATGCTTCTGTTAACAAAGAGCTCTGTCTCCCTCTACAGATCCCAACCTCACATTACAACACGAAAGCCAGAGAGGGAAAAACATCGTACTTACACTGCCACTTATAACTAACTAAAGCTTAAATGAGATATATTTTCCATTCCATGGCAAAACATATAAACATCATGACGAGATACTCTAATCTGTGAGGGAAACTTGTGGCTGCTCTGGTTCATGCCCATGGTATGATAACAATAAACTATAATATAATAGCTACAATAAATATAATAGCATGGTCAGCTTACTTAATATTGTGTATTTTCCTGGCCACAACTGTTGGAAAGTCCACTTCAAAGAACTTCCGTGGCAAGAGGTTTTCATCCTATATCACACACACACACACACACACACACACACACATACACACACATACACAAATATACTCAATATCTGTGTATTGTCTAGCACTTAGCAAAAAGTTTAGTGAGCAACCCTGATTCCAAAAAAGTTGGTACACTGTGTAAAACATAAGTAAAAACAGAATGCAATCATTTGCAAATAGGGATGCACATGGTTAACCGTTTAACCGTTAACCGATAACAGTAACTCTAACCGATTAATACTAACGGTCAATTTTGTTTTTAAGCTACGTAATTCAATCAACTCATGGGGGTAAAACGCGACTTGCAAGTACTAAGTTCGTGGCTATTACAACGGACTGCTGGACCGCGCTCACAACAGAGAGCTACGTGACAATTACATGTCACTATATCGATGAGTACTGGAAAGTTAATTCTGCCGTCCTGTCAACGCAGAGCATGCCAGGTAGACACACAGCTGATAACCTCACAGCTAAACTGGTTGATGCAGTGGAGACGTGGGGACTTAGTGGGAAAGTGTCCGCATGCGTCCACGACAACGCGCGCAACATCGTGGCAGCCAACTCTCCCGGACGGGTCAGCTGGGACTCGATCCCCTGTTTTGCACATACACTGCAGCTGGCGGTAAATGACGGATTTAATGTGTTTGTGCATCGTGTGTGCATCGTCGGAATGACGGAATGTCAGAATGGCAGCATGGAAGGGCATTTAAATCTTATCGGTTAACGGTTATTAATCGTTAAAGGGCGTCGGTTAACGGTCATAAAAAAAATCCAAAACGTGCATCCCTATTTGCAAACCAATTGTTTTTACTGACAAGTTTTACGAAGTGTTCCTGAGCCCATGTAGCAACATCCTTGATCCAATCGCATGTTCACAAAGTGGTGAACCTCACTCCATCCTCGCTTGTGAACGACTGAGCCTTTCCAGGATGCCCCTTTCATAGCCAATCATGATGCTATCACCTGTCACCAATGAACCTGTTTACCTGTGGAATATTCCAAACAGGTATTTTTGGAGCATTCCATAATTCTTTTGTTGCTCCTGTCCCAACTTGTTTGTAACGTGTTGCTGCATAAAATTCAGAATAAGCACATATTTACAAAACTCAGTGAAGCCGTTGAGGTAAAACACAGTGTCCCTTTTTGGGAATCAGGCTTGTATTTGATACAGCCCAGTCAAATTAGACATAAAAAGCCACATCAGACCAACTGTGAGTCACATTTAGACCAGAGTCCTGGCAGTGAGCTACAATGCAAACCTTTAGTCTCCAAAACGTGGTGTCCAGTCCAGCACCTACGTTGATTACTTGACAGTCACACTCTGCTTTCCTTATAAATGCATCCAGAAGATGATTAACTCCTTTAACACGGGCATAGTAACCTGTCAAATAAGATGAGCAGACAGAAAAATAAGCTAATAAAACACACACCTGGGCTATTTCACACACACTGAGGCATTTCTCTGACCACTTTTGCTATGAATTGTAGCAATGTAGCATTTAAAATACTAAAAACTGTACAAAATCACAAATATAGAGGCCAAAAGCCTATATTTGTATTTGTAAACATTATGACTGTGTGAGTGGGAGGATTTACTGCAGACAACTCCTCACCAAACATATTGTAAAGTGCGATACTGATGGCAGTTTACATACACAGCCATCATATAAGCTGTCATTACTCTGTACACTGCACACATTCTTCAAAGAGTTACTTATGAATAAAGTAAAAGTTTGTGTAAAAAAAGAGACTGTATCACTTACCTCTATTGATTTCAGGAGCCTTTCGCTCCCCTACAGATCTTGCAAAATACTGGATATAGGGGTCCTTCCAGTAGCTTTTACTGGTAGCAAACCTGGTGTACAAATCATACGTTTGATGAGGAGGTGACATACAAAATTCAAGCTCCAATTAAACATGGTTGTTATTATTTTTGAATCAAATGACCCAGTCAGATGCGAAAAGGCTGCACTGTTTTTTATGGTGCATCTTTGAGTCCCAGAATTTGACTTTTCAATAGTTCGCAGCTGAGTATCAAAACATGCAACAAGCTTGGGTGATCTGAAGATGCCATTTAGCATAATTAGTACGTTATGAATGAGGTATGGCTCAATGTTTGCTAGCTTTACTTGTCATAGTTGATTATAACGTCAAATTGGTGCAGCATGACGTTTGATCTAAAGTCTTTGTTTTTTCAACTTAAGTTAACTTAACATGATGCTACTACAGCCTTATGATTGTAATGCTAAATAATGAACTTTGCTACTGCATATCCTGCTGTTACCTTTTGCATGTGGTTGCATCGTCACAGGTCGCCCTCACTGCTTCGTCGGCAGTATCCGAGTCTGTGAAGGGTTGTCGAGCTGCCATCAATGTCCTAACGTTATGTACTCAACATTAAAGCTCTAGGTAATGAAAAAATCTCACCCACCTGATACAACGTTACACTGGCTAGCTAACGTTACAACAAGCTAACTGGCTAGCTCAATTTGACAGGTGGGCTCATTTAACGTTAGCAAAAAGGGGAGGAAGAAAAATAAAACTTATCATAGTCGAGTTATTCGGGCATCTGTGTAGAGTGAACAAACGGAGCGTTGAATGACAATAAGCAGTATTTAAGGAGAAAATTATATTTTGCTAGGCACTAACGACTTGCACTGAATAACATTTTACGACAATTCCGACCAGACGACACTTCCGGTTAACATTTTTCAGATTAAAAGTATGACTGAGGATGTTGTCATTGTGCACACAAATAAACTAAACTACACTAAATGCAAGGCGCTACACACTGAGCATTTTAAGCCCATTTAACCTACTCCACTTATGTCTGTGTGTACACTGAGGCTGACCATTATCTTTCGATGGACAGAAGTAAAACCGTTTAGCCTTGTGCTCGTTGACTTTTAACGTGAAATTGGTAATTATTGTCATTCTTACAGACAGATGGTTTGTGGAGTATGTCTTACAGAGACCTGCTTAGGGTCACTTTGCTTTCTGCGTGGCATTCACATTTAAACCAGTTTTTGTAGGGATTGTTCATTCCTCTTGCTGCCTCTGGTTCACAAAATTCAGAATTTGGGAATAAAGAGGTAATGTGATTCTGCCGAATAGTCAAAAATCAGATAAATCAGTGAAAGATGCATTCATTATGAAGGTGAGAGCGAAAACAGTAAGGATGATAAAAAATGAAAAGACTATGGGGAGTTAAAAAAGACATTTACAGAGAGGCAAAACATTAAAAAAAAGTGCAGAGCAGTGTGTGAAACATAGAATCCAAAGTCACTCTGACACATTTCCTCGCAAATTGTGCGGGAAACTCCCACCATTACATGGCCAACCTCATTAAGGATGCCTCCTGTCTCTCAGCTAACCAAGATTTCATTTGTGGCATCTGATGAGTGTGTCTGAATTCCTCAGAGAACCTGATGCAGCATGTAAAAAGTCAGATGAAAGACAGAGACTTGTCCTACTTGTGAAAGAAACTTCAGCGGGTCTATTAAAAATCCATTTGAGAACCCACACAGGGGAGAGACCATGAGAATGAAAGTCAGTGTTTTTGGTCTCAGTTAAAGCAAAATGTTCAGAGTGTCAGCAAAACAACACACAAATTGAACAGCTTGCAAAGGAAGCATGTGTGTGATGTCAAGTGGATTGAAGATAATATTAAATCTGACTTTCTTCTCTTGTGGCCCATTATTACTCTATGCACTCTTTAAATGTAAAGCACCACTGCTTTTTTAATTAGGATGGATGATCTAAATATTATTCCACATATTTGATCAACACCAACATATGCCATTTCAATATTCCAAATGTCTGCAATCACTGCAATCACTTTCAAAAAGTTAATTCAAAATGGATGGCTAAATTAGATATCACACAATTACGACTCATAATACTGCACAACCATGAGCTGATTGCAGAGTGTGGAAGCAATTATTGCCATCATTTTAACCACTTGTAGCCTGATAAAATACACTGGCAGATGTATTGCACCTCTTTAGGTGAGTGCATTTTGAGGTATGCTGGCACTTTAATATTTCAGTGTCAATGCAGAATATATTTTACTCTGCTTATTGGTGGTAGGCACTTTCCAAATAGCAGCTTCAGTAGGTTTTAAATGCAAAACTTGGAAAAAAAAAAACAAAAACCCATTGTGTTGTGTGAGCTGAAGCAGTCTGCAGTATCTACAGCAGCGGTCCCCAACCTGTTTGCGTCACAGACGAATTATTTTCAGCAATAATTTGCCGGACCAGCACAGAAATTAGAATAAAACAAATTATTAAGAATACAACTCACCATTACCCTGAATGTAGTTGGTGTAATTAGTGGGAGCCCTGCGTTTATTTCAACGAGAAGGCTTCATTGCCTCATTTGCTTTCCTGTCGCCACATATTACGCAGAGCGGACTTCATGCGTGAGAATCGCCTGAAGCGAAAAAAACGTATTTTAAGTAGGACTGATATTGTCTCTTAAATGCAGCTTTCTTTTTCTTGGAAGTTGTTGGCTCTTCTTCTTCTGTCTCATCATTTGGCCTTTTCCCGTTTCTGACGACGTCCGGTTTTTTTTTTTTTTTTTGTGGGCTTACTTTTTTAACTACGGTCCCGGGTAGGTACCGGTTCGGATCCCGGGTCGGATGCTGAGAAACTGATTCATGGCTTTAATTCAAGCTGAACCGACTCTGTTCTTATCATTATTATTATCATTAGTGTGAGTGTCCCTGGTCGGAACCCGGGGACTGATCCGGCCCGGATTGTTGTTGTTGTTGTTGTTGTTGTTGTTCTTCTTCTTCTTCTTCTTCTTCTTCATGTTATTATTATAATAAGTGTGTGTGTGTGTGTGTGCGTGTGTGTGTGTGTGTGTGTGTGTGTGTGTGTGCGTGCGTGTGTGCGTGTGTGTGTCGGGTCGGATCGGCCGCTACCGTGGCCCGGTGGTTGGGGACCGCTGATCTACAGCACTTGGGCAATGTTTTGAAAAGTTAATGCACAATAAAAGTTATTCTGCAAACAGGCAAAAAGAAAAAAAAAAAGCAAAAAGCAAATGTATGAATGCATGACTTTAAATTTGAGGTCTTTATTTTTCACTATGCTACCTCTTTTTTATTTTTTCCATCACAACAGCGCTCCATATGTGTGTTTCTCCTGCTGTCAGTGTCCAGGGGGAGGTGGTGCTGTCTGGCAGATGCTAACGTTACTTCCTGCTGCTCTCCTCGCGCGCTGGCAGTGGCGGAGGTGAGCTGCTGCTGCTGCCGCTGTTCACTCGGCTCTGCTGCTCCGGTCTGGGAAAAAGCGGCCGACGGATTATCCAGCTCGGTCACGTTAGCTCGTCGGCTAACGGTCAAGACGGCTACAGAGGAGAGTAATGAAAAGCCGCTGTAGCCAGTGAAAGTTAGCCACGGCCTGCTTCGGGACTTTAATGTACGGAAATAAACAAAAAAGGAGGTTCGCTGGTCATGCCGTCGCCCCCAACGGGGACTTTGCTCTAGAATTTCCACTTGGGAAAGGCTAGCTTAGGGGCTAGCGAGGCTACAAACTATTTTTAATTGGCTTTGGGCTCAATGGCTCTCGCTTGTTTTTCCCTGTCATAGCGACAGCTTGGGAAATTAAAAACGGGGGAGAAGCCCTGTGAACTTCATGACAAACCAAAGCCGGGCTTTGAAGAGCAGTTTCGGAAGGCTACACTGGCAAGGGACCGAAAATGAAGAAGCAGTTCAATCGGATGAAGCAGCTCGCCAATCAAACAGTTGGCAGGCAAGTATTGTTTACTGAAGCTCATCAGCAAACTAGCAAACACACGTTCTTTTGGCTTTTCTAACGTGACTTCCAGGGCTTTTAGATCATTTACCTTTCAGCCCCTCAGCATACTTTTACTTAACTTGCCACTTAACATGTCATGAAGTAACTTTCTTACAAAAAAAGTATGATCAGTTGGCCTGGTTGACAAGGAGGGCGTTTTTCATGAATGAATCGTTTGCGTTTAGTGGCTGACAGCCAGGCTTATGGCACTGTCTGGATAAATAAAAACAGGATGAGAGAATGCTTTCCTTGATGTGTCCACACCGCTGTCTGAACCCAACCAGATGCCTGAATCAGCCATCTACGCAATGTTAGCCCAGTCTGCAAGGGAAATGAGCAGCAGCGAGAAGCCCAGTGATGGTGCACTTTCTTCAGCTCTTTCACTCTTCCTCAGTTTCATCAGCCACTTCCTTTCACTAAATCTGAGTACTATAAAAAAAGCAGAAATGTTTGGCAAATTTTGGACAGTCAGACATGCAGCCAAGGGTAGGGATGCATGCAATACATATTTCTGAAGGCAGTGTGGATGTTTGAGACACTGTCATCTGACACCTACTGTAAATGCATTTTTGCAAGAGCCTTCATTATAACTGCTGCTGCAGAAGCGGGTGAGGATTCCAGACATGTCTACTGTATGGGAATTGAGTTTGCTGTGTAAATTGTGCAAATGTGACAGTGTGTCATGTGGCATGAGCTGCAAGATCACAAAAATGCTAGTCTCCCAACAGACCTCATATTGAAGCTTCAAGATATGATTGAGTTTACACTGATAAGGTTTTCAAAGCTGATATCAGCCGAAAGCAGATAAGAGATTATAAAGATGTATCGGTGCGTCACTAGCCAGGGATCACACCTTTGCTACCTGGTATAAGTCTGGTTTTACTTGCCCCTGCACAGCTGAGTTCAGTTGTCAAACGGGGAAAAATGTGAGAATTCAGTGCAACAGGAGTATCTCGAAGCAGGGGATGAACTGTTATACACTCTGCACCATACAGCAAGGTTCACTTTCACTCTGCTGGTAAAGTGGCAGTAAGAGCTTCCCCATTTGTGAAACACTAGACGCCAAGCTTCAACCAGACATCAGACTTAAAACATAAAATAGATTAGTGCGGGTAAGTGATGGATTCAGTATGTCTGTCTTCACTTCCTCGGAATGTAAAACACGATGCACTGTCAAAGCTATTAAGTGAATGAATCCACCCCCTAAAAGCAGAGTAAAACGGTGAACAATGACACTGTGTTCTGCAGTATTTAGGCTTGTTAACTGGTGCTGTTATGCTGTCGTGTGATGGCACACAGTGGCCCTCTGTAACTGGATATCTGAAGCAGTGATGGCTTCAGCCTGGCCTTGTGTGGACAGGAGGGTGAGAAATGCCAGAAGATGTTTTCATCTTGTGCAGCATTTTGTGTGTGTTGTTTTGTTAGTGCGTCAACAGTGTTTGCCACCTCAGGTGTACAATGGGTGCACCCAGTACTGGATGGTACCAGATAAAGCTACAGACAGGCTGAAAACAATAATGTGTTAAATAGGGAGAGGCAGCAATGTCAAACAAGATTCCATATTATGACAGATTTTCAGTTGCACTTTAATGTAAATAAAAGTCAGTATTACAATAAAAGTTGCAAAAAGCAAAATGATTTTAGCCATAATTGTGCAGTCTTGTTTTTTCAATGATCATCAAGCTTTGAATTACTTCATACGAACACAAAAGAGGCTTTGTACAGAAATATAGCTGTAAAACATGATGTTTTGGCTGTGGACCTTCATCAGAGGACTACACATTTTGAAGAAATTACTTTGTGCTCCGACTTTTAATGAGCATTGGTCATTATTTTTGTCATATCCTCAACTACATGATAAATAAACTCATTTAGAATGATGATAGATGAGGTGAAAATGAAAATAATCAGACAAAACCAGAGGGAGTTGTTAGTAGACTGAGAGAAATAGGGTGTTTGGCAGAGATGCACTACACATAGTAATTGCCTTCTTGCCATCCAGGCAGTGTTTATTTGATGGTGACACCGTCAGCAGAGTCTACAAAGAGATGGTCCTGCAGCCAAAATTCAAGACCAGGAGAAACAGGGCAGCTGGAATACTCATAATTTCCTCACTGCAGTAAATTAGAAGTGGAGAGAGTGTAATGTAGAAAACAGACATTTGTGTATATGTGTGTGTGTGCGTGCATGCATGCATGCGTGTGTGCAGTAGTTGCTTGCTCTTTTGTATGCACAAGTAGGCTTAATTGTACACTCACATACATGCCCCTCTGAGTGAGTGATCTGTCAGCATTTGGATTAGAGCAAAGCAAGCATGCTCTGCTTTGTCCGTTAAGTTCGTGCCTGCTCGTGTATCTGCATCTGTAAGAGTTTGGAGAGCAAAGGCCCTCTCCGCTGTGCCCTGGGTTCCTGTGATTGTGCAAAGGCAGAACACCGTGTCCAGCTAGCAGCCGCTCTGAGGAAATCTCTCCTTCTTCTTCGGCAAACAGGAAACTGCCTCCCAGAGTCATGCTAGTTGCTTTCTAGAGAGGAGGAGAGAGAAAGCTGGGAAGATTGATGAGGAGGCTGAAGCTGAGGTGCAGGGAAAAAAACAACAAGTGATTCATGTCAGGAAATATGACGAGGACTTTTAGCTGTTTGTGGAACTTATTTCAGTTTGCTGTCTTTGAACCCTCTGGCCTCATACATGCATGCTTGCTGCAGGTTAATGTGGTCACATAGTAACACCTTTAAACTAACAGTCATGCTCCACAGACTCGGAGTGATGTCAGAATTTTGCACTGTGCAGGTAATGCTTATGTTTTCCTCTATTTGGCTTGTGATAATGACATCACCTCTGACTGCCTGGAAATCAGCCTTTGATAACTTTTTCAGTGGCCGAAGAAGGAATTTGATAATCACTGGTTCACATGGTGTGATCCAATCAAGGAGTGTGAACAGAGATGAACCAACGAAACGCATATCTGAGTTTCTTTGGGGCTCCTGAGCCATTGTCTGCTCAAATGATTGTAGCCACTAGCTGCTTGGTGAAGTCACTCAGCTGGTTGGTTGCAAACCTTTCAAAGAGACATTTTGTCACATATGCAGGGTCCCTGTGCAGTGCTTTGTAGTAGACATGCCCCCGGCTAGCATGAAATAAGGAGAGCCTCCAGTTACACTTTTATTAGATACTATATAAGGCTTACTAAACCTGTTGTTTGATATTTTGTGAAATATGCTTAGTCACTTACTGGGAGTGAGTGGGATTAGCAGATCGATACCAGTCTCGTATCTGTCAGTTAAATGTAAAGCTAAGTTGGTGTGCGTAGCGTAGCTTAGCATAAACACTGGAAACAGGGGGAAACAGATAGCCTGGCTGTGTTTGATGGTCACAAAATTAACCTACCAGCACCTCTAAGGCCATGTTTAGACCCCCCCCAACATGCATGTGACTGGGGGGTTGCCAGTCACATGCATGTTACCTGCTAAATGTTGTTTGCTCTTTTTTTGTGGAATATATGACTTGTATTTGCTTATTACGGATATTGAGGTAAGATTTTCCATAAGCGTCAAGGGTTTTTGTAAATCTCACCTGCCCACTTTGCTTTTTTTGGTTGTTGTTGTGTTTTTTTCTGTTTTATTTTTACTGTGCAAATAAAAAATAAAGGCAAAATAGTTGCAACAGCTATAACTTTCCAGAGCTGTAAAATCCTGCCTGTATGCATTACAAACAGTTGTGCAGTGTGTGTGTCCGATAAGCCTTTAAACGCATTCATTTGTTACTCAAACTGGACTTCCTGGATTGTTTTTCATTATCTCTCTGGTAAACAACAGCCCCCCCACCAACACAGCCCCCATTAATGCAGGGCCGTTTTTGGTCCGAATCCCTGCTAAAGCTCACCAGTTAACATGCTACATGTTGTTTGTTTAATCCCCACGCAGCTCAGAAGCCGGCATTGATTGATCGATTTGTTCACTCGGCAGTATTGTGCTTCAAGATAGAAGAGAAAAGTAGATACAAACAGCCCAGCATTTATCTCCTCAGCTAACCAGTTTCTTCAGGGGGGAAACCCTGATATATCGCATACCTCATCAGTGTAATTGCTACATCACTTTGAGTTCATCTTGCTTGGTGAGGTTTTTATTGTGCCACACAGTAACGTCAGTTGGTGAATCAGCACAAACATGGGCTTATAACAAGTCTGAATCCCTGTTAACTACAGGCCTGTTCTGCTGCTCACTGGTCACCACAGTGGGGTTAACAGAGTGAGGTGACAGAATGTGCACAGTTTTCATCTGAGCTCTCCTCCACCCTCACTGTTAATCATTCACTGGCATTGTAAACAGCTGCATTATAAAATCCCTTTTGATGCTGTATCGACTACATCAATCTACTTACTAGCGCTGTGTGTTTCACTCTCATGCAGACGCATGTTATTTGGAAGTTCTTGACTCACTCGAGAAGTTAAGCTGTCTTTTCATGATGAAAGGACAATTTCCCCGCGGGGCTCAGCAAAATGTCAGTGTTGAATTAACAAGGATAGGTGACTCTGGGCGTTTCCCTCTGCTTCACCAGGCCAGTGCCTCTGGGACAAAGAGGTGTGTCAGCTGGGATCCCTTTGTGGTGCTGCTAGTGATTGACGCGAGCTGTCAGGCTGGGCTGTTGTTTGTTTACCCTGAAACAAATTTTTGCTTTTGTCCAAATCCTAAATTAGCCAGACATGGCATGGCAAAAATGAGGATGCTATTTCAATCATGATAATCACAATAATTTGGCCTCAGTTATAGGGAGCTGTTTACTAATGGGTAGTCATGACCTAGTTTGAAACCAAAGTATCCTCGAGGTTTCTTTGAGTAAGGTTGGAGTCACGATATTGGAGCAGAAGCAATTATTTTCTTTATCTTGTGTGACCATAGACTAAATATCTGTCTGTGATTTTATGACATCATTGGGTGTTCTGAGAAATTGTGAAATTTTCTCTGGCGTTGTATCGTGTAGACACAACGATGAGTCATGTTACACATTGGGATATAAATATCTTCCAGGAAGGAAGCATCCTGCTTTGTCATGATGCACAGGTTAAGTCTAGCCTTGATTCATTGTTATACAGTGCCACACCAATACAACTGGACAAAAGTCCTTTAGTTTTCACCTCCATGTTTTGCTCGCTCTTGCCCGGGATCTGATGTTAGCACTACAGCTCACATTATCAGCCGCATTAGGGAAGTTGTATGGGCTGAGTCACTCAATTATTCTGCAGCTCCTTTCATCTGGGTCCAGTATCCATTACCTTATACCTTAAGCTGCCAACTGTTGCAACCTTAAGAGGCAGACCCTCCCTAGTTCAGAGTGCGCTGATTGTGTTGAGTGACCGGTAACAGCAGCTCTATTGTGCTGAGGGCTGCAGTATTCACTTACTCCCTATCCACTTTGATAGTACATCGCCATGGTTACCATTCTGATGCACGGCTGCACAGCGAGGATCGCATGTTGTTAAGAAGTCACATGCAGCGCACAGTGACACACTTTCTCCAAAGACTGCTGCTTCAATGAGGCACGGTGGGGTCAGCTCTGTTCGCTCTAGGTCAGCTGATGCCGGCAAAACAATTGTTGTTTTGTTTGTTGTTGCTTGTGCTCTGCCCGGGCTGCACACAGCCTATTTTTGCCTCTGTGACGCGGTGCTTTTTGGGGATGGGTCACACAAGTGTTACCAGAGCTTCACATACAAGTGTCTCCACATGTGTTCTGGTTGGTCAGTTACAGTCAAGTGACTAATATTTGCAAATGTCATAGTTTCAATACGTGTTGAAAAGCAACCCAGCAAATGGGTCCTGTAAATTTAGGCTATGGGGTAAATTATTCATGTGCATATAGACATACTGAATGATCTGTTTACACTGGCGGTGTATGAGTCATAGCTGTGTATTCATGAAAGGATAAGTCTGCTTGATGAACACAGTGGTATTTAAGATCGGGCGCTCCATAGGACCACATAAAGAGCTCTTCAGCATGTAAACTACACCAGAACATGGATTCCAGATTGTGGCTTTATAATCACGCACTGTTTGTGTATGTGTTCATCATAAAGTGTGTGTGGCTCACTTTTTTTTTTTTTTTTTTCCCGCAGCAAGCTCGAAGTCTTGTCTGTAGGTTTCTGTGGGCTATAGGTCCTCACTCTGCACGTGTGACCTCACCAGCTTGGCTATGGCTCTCCCCCAGTGAAAATCTTTCCATTCATTTGCAGCCTCTAGAAGATCTGGTTTGGCACTTTTAGGAGTTTTTAACCCCCAGCTCCCCAAAACATCTCTATATTTATATTTCTTTCCTTGGAGCCCCCAAACTGTTGTCCCTGCTCTGTCAGTCTCTTTCTGTTTCTCCCTGCCTGTGTTGTAATTGAAAGCAGCTGTGACGAGGTTACTATAGTTCATAGAGAGCAGCTTTTGGAGGAGGGCCCAGGCTTCATTTCGAGCTCCAGTTACCCAAAATGCAGGCAGGCGACTGTCTACAGGTCACTTCAGTCAGAAGGCTGAAAGTTTGCACATTAGTTCGACACAAAAATACCTGCACATTCTTCATTCTGTGTGACAGTAAAGAGACAGAAAGCTTGGTAATAGCCACGTGAGCGAGAGGATAGAGGGATTTTACTGGTCTGCTCATTAGCTCCATTTCCTGGAGAGTATTATGCAGCTCACATTAGATAGGTTTGCTAGCACACGTCCTAGCGAGGTTACAGCACTTTTTACTGTATATCCGTAGGAATGCAGCAGTACTTTCACATTAGCGCTAAACCATGCGCTGAGAGCTAGCTCTTTATGCACAGAATCTAAACATTCAGTCAATCAAGTGGCGTCAACATCAAACTAAAATTCACAGCTATACCATGACGCACCAGCCATCATAATTGGAGAGTTGTCTTATGGTAATAAATTGTCACGCTAGTTCTGGTGTGCTTTCACTTTTTTGCTAAATGGGTCCGTCTTTTGGTTCATTCAACCCCCAGTAGCCACAGAAGCCATCAGCCCTGTGTGAAGGTGTTGATAAGCAGTCTGAGCTTAGCCAGTGTTTCTCAGCCTTCTCCCTTTAAGTGAATCTAATCTGTCTGACCTCTCCAAGTCCAACTATTAGTTTGCTATTAATAGGCTCAGGCAGAGCAAGACTGCGTGGCTACCGTGTGCACGACGCTGTGAGCCCTGCTAGCTGAGGCTTAAGGAAATCAAAACTTGTTGAACAGCAGTAACATGCCTTCTGCAGTGTGTCTGCATCTGCAATGTTTATTATCAGATACAATTCTAGCTTGTGACAGCTCATGCAGCTGCAGCACTGTGGTCTACAGTGAGTCATGTCTTGCCTCCAGCCTGGATATCGGCCTGTTACTGGGTTGATTGAGCCATGGCAACCAACTAAAGAGACCCACCCTCTGTTGAAATATTCCCACAGATGCCCAGGTCAACACCTGACTCTGTTTTAGTGTTGAAGCTGAGCGTGGAAACCAGTCTGTCAGTAGCAGTGTCATTTGTCTAGCAGATACTTTCACCATGACTGCACAGTGTGTTTAAGTACAGCTATGTATGTGCTATCATTGTCTGTCGGTGCTAATCTCTGCGCTCTCTGTTGTCTTTTCTCACCCACAGAGCGGAGAAAACAGAAGTCCTCAGCGATGACCTCCTGCAGGTAAATCATTAATCTGACTGTCGAGCTGTGACCAGCTTTTAACCCTGGAATGGTTTGGATCTGTTACACGGACCAGCTTTATCCCATCTGAATCAAATCAGTTGGTTTCACAAAACCTCCAGATGTATTTATATATACAAGTATGTTAAATCAAATAATTGGAACGTCAGCTGACCATGTGGTGGTCAGATTAGTGTTGGTGGATTCCTTCGTTGGCATTTTCACTTTGAAATTGACATTTCACATTGCTGCCTATTGTTTCTCCTATATTCCACTACTCATGCATGTCCACCTTGAGGACACACAGCCTGCCCTCTGCCCCCTGCTCCCCACCCACATGAACCCAGCCACACCTGGTGGAGATCTGCACTCTACTGAATTTAAAATGACGTGACCTTTTTAAATGGCATAGTTATACAGGTGAAGTTATGACTCTTGCTTCCTGTCACATAGGCACTAACAATGTCTCTGGTGCACAACTTTGGTTCATTTACTCTCACATGTTGGCAACAAAATGACTGAATAGCAGAAACTGAGCTCGTGTCTTCTCATGTGCCATTAATATGAACTTGGCAGTCAATTGATAGGTCTTGGTGTAGTTCGTGTGTCACTCTCTGTTACACTTAATTATATTTTTTTCTTTAGTATAATAGTAATAATCTACAGCTTCTTCCATATAAGTCAACACCAACTTGCTAGTCTGTGATTGATTCAGGCATCAGTTATGCAACCTGTATTTGTCTTACGGAGGCCTTTTAAGTTTCTACTCTCAACACCTGTTAGATTTTTATTCTTTCTCAGGAAACTCATTCGCTACACCTCTGCATTGACTTGCCTTAATATAACAATGTGACCTTGACTGCTTCTTATAAGAGGCAACAGAACATGCAACATTTAGGCTACGTACACGTAGCAGGGTATTTTGGAAAATGGATATTTTGGCCACTTTGTTTTCAATAATAACATCGTGCATACAACATCGTTTTCAAAAATGTTGCTCACATGACGTTAAGTATTTTCAGTCGCATGTTGTGACGTTTCGGAACCTAAAATGCCGTTTAACCCTGTTTACACACCAACACATAACCGGCGTTTTCAGAAATCTCCACTTTTTTTTCCGTGAAAAAAAATCTTTTTGCGTGTAAACAAGAGGCCAAACCACATGAAAACATATGCGTTTTCCCTACGTGTAAATGTAACCTTAGTGTTGTGTGCTGATCGGGCCCAAAAGTATGCCAGCCAAACAGCAGCTGACATCACTTATTAGATCCTCCTCTGTGATTGCTAATCAGTGGGTTCAGCTGGTGTAGAAATGAACACCTGCAAAGTCCTGAGACCGTTACTGACAAGGTTGAGAAGCAATATGTGGTGACAATGCCTCAAGAAGCTTCACAGAGGCCAGTGTAGATGTGAGTGTGTCCGTGTAAGTGACATATCTACATAGCTCTGTGTGTGTGCGTGGGAAAGCTGCAGGTGGGGTTGGGACAAAATACTGGCTGCTCAGCAAAGACATTCCAACAATGAAGATCGTCATTGTGTTTGAGTGCGAGGTGTCAGAGACATTAAACTCAGCTGGGTTTACATTACTCCATGAGAACACCCAAAGCCACAATGTCCTGACACACTTTATTTTTATCATTATTCCCCACCTTTTTATAGCTGGTGCATAAACAAACAACACCCCGTCACTCTCAGGTGAAGAAGGCCTTTATATGGACAAAGATGTGATTGAGTGACAGCTAGAACATCACGGCTAGATTTAGCGCCAGCATGAGATGCTGTAATGCAAGTGGACAAGCGAACAGTGGTGACTGACCGCTTTAGGGTGTTTTTCACTCAAGAGAAGACGTTATATTAAGGCTGACAGTTGACTTTCACTGTTCCTCAACAGCACAATTGTTCCGCCTCTGTCTAGAAATCAGCCATTGGGACTGCGCGGACTCTGTGTCTCACTTCATAGTGATGCTGTCTGATAAAGGAAAAAGGGAGTAAGGGATGGAGAGATGGAAATCACTCGACCACCATAATTCCCGAGACGGCTGGGTCACTCGTCGACAAAAATTCTCACTTTATCCTTTAGTTAATGGAAAACCCATCCTGGGATATTTGTGCAGTGTTGTTACATCAGCTATATTCTCTTCCTCGCTTCCCACTACATATGGGGTTGTCTCTGAAATTTCTCTACATGCCACAACAAAATATACTTGGTTTTACCAGGATTTTCACTGTGCAATCTTCATTTAATCACTGTCATCTACAATGTCTTGCGAAGAAATGATAAAGGGGAAGCAAAGTGACCATTGGAAGCACCATCTGAGATTCAGGAGGTTGTCTGAGTTTTAGCTATCCTTAGCTCATCGTGTCATACCATCTGATGCTGCACCCAGCCACCTCTGTCATCACCCAGTGGGTCCCTTCATTTGATCCTATTTGCATTTTAGGTGTGAATCTTTGGCCTCTGGCTTATTCTTAGCACTTCATCTCAAGCACTTTTTTTTTAAACATGGTCCTCCAGCATTCTTGTGCCAGCTGTGAATTCCTTGCTGCTCCCCTGCGTAGTAGCTCATCCACAGGGGTGAACCAACAGAACTACGACGCTGCCTGCTTGCACACAGCCTTGTAGTTGAGTGTAGTCACTGAGGGCATTTTGTAAGGTATCAACAAGCTGTTTTGAACACTACTGTCACACATCCTTACTATTTACAAACAGTGTTCTGATTGCCATCAGTGGCTCGCTGCATAATTCCACCCTTAATGCGTCATGTTGTGTTATTTTTGCTCATTCTGGATATGTCCAGACATGTTAACATCCTTTCTCTTAGGAACCAATAAACAAACAGTCACACAGACAGACACCCTTTGTCTCTTTTTTTTTTCTCCCCGTCTATCTCACTCATTATTGGGATTCCCTGCTCAGTGACGCGTCATGTGTGTTGACATCACGTTGCAGGAGGAAAAACACACCCTGCCTTTTGGCCTAGGCTCTTCCACTCCTCCACATATTTTATTTTTTGACTGTATGGTGTTGTGTGTCTAACCCCAGTTTGTGACAATGAAAGGAAGAAGAATACTCCCAGTGCCATGTAACCCAGACATTTCCAGTCCACCCACACAGGAACATCGTCCCTCTTAGAGGACAGGGAGGGGAATCCCCTGCTTGTTTTGTGCCAGGTGCTAACTGTGCTGGTTGCACTAAGTATTCCCAAGCCTGTAGCCTGTGGAAGCAGAGTGTGTACTTATGGGAGTGTGTGTTGGAAGTCTGTATTTGACCCAGCTGTTTTGGGAATGCCGGGGGCCACCACGGGTCGGGAATGACGTAAGAGCGCGAGAGCAGAGGGAGGGAAAAGAGAGGAGGGGGGCGGCATACGGAGGCGGATATCTGCTGTGGAATTCCTGAGTTCCGACTCCATTCTGTTTTTGGAACACAATCGTCTGGTATTTGGTTGATCCTCCCTCCGCATTTCTCTCTCTCTGTTTCTGCTCATTTTGCTCTTTAGACCTCAGTGTTCCCATTTATATTTGGAACGCTGTTTGTCCCGACTTTTGAGTACATGTTTGTCCCTTTTGAGAGACTTTCAGACTCCCACTTACTCTCATCAGTTGTGGTTTTAATTTTAAAGGACACACCTGTTCTGTTTGGAGCTCGCACGTGGAATCTGGTTTTGACTTTCTCACAAGCACTGCCAACATAAACCAGTTCTTTACATCGTCAGACTATGTCAGCCAGACTTTTAAGTAGACTCCAACAGTAACTTTCAATCATCAGTTCTATTCATGGGTTAGTAACAACCAGGCTAATGACTTGACTCTGACTCTCCCAGTCAGACACCTGGCGTGACAAGGACAGTGAATAGTCATCCTGCAGAGCTTTAGTTGGCCTCTGTCAATGACAGTATTATATCTCGTCAGACGAAAAGCACAGAGTGGATCTGTGTAGTTAGGCTAGCAGACAGGAGAAAGCCTGTGTAATCAAAAAGACCTTTTTAAAGCCAAGGAACCCCTCGCTCTCGGTCTCAGCCCAGTGGCCGTTGCTATAGAGACACTTCCGATGAGTCATGTGTTTGAAAGATAACATTCCAGCGTTGTTCCGCGGGGACAAGCCTTATCAATCATGCATGACCTTTGACCCCTGTCTCCCTCAAGGCAGCTACAACACAAATCTCAGCGTGGAGCTGGACCTCATCAGCCATCGACACTGCAGACTCACTGTTGTGCTGCTTTATAGAGACAATGTTAATGATGAGATTAAGCAAAAGACAAACATGGCAGGATTTAGTCCAGTCCAAGCTCTTAGGTTTATCAAAATAAAGCTTGTGTTGGGTTTTAATGTGAAAAAAGACACATTCCTACAACAAAATGCCCAACTTTTTATAAAATGAACTTGTCATGTAACCTGCAGCTTATGAAGTATTGCACCTAACTTACGATGACTTGACATTTGCTCTGTCTTCTTGCACGCTTTGTCTTATGCACAGATTGAACGGCGCATGGAGTTGGTGCGTGTGGTGTCCCACAACACACACAAGAGGATGGTGTCCTGTCTACAGGGGCACATTGGTGCAGACGCAGAGAAGAGACATGTAAGACATCAAGCTTTTCACAACAAAGCATTTGTCACGTAGCTCCACCTTACCTTTTAAAAACAAACCAACCGGATCAGTCAACTGTTCCAGGATGTCTAATAACTTAATTTTTAATATCGCCTCCCACGCAAAGTTTGAGTTCTCATTGTTTTCAAAGTGTCCACAGTAGGCCTACAGTCCATGATTTGTCTTTTGTGTTTTCTACCCCACACTACCCAAAAATGCACCACAGTCCGTACCACGCCTCTATACAGGAAATGGTCAGGTAAAAACACCGATTACTTATTCCACCTCTCCGGTTCTCGGAACCACTTGCTCCATTTCCCATTCAGACATCTGTCATCTTTATTCACTCTGCATGAAACCTTCACCTTGGGGATTCTGTGGTAAAAACAGGATGTTGAACGCTCGTAGATGTTTTGCACAAATGTGAACTGTGCAGCTGTGAAAATGAGCTCCGGTGTGGTCGTTTGATAGCTGTCTCACTTCCCTAGTTTGCATCTTCAATCCCATTAAACGTCTGTATTTTCCTCCTTTGCTCAGAAAGCTCTCTTCCTCTTTCCTGACTGAATTTACTACTCAATGGAAAGTCCTTGATGAATTTTCCATTGGCTTGAACATCAAATACTGAAGAAATGGGTACTCTTGGTCCATCTGCATAGTTTAAAGTAGTTTATGTTTCAATATGAGTCTAATCATTGTCTGCATCTGTCCCTGCTTCCACACACAACACAGAAAAAGCTTCCTCTGACTTCACTATCCCAGGCCATGGTGGAAGGCGGAAACCAGTTGGGAGAGGACTCCTTAATAGGGTGAGTTTGTGATTGATTGACAGGCCGGATAGCCAATTACTCCTCTGTGGCAACTGTTGCTAATGCAGCAGATGCACCCCAGGGAGCGTGAAATATGAGGCCATGCATTTAGGCCAAGCAGTTTGGTTTTTCTGTCGACGGGACTTTCAGTAGTTCCTTAAATGAGCTTCAAATCATTCATAGTGACTGAGAGCAGCACATAAAACAGGAGCAGACAGACTGGAGTTGAGGATCTAGAAAGTGAATGTCTCCAAATGTCTGTCTGGAAGTAATGAGGAAGGGAAAGTACGCCGCTTGGCTCACTAGTGGATGTGATGCATTCATGTCAGCTGTCAGCTTAGGCGGTGGTGTTCTCTTTTTGTATTTAAGGCTTTGGGGTTTCATTGGCCCAAAATCCTGATTCACATAGATCATCTTTCACTAGGTCACTGTGTGCTCCTGCTCTGGGCAGATAAAATGATGACATTACAATAACCTTGTTTTGCTCTCAGTTATTGACTGGGACAGAGACAGAGCTGGTGGCCCAAATTCCCGTCCCTCTGTGATGTTATGTTTTGTGAGGAAGATGTGAGCTTACACTGGGTGAGGAAGGCCTCACATCCTCACTGAATAGTGCTGATGTGATAATGACACATAATTAGACCGACTGTGTTGTGATTTTAACACCCTTCTCTCTCATGCTGATGCGTGCATTAACAGGAAGATGATGGAAGTGTGCGGCGAGGCAGAGAACCGCCTGGCATCAGAACTGATGCAACATGAGCTGCAGATAGAGAAGGACGTTCTGGATCCCCTCAGCCAGCTAGCAGAGGTAAGAAACCTCACACCTTCTGGACATAATAGTAACTGAACACAAGTTAAATATTTAAAATTCTTTCATAGCTCTTGGCTTGTTTTGAAGCGCAGTCACACCCTTACTATTTGCTTTCTTTGGTCTAATAATAGTAGAATAGATTATTTAATAGAATTTTTGTATTTCTGTCTTTTGGCTTTACACCACGCAGTAACAAATGTAGGTCGCATGGACTCACAGGTGATCCTGTGAGGCTGGAGATGGGGAATTCAAAACAAACTGGTGCCAGTCCTGGTAGCATTAGCCAAACATGAGGCCTTTACTCTTTGTCATTAGAGGCTGTGGTTTGCCACCTGTTCAGTTTGTTATGCCAAATTCCCCAAACACGACTGACTGTGGGCTATCAGGCGTCTGTATCTTGGTGCCCGTCCACCTTGCGTTTTGCGTTGTTTCTTTGTCATTCTACCCTCCCAGGTTCATTCAGCTCGTGTGTGTTTTGGATATATCTTTTGTAGGTGGACATTCCCAACATCCTGAAGCAGAGGAAACAGCTGGCCAAGTTGGTGCTGGACTATGATTCTGCCAGAGCGAGGTTTGCACACAGCTCACTGTCACTCCTGACTTATGTCCACATCAGTCAACTGTTTCCATATCACAGAGTTGGTCTTATCCCATTTTTTTCCCCAATTTTCCCACTTGTTTCCTAACTCAGATGGTTGCAGGCAACCAAGTCAATAATCTCAGGAACAAACACTCAAGCACTGACGGCCAAAGCTGACCTACTCAAGGAGGAGATGGACGAGTCCATGAACAAAGTGGAGCTTTGTAAGGTAAACATCATGAATAGAGATGACTGGTGTCTGTATGTGGAAACTATTGCTTGTTTATCAAGATCAGAGCTGTTTTGCTGCCAGGGTTACGTTGCATTCATGTCATGGAAGATCCTTTTTAAGGTTTTAAAAAAAACTTGCTTGATGTCGTAATGTGCTGCTGACATTCCTCTGTAGATGAAGACAGTGTATGATGCTGCTCTCCTGCTTGACACAATGGTAGAAAAGCTGGTGTCTTTTATCCTGAATGAATGGATAGACAGAGGTCATTTATGGCCTTATGTGTTAAAGAAACTGGAAGCAGGCCTCATCCGAAGTGTTAACTGGGCAAGTAAAATGGACTTCCCGAGACCCTTGGGCCCTTTGACCCAGTTTGCTGACACACACAAATGACTGAAAGTGCCCCGTCAGCTCAGTGTGTGTGTCTTTGCATCTATTGAACTGAATCATTGGTGACTGTTAGCATGGAGTGGCTGCCTGATGTGTCAGGTTTTCTGTGCAGGAAGCGCAGAGCCTTGTGTTTCCCCTTCACAAGTTCTCCCTCCCAGCCTCACTGAGTCCTGCCAACAGCGGGAGGATTTATGACTCACGTAGTGCACAGACCAGCGGCTTAGCTGACCGCTGACGTCTGTCCTTGTGCCACCTGAAATACACATTCAGTTGATGGATGACACTGCGTAGTGGAGATGGACGAACTTTATTAAATTAATAGCAGTTTAGAGCAGCAAAGCGACTCCTTGTCTCACTCATTGCAAAGTCACATTGAGACTTCGTCTAGTAGTATTAACATTGTGGCTATCGTCTTTCAGTGCTCTAACTGTATAAATTCCTGTCTTTATTACCCAGGATCAACTTGCTGCAGACATGTACAGTTTTTTCTCAAAAGAAGGGGACTATGCCCGCTACTTTGTAACAGTGAGTACAGCGTGTCAACAAGCCAAACATGTGTTTTTGTGGGAATGTTCACAGCTGCACAGGAACTGGGGAACACAGACTTGGCCAGCCATTTTATTTACTTTGCTGTCATGTCTTTTACTGCTTGTCTGATTCGACTCAGCCCCCCACCCCCCTCTATTTCTCTCTGTGGTTTTTGTTTCTGTAGCTCTTAGAAGCTCAAGCTGATTACCATAGAAAGTCTCTCACTGTTCTGGAGAATGTCTTGCCAACCATCCAGGCACAGCAAGGTAATAACACATGCAAACATGCACACACACAGCTGTTTAACACACAACACTGCGGCAAAGGTCCATGGAAGAGAACTGCGCGCGGCGCATGTGTCCATATTTCCTGGAGAAAACATGCGTGCCTTTTCCCAAGCGACAGCCCCTGTTTTTCTTTGGTTCCTGTGTTGTTTAGTGTCCCTTTAAACAAGCCTTTTCCTGTTAGACACCGGGGGAAGTTTGAAAGCTATCCCAAAGGTGTGCTGACAAGTAGTTGCTAGGAGGAGAAACAGTTTCTTATTCACTTTTCCAACTGGCTTCAGAAATGAAACCACCTTCTGTACCTTTCAATTATATCACTCTGGTCTGTTTTCCTAACTTCTGGACTACTAGAAGTTGTTCCACTTGCAGTAATTGTTAAAGCCACAACTGAGGCCCAGATATTAAAGAATAGTCTTTTGTTTTCACCACTTTGCCCTCCAAAAGTAATCAAATTTTCCGTTTTGCCAACATAATGTCTCCTCTCCCAAGCTCCTTCGCTAGGGTTTTGCCTTTTTTGCAGTCCTGAAGCTGTGTCTTATTCAAGGAGCTTTTTTTTCTGTGCTAAACACATGTGGTTTAAACCAGACAAGCCTGGTCTCCCAGCATGTGGCGATGACTCACGAAATCCACACACACACACACACACACACACACACACACACACACACACACACACACACACACACATACCCACACCCCTTCTCACATCACACCCACCTGGTTTTTGCAGGCTCTCGCTCCTCTGCCTCCCTGTTTACTTGCACATTAGCTCTCACACACACATGCAAACACAAAGATGACTGAACAGTCATTCCTGCCGGTTCGGAGCATGTGGTTATTATTTGACGGCACCCTGTGGGGGGAATGAGGGCTGGTTAGGAGCTGGCCAGGGGGGGAGTAGTTGACCCAGAAATATGCCATCCAGACCAGCAACAGGCTGTTTCGAGTCCCCAGTCCTTACAAATAATCTGCAACAGCTTCATTACAGCACTTGTTTTATGTCTTGTATTGCTGCCTTATTGTTCACCATTAATTTCTCTCTTTGTGTTCAGACTCGTGGATGGAGAAGCCTGCGTTTGGCACTGGGCTGGACGAACACCTGAAAAGGAGCGGAAGGGAGGTCGCACTGCCGATAGAGGCCTGTGTCATGATGCTTCTAGAGACCGGCATGAGGGAAGAGGTAAGGGGGTTAAGACAGAGAGGTGGGGAGAGTGGGAGAGATTAGACAGGAGGAGTAGAAAGAAACCTGCCTTGTTTGTTCATAATTATTCAGCTGTTTGGATAGAAAGGTGGAGGCATTGATGTGTGTGATAAAGAGACTGGAGAAATAAGTGCCACGGTTGCTTCAACTACTGTTGAGTGGGTGTTTGGAGCAGCGTGAGTAACTCTAAAAATGATGGTGTGTTTTCATTGTCCCATGGCCTTATGCTCAGATATATGGAGCGATAGATAGATAGAGATAGAACCTATTGTTCCCCATTATAGGAAATTTGTTTCTGCAGCCTCTTTGTTTATACACTGTTTTATAGCCTGAACAGTTAATCGTGAAAACAATCGTCAAATTAATGGATAATTGAAGCCTAAATTCTACTAATTCAAGTGCACTGTTGATTCAGTGTGACAGGTGATGCTCAGTGTGATAAATGCATAAAGATTTGAAACCCATCTCTGCAGCTCTATGGGGCTTTTTATTCTCATTAGCTCCAGCTTCTCAGAAGTAAACATCTATGGTCGTGAATTTCAATATCTTTGTGTTTTGGTCTGACAAAAGAAGACATCTGAAGACGTCAGATGTCACTTGAGCTCCGGGAAAATGTGATATTTCACTATTTTCTGACATTTTATACACCAGATTATGTATTTAAAAGATAATCTGCAGATACACAGTTGTACAGCCCTAATTTTGATGTAGCTCATTGTTTTGGTTTTATGACCCACATATTTACTCAGCTTAGCCTCAGTCCTGCTCATCAAAGCTGTTTTCAGCAAACATGCTCTGATAAACCCAGTGTACAGTATCTCACCTGCACCCAAATTTGTCTCTGGCCAGCTGATGAATCAATAACATGACAACTGTCAACAGTGGTCATATGTCTGGGCCAAAAACTAATTAAAGCAACTTCTCTGTTGATGTTTTAGAGTCAGATGTTTTGAAGGTTCAGCTTTAAATGATGACCAGCAGACATTAATGCTTTAGAGGTCACCCCTTATCTAAGTCCAAGCTGATTCCCTGTGCAGTATTTTATAGCGCAGAGTGAGATTTTGTTTGCTTTATTGAGTTGAATGCTCTTTTGTTGTCCTTGTCTTTCCATGCATGTATAAAGAAACGCTGGCGTAGCTCATTAAAAGTCACATGGAGCTGTGGCTGTGATTAGTGGCTCCACTGGTAATTTACATAATTGACACCAAGCTGTAAATTATTTGTTCACATGAACATGTTAAGACTCAAGGCGGATAGACACACTGTGAACAGAGGAAACTCCTGCTTTTCTGTAACGCTGTTCCAAAGAAGCTGTCACCCGTTACGCTGCAGCGATGATATATGAAATGTTTTTGACGTCCCCTCCCCAAAACAAATTTAGAATACAATAGAATCTACTTGTCTCCTGTCCATAAATCAGATTCCTGTGTGTGTGTGTATGTACGTGTTGGGCTAAAAAGAGCTAGAGAGAGTGCAAGTGTTAACTGCAAAGCACATTATTTGTCTCCCTATTCATTCCCTGGTGAGTCCAGTCTGTGTTATTATGGTGTGAAGACCGCCTTTGTTTATGTGTCAAAGTAAAGAGCTTGCTGTGCTGTGAGTGGTGGGTGTGTTTGTTTGCTTGCTTTAAGGTTTCATTATGCGCAGCTGGCAGAGGGAGTTTATGTAGTGGATTTATACAGAGTCTGTCTGTAATGGAGTGTTGGAAGAGTGCGTGTGTGTGTGTGTACGTTTCAGTGAAAGCACAGGCTCTCGTGTGCCTGCTGAATGCCTGCATGCGTCTTTGTTGTTTGTCGCTGATGTTACTGTGGTTTATTTGTCTTTGTGTGTCAGGGTCTATTCAGAATCGCAGCAGGGGCGTCCAAGCTAAAGAAGCTAAAGGCAGCGCTGGACTGCTCCACGTCACAGCTGGAGGAGTTCTACTCTGACCCCCACGCTGTCGCTGGTACGTCCCACACCGGAGCTGTGTTTCTTTGTTTCTTGGTTGTTACTTCGAACAATTCTCTAATGTATAGAAACTAGGCTTGTCCATCCCAAGCTTTGGGCGGGCCTGAAAACCTCTCTGAACCCCTGCACTTCCTGTCCAGGAATTCACACGATATCCAAAAACTTTCTCACAGCATCAGCAATTATTTCTGTTCTCTCAGATTTCCTTTCTGCCTCAGCAGCACAGTTAATCACTGTGGTCAGAAATACAGAACTTAACTTTGTCCTCACAAAAATGATGTTCATCATGCTTCCTATCCTTACTTCTTGACTATTTTCTTTCATAGATACTTCCTGGTGACTTCTGTACTGTATTTTACACTTTAGCAAATGTACTTGATAATTCTCTTACCAGTTTGAATTAAGTAATGTTTGTTTGCTTGGAAAAGTTGGTGAAATATTCAAAGTATCTCTGGATATGTGGTTTCAGGAGCGCTGAAGTCCTACCTGAGGGAGCTCCCTGAACCTCTCATGACTTACCAGCTTTATGATGAATGGATCCAGGCATCCAGGCAAGGCTCCCAGTAACATTGTTACTGGGATTAACATGTACCAATATTGAGTGGACCTATTACTGTGCAGCAATGAGAAATAAAAGATAATTCATTTTGGACATTTGGCCATCTGGAGACTGGACTAATGACATGCTCATTTTTCATTTTCTATCTGTTCCAGCGTGTCGGACCCAGACAAGAGGCTCCAGGCACTCTGGGTTGTATGTGATAAGCTACCAAAGAACAACAAAACCAACCTGAGGTTAGCTAACAGCAGTGCTTCAGTTCCTCCTGTGGCAGGGAGCAGTGTTTCCACCTGTGCTCATGAAGTGTTTTCATGCAGGTATCTGGTGAAGTTTCTGGCCAAACTGGCTCAGGACAGCGAGGTGAACAAAATGACGCCGAGCAACATCGCCATCGTCCTTGGACCCAACCTGCTGTGGGCCAAGACTGAAGGGTGAGAGCAGATAGAGAGGAAGATAATACTGCTAATACAATATTACATGTTAGTTACTGTTTAAAACAAGAGGAAAGTGATGATCCCTGAGAGGCGTGGTGGAGATTTCTACAAACCATAGTCTGTTATTTTAGCTTGTTTCAGCCACTCATTATGTCAGAAAGCATCTCATTTTTGCTCATCTGTTTGTGTTCACCCAGGAGTCTGGCTGAGATGGCTGCAGCTACCTCTGTGCATGTGGTGGCCATTGTGGAGCCCATCATCCAGCATGCTGACTGGTTCTTTCCAGAGGGTAGGTTCAGGGTTTCCTCTGCAGCACTCATTTTTCAGCATTCTTTGGAGCCAATCAGGGCCTGTTTCATACCAGGGATGCACAGTGAATGTGACTGATTTTAAGGAGTCTGTGGTTCATACTGTGAAGGTCATCTTGAAGGCTGAAAACTTACAAAACAGATGTCACCCAAATCGAAAAGGATATGTCAGAATCACAATCCCTTTATGAGGATTTGTCCCTCCACTGTCGTCATGAGCCTCACACAGAGAGACCACTTATGCTTGACCTCGGCTGACTCCTGGCTATTTCTGTGGGAGATTCCTCTCACAGTCTTCAGACAGTTTCTGGAAGCATTGAGGCCTGTAATTACGGCTTGGTATGAATCTACGCATGACTGTCTCTTCTGTGATGGACTGTTGACCTGTGAAGGATGTTTAATTTGTTGTGTAATTTAACTAAAGTGGGTGATAGTTCAACTCCCTACTCCTTCCCTGTAAGACCTTTATGCAAGCTGAACCCAAGCAGTCCATCTGCTTCGAGTTTAAACTAGTAATTAAGTACTTTGTTTTGGTAAATCTTCTTCTCTGCTCCTACAGATGTGGAGTTCAATGTGTCCGGCATGTTTGCGATGCCCACACCCGCATCCAACCACAACAATCACCTTGACTACGACTGTGGCACCATCGAGAGGAAGAGGCCTATCAGTATGGTGGGACCAGAGAACGACACGGCCCGCAAAGACAAGTAATCGACCGGGAGTTGCTCAGTAGCGTTACAACCTTGGAAACCTCTGAGTTTCCAAGGTTTCTCTGGCCCACAATATTTGTTACTTACTCCAATTAATTGCTTTGGAATTAATTCAGCTTTTTAATCCAGGCGCTTTTTTCTGGTCCTTTACTTTTGCTTCTTGTTAATTTTGGGGGTACACCTTTATAATATGATCCTTAACGCTGTTTTTTTTTTTCATGACTTCTCTCTGTGCTCTGGGGTTATGGTGATTCTCTTGTCTAATCTGTGACTTTCTGATCAAAGCTTTGGTGTTTTTGTTTCCCCCCCCCTCACTGTCTCCCCGCTCCCCCTGTGTAGCACCCCTAACAAGCACTCGGACCACACCCTCCGTAGAGGCAGTAACACCTTAGGTAGAAAGCAGCACACTTCACCTGCCTTCCAGCCTCCTTTACCCCCTGTGGAGGCTCCAGGGCAGGGGCACGGGGCCGGGCAGGTCCCCCAGCCCTCAGCTGAGCCCCAGCCCCAGCCACAAGCTCCATCAGGGGGTTCAGGGCCTGACGCTTCCCAGCATAGCTTGGCACAGGGCCTGGCTGCTCTGGCAGCCGCTCAGCAGCTTCTAGCCCAGCACACGGAGGAGCTCAGGTAAGGGCTGCTTCTCCGCATCTCTGCTGCTGGTGGAGAATGACACAGCATGCCAGGCAGACAGCTTTTATGCTTTCAGTGTTGATGTTATGGGAAGACATTAGGCCCTTCTCTGTGAACGGATGAGGTCAGTCTGATTGGCTTCTTGGAGTATAGTGGATTATTAATGCATGTTTCACTGGGATGCAGACACAGCCTCTTCTCGTGGTCACTATGATTCAGCTTTTTGTTTTTCTAGCTAAACCACAAGTTTTCTTACACCACCACCAGTTCCAGCTATGCAGACTGGTCTGAGTTCAGCCCACAGGCACAGCACAACAATGGCTGCTGTCATTCTGCTCACAGTCACTCGCAGGGCCTCTCGATTTCCCATCCCTCTGCCTTCCTCCCCGAATCACTGGAATCAGCAGGAACTTCACACTAACTGGCCCAAACTGCTTTGAAAAGCCTGGACATTGGTGCCTGTTATGCAACGGCTGAAGGGTGTCTTTGATTTAGCTGGTGAAAGGACAACATTCATATCCAGACAGATAACACTATTCAGTTCAGCATTCTTTGGGTCCTACAGACTGTTGGGAAGGTACAGTTGGATGAGACGCACAGATTAAATCTGTGATGTTGATCATTGCAGCAGTGGACAGGGTAGATAAGTTTGTTAATTGAGATTGTGCTGTATCTATTTTAAAAGCTCAAATGTTCAATAAAGAGCGCCCATGAGTAGACTCTGTTGTATAAGCAGCCTTTCAGAGAACTTGTGGATTTAAGAGAATTTCTATTTTCCTTCTTCTCTAAAGCAACCAAAAGCTACGTGACTCCACCCCTGCCCAGACCCCTCTGCTGCAGAGGAACGGCTCTGGTGGAGGGGGCCAGGCTGCAGGGCAGCTGGGCACTGGGACGTCTGGGGCTGGATCCATGGGGCCCAGTCCACATATGATGCGCAGAGGTAAGAGTGTTTCTAGAAAGGCTGTCAGTCAATCAGGTCAGAAGAGGTGTTGAATTTAAGCAAACTGGTCATGAAAGCAGTGTTTTCCTCCACTGATCAACTTTATCATTTTCATGAGAACCTAAGAATGCTAATGACTCTTTTTGATCACAAAGTGAGACCATTGTGAAGCCCCAGCCCACAATTATCAGCTGATAAGACCTTAAAGAATGTCATCTGTGTGGTTTATCTCTGTGTTGTGATTCCTAAGTTCAGCCCGTAGTCAAAGCTTGCAGAGGCACTGCTTATTTGACCATTTATTGAGTCACATTTTTGTCCTTTTTGGCTCTTTAAAGAAAAAGTTTGACATTTTGAGAAGTAGTTTGACATATAAACCACTATAAAAAGTGTTGTTTTTAGATTTCTGCAGCTTGTTTACTGTCAGACAATAGATTTTTTATTCTTTTCTTCCAATGATCACAAAATTCCTCATCACATTTCAGGTACCAAGAAGCAGGCTCCTGCCCCTCCCAAACCAACAAACCCTCCACCCAGCCAACCCTGTAATTCAGTGAACCATGCCTCCTCCTCAGGCTCGTCCCAGTCCCTCAGCCCCACTCCCAAACCCCTGGCCAGCCACTCGCCCACCTCGCCCACCTCTCCCACCTCGCAGCCATGTGCCACACCCAGACGCCACTCCAGTAACCAGCCCCCAATCCAGGCGCCCAGCCATCCACCCCCAGAGCCTCCGACGCAGGCTAGCCCTCCGACGCAGCTGGCGTCACACGGCCAGTCCGGCGGGGACCAGCGGAGCGCGGACCCCTCGCCTCCGGGCACTCCGACCCCTCCAGACACCCCTCCTCCCTCCACAACCAACCAGGATGCGGTCGCTCCTCCGTCCCCGTCTCCCTACCAGTCAGGCTCCCTCCCCCGGCCGCGGCCCGTCCCCAAACCACGGAACAGACCCAGCGTCCCGCCCCCGCCCCAGCCCACCACGCCGGCCAGTGACACCAATGGGATCTGTGCCACTGCTTACAAGATGATGGGTGAGTGTTGTCTCATGTCATTACTGCACCCCAGATGTTCTGCTTTTACTATTCATTCACTGCAGAACACTAATGTGCTCTGTTTCTAATAGTCTTGCATTATAATACGTCCACAGATTAAAGATTCACCGGTGAGAGGTTTGTTGTTAATTGAGCTTTTCACTGGCAGCACCTGCACTTTGTGTTGTTACCCATCACCACGGCCATTTTGTTCTGCCTGCTGCCTCTCTCAGATATTATTTACTCAGCCCTGATGCGCCACTGTCACACCGTGGATCAGTCAGTGAGGGACCCATTCCTGCTCTTTAATACTACCCATATTGAACAGAGAGGCTGCAGCACACAAGATGAAAGAGGAACTCAGTAATCTGAAGATTGAATATTACAAATTACTTACTTATTACTTATTGTATCTCAGATTTGAACCAAATCTGCATCCACTACTATAATGCAATTCTTAGGAGTTGGTTCATCGAGATAGGCAGTAGGTGGCGCCAGTTCTCTAGTCGGAAAACCAGTATACCTATGGAGAAGAAGAGGGCGCAGCAAGATGATGCTGATGGATGGAAACACAGATATTGTTTTGCAAATTCTGACTTTGTATATCCTGACATAGATGTTATATGTTCCTGAACCAACAGGCACGTTCTCGCTCCCTCCAGCGGGCTCATATGTTCAACCGCCATCTAATACACAACTTCATATTAAATGTCAGGAATGGGTGCTCCAATTAGACGGTAAAAGTCCGCCATATGTAACATGACCTGTCGTGGTCAGGGCTGTCATTTATCATGAATCACTCGTCTTCAGTCAGCCACTGAGATGTGAGACCATCAGTTTTTGTCCTGTTTTTTTTGATGTGAAGCTTTGGATATTGTCTGTAGGTGTTCGTAGGTGTTGTTATGATAAACCAGTGTCCCTGTATCAAGCATGCGTAGCTCTGCCATGCATGTTTGTAACTTGAATGTTCTCATCACTGACGTCCCAGCAGACGATGCACACAGTGTACAGTCAGCTTGGATCTAACATGTGCAGTTTAAGCTCTTTTGTCAAGTATTCAGATATAAATTGGGGATTTCCAGCTCCATTTTCTCTGCTCTCACGATGGACTCAGCTCACTTCACTTTTTCCATCTGCTTTCACTGCTCGTGGCTCGCCGCTCACGGTCTCTGGCCGAACACCGCCACCTGCTGTTCAGACGCTCACCCTGACAGCTCTGCCGCTCCACTGCTGAGCCTCTGCTGCTCTTCGGGCTTATGGAAAATATTACACGGCTGCATCGGATGGCATGATTGCACCAGCTTTAAATGTTTTCATACTCCAGGAAGAAGCTGCACGTGTTTGTGATTATGGCCATTGTTCATATAATGTGGCCTTAAGTCGTGGATTTATCCTTGTAGGATGTGAGTGAAGGGGTCTGTGTGAGCGCCTGCATGCATGAGAAACATTAACTAACAGTGACTGAAATGATCTCTTCTAGTGGATTTTATTCTATTTATTTTAAGATTCTTTTCTAATGTTAAATTCTTCCCTTTAAAAACATGTTTATGGTACTTTGCTCTTCACTCCATGTGACTTGTGTTTCCCTTCATCTTCTCTTTTGCTCTCCAGACCCGGCGATGTCTTTCAAAGGGCTGAGTCGAGCGTTGGTCCCTGAGCTCGCTGTAGACCAGCAGCCAGTGACGGCCTCCTCCTCCTCCTCCTACTCCACCTCCTCCTCCCTGCCTCTTCCCAAAGACTGTGACCTGGACACTGAGAGCACTGTCCTATAAGGAGGAGACGATGCCACGCTCCGGTCCAGCACTCCCCACGCATCTCTTCCCATCACGCACACCTCATGTAGTCTGCTCGCGTTTCATCCCGGCCCGTATCTGCAGCCCTCCTCACTGCCGTTACGCTTCCCCAGTCCAGCCTGTATGATGGACATCAATGTGACATAACGCAGCACCTGGCAGCCATGATGGGGGTCTGCAGCTCTTGGTAAACAGTGGCTATGATGGTAGATTGTGTGTGTGGCTGGTGCAACAAATACATAAAGTTAACACGTGTTGATGCTTTGAGAGGACACTGCTCTTCACCACAGGTACACCTGTGATGGTTTAACTGGGACACAATGCATTTAATCAGCTCGTAAAAGCATCTGATATGCATGCTAGCTAACGTACATGGCATTTACCATAGCAGCTCCTACACACACATTAACATCACTGAGTTACATAGTTCAGGTTAGCCTCATATATGAGCTATAACGTAAGTAAAAACACAAAAAACAAGCAGTTTTGGGAAATTGTGACGGACATTTTTCACAGTTTCTGGACATTTTACAGACCAAATGATTGATAGAACATAATCTGCATGTTAATTGTGAATTGCAGCCCTTAGAGTGCTCATAAACTGACCTCCAGCCTGTTTTAGCCATTCTTTACTCACTGCGAGTCCTCCTGACCTCCATGATGGTGTCAGATGTGGTCACAAAGGAGACGTGTGGCACAGAGCCTCTACACTGCGCTACACGCCGCCTCTTTCTTTATACTGCGCCCCCTACAGACCGAGCTCCAGACAATCAACAGCAAACAGCTGAGGACCGTGGCGTCGCCAGTTACGCCGCCAGACGACCGTGTTAGCGATGATGCAACGGAAGAGTGGGGTGTGAGGGGGTCGGGGAGGGCGAGAAACACCAAAATCTGGACTGATGAGACTCATTTGGAGTTTGGTATGAGGTGTTTTGTACTTTTAATGTTGGAGATGGTCTAATAAGAGGTATTTCTACAGCACGGGGGGAGGGGAATAGGTCAGCAGGTGGAAGTAAAAACCAAAACTGTCGCTTAGAGTGTAGCTGGTGACTGCAGGTTTCCAGTCGTCTCAAACACTTGATTTTTGTATCATTTCTCCCCCCCCCCACTCCTGTATTTATTCAGATTTCCAAACACACATTCCCTGTGGCTTGACGTAATTAATGCAGTCTTTAAATGTAAATCATGCCTTATCGGTTCCTCCCAGAACCACGTCTAAGCATTATATATTTACTGTATGGAGGATGTGCTTGGTTCCTGTTACTACAGTATTTCCAAGAAGCTGTCTTGGCAACAAGTATGTTTCAGGGATGTAAGGAAGGCAGTTGGACCCTCTGCGATGGAAGTGTTGTACGGTTCCGTATCGGTCCACAGAAGTCGTGTATTTAAATATGTTTTGGTTGATTTCTTGGGGTTTGGAAGCAGAAGTAGCAGCCTGAACACAGTCAGTATTTTGTGTTTTTTCCACCGATGTGTTTCTCTCTGGCGTCCGCCGGGAAGTTACAGCAGGCCGTGTGCGAGTGAATGTAGTGAAAGGACAATTCTTACCAGCCCCTTCATCCTGAACAGAAAGACACATGAACAGCTGATGTTGCACTTGGCCATCGAGTGGTTTCCTGGTCAACTGGTTTAGAGGATTTTTTTATTTTTTTTTTTTTTTTCCAGTCTTTCCCACTGAGCTGAGGACACACAGGGCTGTGAATCCTCAGTAGTGATGTGGTGTCAGATTTGTGCCAGGTCAAAAGATTTAAAAAAAAAAAAGAAATGCTTGTGTTGTATTTTCTGTGTAAGCTTTGCTTTTCGGTTTTTTGGATGTGAGACCCAATACGGTACCAATGGAGAAAGCCTCGGATGCTGCAGGTGCCCTGAAAATGAGTTTTGTTGTGTTTCTCAGAGACAGTTGAGCGTTACAGTCCCCTCCTTTCTCTCTTTGCTCCGTACCTCGCTGCCTTATCCCTGTGCATCAAGAGAGCTCGGTGTCTCCGCGCTCTTGAAGACGGACAAATGCCATTAAACTAGAAATGATAATGCTGCATTTTTAAGCTCCATAGTTTTGTATGTATGCCGTCTGGTGAGCTTAAATACAGAATAAAAATATGTAATATGAATGCTTGGTTATACCCCCTTTCCAAAGAAAATAAAGTATATGAAGAAACTATTTGAATCTGCCTGTGGTTTATATGTTTGTTTACAGACATATCTTGACTTTTACTAACCAATATGGCCCAAGCTCCAAAAACACGTTTTCCACATAAAGGAATTAAGTAGCATCTTTTTAAGGCTAGTTTTGATAACTAATTGTTTCATTTTTCTGGTTTCATCTTCTTAAAAGGAGAGATTTGCTGTTCTTCCTTGTCTCACAGTGACAATGCTGAACATGCCGATGCTCAGCAGGTGTGATGTCTAGCATGTTCACCATTTCAGTGTAGCATGTTAGCAAGCTAGTATTTGCTAATTAACACTAAACAGCTGAGGTGACAAACTAAAATATACCATTAAAAAAATGACCTGATGGTGGCGTCACATGAAAAGTCCAGCTCCATCTGGACCAAAGAGCCAAGCTGCTGGCATATCTAAAAATGACTAATTTGGACAAGAAAATGAACACTTAAAATAATCTGCCATACACAGTATAGACAGAATATTGGGGTGATATGATGAAATAAAAACCCACATTTTACACAGTTTATAGATCTTTCATCGGGAGACACAGATAAGTCGGGCAGTTGTCACTTTCAAGCATGATATTTTTATAGATCAAAAACACATCCTTCATTTGAAAGCATTGAACAAAACATAAAGGTAAAACGATCACAGAACATGAGCAACTTCCCATGAAAACATAGAAAACAGTTAGAAAAGGGAATCTGTAGGCAACCAATAAACAAACCTAATCAGACTAACAAACTTAAATATCCAGGGAGGGTAAATGCTACCAGCTGCACATCTTAATACAGTAACTGCACCAACATGCAATTGATTTGGACAAGAAAAACACTGTTACCACACTCGTAGCAGCTAGGTTTGCATTTTTACGAGATCAGAGTCCCCTCGTAAGGCTGACTAAAGCTGCGAATAAAGAAGAAATAAAATGGTCCTTTCCTGATGACGCTCTTGAATAAGAAAATAAACTAGAACTCGGAGGACGCACGAGCACGCGGTACAAAAGGATGAGCGGTGCATAGCAAAAAAACAGGAAATTTACAAACTCATCAACATAAACACAACACAGCTACAGGTACACTGTAGATAATGTCATGAGATCACCATGAGGACCAGAAAAGCAGGAAATGACCATTTAGAGTAAGTTTTTTTCCACATGCATTTGATGTTCATTCATTCTGCAGCCGGAGAAATAGAACTATGAGCTGTCCTCTCAGCCCTCTCACATTGAACCTGCCTTTTGTCCTCCTGCACTGAAAGATGACGCTAATTGTGGGGAAAAGATTGGCTTTTCCACCCACATGTTCTTCTGCAAACTGGCCTGATTGCACAGATTTCAGTGCTGTTTATGATCAGGAGTCCAGCTGCGATGACCGGAGTCTAAAACTCAAGCAAAAAACAATGAGGTTTCATTCTTGATAACACTTGAAGCTGAGGCTAAAGTTAGCCATGACCATCCACTGGTTTACTAGCAGTCAGGTGGCGAATGCCATGTTTCTATGGATACATCTCCCTCTCGTCTAAAAATACTGACAAGTACGGAGGCCAAGTAAGGCCAAAAGAATTAGAAACTTTTATTTTCAGCTCCGAAAATAAACAGCTGAATTTGAGCAAGTTGAACACAGGCTTTCATAGAAATGGGTGAACCCTGAAAATAAAAATGAAAAACTTGACCAACTGGAGGTTTCAAAGGGGGGAATTCAAATTATTTAACTTCAGATAGGGAGTGATACTTCACTGCTATAAATTGAGTTAAAATTTTAATCTTTATGGCCTTATTTTGCTTCCATAGTTTGCCTGTTTGTCGTTGGGAATTGTAACACGCAGTCTACTGCAAAGGGTGACAGTGACCCAGAGCTGGGCGTGGATGACTTTGACTTCAGCTGCATAAGAAGAGAAAAACTATCATTTTTTTATCATTCCCGTGACAGGTGCCCTATAAATTCACAGTAGGTTAGAGGAGAATAACCACATCCGTAAGTCTGGATCAGCAATGCAGATACATGATGTTGGAAAATTACTATTTTTAAATCAAATCCTGCTGTATGGGAGGCAGTGAATGCACCACCGTGTGAACAGTCTGACCTCTGAACAGCCAGCCGGGCTCTCCGCTAAACCACGCTCGTGATTCCAGATAACTGTCGTCAGCCTACATCAACGCTTAATCTTTACAATTTTCAAATATGATCTGATAGAAAATATAAACTTTATATAGTCATATATTAAACATAACAAGTAATCTGTAAATGTTCAGACCAGTGGGTTTCGCTGCTTACATCTCATTTTAACGGAGCGTAAAGATGCGCTGGAGCGATCACATACGCATGGACGCTTTCTCTCACGTGTCTCTTACTGTCTGCTATGTGAGGCGCATTAAAAAGAGATGCAAACACAGTGAAGACTGGTTTGAGTCGTCAGTGTGCGGTGAGTCCAGTTGACCTGCGGACACCTGAATGTTCCTGCTCTACCCAGCACCTGAAATAACAGCAATGCTGCACACGGGGCGCTCATTAACTGTTGTGATTATCTACACGTAGATACAGTGTATTTCCATTCTGTTTGCTATAGATGACGTGGTCTCTGTGTCTCTGTGTCTCTGTGTGTGTGATCTTGGCACTTTGGTTGTGGAGAGCAGAGTGAAAAATGGAGGCGACCGGCCTGTCGGTTCGGCACGACGTCCGTCCGCTTTTCTTTGCTTCTACCAGGCCAGAGGGGAAGACAGTCTGGGGCTTCTGGGGTTTTCTGGAGTCTGGGTCTCACTGAGAGCTCTCTGCAAGACAAAACCCCACAATCCCATCTGATTTGTGCTTATATTACCGTATTATTTTCAGATTCAGCGCAGCAATTTGTGGCTTCATCACTTTATAGCTGCAGGCTGCTGTCACTCACTCAGGCTGCTGAATACCTAAATGTTTTGGGGCTTTGAATCTGTCAAACACCTGCTGCATATATCAAAATATGAGCAGATTTATCCTAGCTGGTTCCATCTACACGGCTGAAGAAGCTCACCTCAAACTTGGCCATGAACTCTGCAAAGATGCCGAAGAAGGCCTCCGTTCTGGTGGACTTGCTGTCCTCTCCGAAGAAGGAGGCCACCTTGGAGAACTCCTCCATGGCTCGGGTCTGCAGGGACTCCAGAGACTGGATTGCGGGGTGGCTGTTCTCCAAAAAGCTCTGCAGGTGGATTTTGACACATCAAGTCAGCTTAAGTTGCATGACGGGAAACGTAGTATAATATTCTGTATATTTCAAGCAGTCAGCGTACGCTCATGACGGAGGCGAAGTGGTCCTCGGCGGTGGGCGGGATCTTCAGACAGGCCGACCTGATGTCCTGGATGGTGGAGTGGAGGTCGCTCAGCTCTGCTGTGATGGCCCTCTGGTTCACTGAACAAGTCACACGGAAATATGATATGATGAGCTCCCAAAACAGTAGCAGTTATGAAACACCTGCACAGGGAATGATTGTAACGCAGCAGCGAGAAAATGTGGAAATCAGACTTTAAACGAGCGGGTTTTAACAACGTCACATTAACATACGCACACCATTATGTTGAGTCATTTAAAGACGGGCATTGGAACAAGCACGGCATAAATCTCCTTTAAATGAGACGCTTCTAATAAAGTCTGCCAGCCCCGCTTGACATCCAGCACACCATGTACTCCGCAGAAACGAGCGCTTCACAGGCTGGAAGGACTAAATGATTTTCAGGAAGCAGAGCGGGCTTTAAGAGCTCTGCTGCTGGAACGGCATCGTACCTTTGGCTGCCAGAGGCACTGTTGTGAGGTCTCTGGAAAAGTTGAGCAGCTCAGGGAAGTGTTGGCACAGAGACTTGGCCAGAATGTGGAGAAAGGTGGATTTCCCGTCCACTGTTTTGGTCGTGCTTAGCTGCAAGATGGATGGAAAGAATGACTGACTGAAAGGCACAGTTGAGACGCACATAAAGGTGGTCGGAGCGCAGGTGTCAGTGCCGTACCTCTGTTAGGAAGTTAATCTTAAAACTGGTTGTCCTGTGGCTCTTGGGCTGGCCATTGTTCAGGTAATTCCCCATTGCAAGTACAAACTGTGGGCAAAAAAAACACTTAATAACTGCTATCAACACCTGGAACATGATGTTTTTCCCTTCTCTAGATGTTCACCTCCAGGATTTTGGCCAGTTTCTTGCTGCTCTTCAGCTCCACTGAAGCCTTGTAGATGTAATCGTACGCGACCTTCATCTCCTCCGTCCTTTCCTGCAGGGTGGTCTTGAAGTGGAGGCTCCGCAGGCGGGTCTTATACTCAGGCACCATCAGCATCTGAAACACACGAGACACTTGTTTGCACAAATCGCTCCACCTCGCTTGCTGAAGCCTTGCCCTTCGCCTTGGAGCTTCTCCTGGGCGTACCTGGAAAATGAACTGGTCGGGCTCGCTCAGTTTGGCCGGGTCCTGGTCAAACTGCTCGTACTGCTTGACCTCCTCATCATCGGGAGCGTAGAGCAGCAGCTGCTTGATGTGAGCGGGCTCCAGCCTGTCGGTGGTCATGTTCATCAAGACCTGGCGCAGCTCGGCGGTGGAGAGCTTCAGGTGGGCGATGAGGATGGCTGCGGAGAGGACGCGGAGGGTTTACGTCCCATGTTTTCACATCAGTGCAGACAAAACCTCTCATCTCCCTCTGATGATGGGCAACTGTCTCTGTGGTGTCAGATTAATTATGAAATCCACAATCCCAGTATCAACCCGGTAATTAAGTACAGTAAATTACTAATAATATGGCTGTGATAACTGCAGAACAAATCCGTCTTACACAGGAAATTGAACCCATCGTCCACAGTACAGCAGTAGTAGTAGAGTAACAGTGAATGCACCTTTCAAACTGTGTTATGTTCTCAAAAGTCTCAATACGATTAGCAAAATCACAGGCAGGGCGCTGGGGTCTGTTCTTCGGATTAAAATGTCAACTGATTTAATATGAATCTGGAAGTTTTTTTTTTTTTTAAGTTGCTTACAATCTATTTGTTGTTGAAGCAACAAGCCCTTAAAGCCAAAGCTGCCAGAGAGCTGCCAAGAAACTGTCAACAAAAAGAAGAATCAAAGATTGTGACTGTTAAAGGACCAACAGAGTCAGAATATATGGCTTTTAATTTAACATGAAAATGAAAATTTGAACAAAAAAAACTTCTGATTCACACTGAAAAGACAGCAAAACAATATGCAGCCTTCTTTTCAACTCAGTGCATCAAATCCTGAAATCAAACCTGCAAACACAAACAAAGCTAACAATAAAATACTTCAGTCTGCTTACTGCTGCGAATCTTCCCCGTCATTGAAGAGAAGATTTAGGGAGGCAGTTTCACTCCTCTAAGCAATTGCATGATACTGTATTAAGTGTCAGAGACCTTCAGGTGTGTGTGCGTGTGCGACATGCGGCCATGTTTGCGTGGTACTCACAGGCGTTGTAGGCTTTCTTATGAGACAGAATCTCCACCACGTCTTTCTTTTTAAAGTTCTCTGGTAAGAAGGCTGGCTCTGGAGGAGAGACTGATAATTTCAACAAACAGTGTAAGGGTGTATTCTCCAGGCACCGGGGATCCGCACACACACACACACACACACACACACACTGACACGCATGACACAGACACTAATGATAATGGTGCCTTATGGAGAACAGATGTGATGAACAGGGGAATGGAGCAGCTCCAAAACAGGTTATGGTGAACATCTTAACTGTGAAGGTATAAACAAAAGGAGATGTCAATACATGAACACACAGATTGACTTGGACTTAAACTAGCGGATGGAATATTATCACTTAAGCATGACGCACATACATGGCGCCGATGCTGCAGTGTGATGAAGGCTGAGCACGAGCACGAGCACGTGACGACTTACTGGATCTCCGTTGAGTCCCGAAGTGCAGATCAAGGTCCAAGTACTTCACCATGTCAGTGAGCTTGTCGTAGTCTGAATCCTCTCCGAGCTAAACATAGACAAGGACACACTCAGTACTCTCCAGACACCATCAAGTCTTTGTAACCTAGAAGCAGCTGTCTCAGAAGCTTCTTCTATACAACCCTGATTCCAAAAAAGGGACGCGGTGTAAAGCAAATAAAAACAGGATGCGATCATTGGCTTGGAATCAGGGTAGTGAACAGATATCTGACTTTATCAACGCCCGATGGGGCCGTGGAGCAGGACAGAAAAGAGCAACATTTCGGCAGATATGAGCAGACGAGATCCACCTTGTTTTCTGTTTACAAGAAAAGCGAATGTCATGACTCATCAGAGACACAACAGAGTACATGAGTTGGTCTTTCCAGAGATGTAGGAGGAGTGCGAGCGGTCGCAGCCAAGGTGGGAAGATTCACAAGTGAAGTTATTGTTTACTGTGTTTAAGATGCTCTGACTCTCCAGACGGAGTCACGTGTGCTTCATCTGAGGTGAACGTAAGAGTCCTCCACTCACCTGACCCCATATGGTCCCCTCAGAGTTCTCCACCTGCTCCCAGCGCAGCCTCTTCACGCTCATGTGGTTGGCGTCCGAGGCGAGGTGGCCTGGCTTGGGCAGCGGAGGCGGGTCGCAGGGTGGGGGCAGGGGTGGAGGTGGGGGTGGCGGTGCCTTGGGAGACCAAGAAATTATTAATTTTTTTAAATTTACTCCATTTTTCAATCTGTTAATTCTTGCATAGCACACAGCTCACAGCTAAAGTTTTCACCAGGGTGCTTTTTATTAAACTCTGAATCATCTCCCCGCCGTGTGCCAAACCCTCAGGGGATGCACTCATGAGCTGTTCACATTTTCTCCATCAGTAAACAAACCGAATGTCCAATTAGGCTTGGCCCAAAGACGACCAAACATGGCACCGCGTTTAAGCAGATGCTGCCGTTTGACGGAGGTTCACCTTCTTTCTCTCACCGCTTCCTTTTCCTTCCATCTCCCTGTCACTGTCATCTCACTCTGTGCTCATGAAATGTGTCACAGAAGCAAACCGCCAAGAGATGCAGTATGGTTTCTGTTCTGTTGGGCTCACGGTCGTCCATTTGCATTCACACATGACGTGATGCCAAATATAGCAGCAGAGCTTCAAAGTATGAGCTTGTATGATGCCAATTCTTGATTTTCTTCTGTGACACTTCTGTTTCTAGGCACTCTCTGTTGCACATTCACCGGGCAGAAAGCGATATTTTACATCACTCTTTATGTTTTAAGATGTTACCTGTTGCGACGGGTGTTCCTGCCGTGGGGTTTCATAGGTTTTAGTGTGACTGGGGAGGGTGGAGTGAGAGGCTGGAGGCTGGGAGAGCAGCGAGGAGACATGGCTCTGGCACTGGGATGGGCTGTGATCCTGCAGGGACGGTGGCAGCGGGCCCTGGTAGCTGTGTTGGTGGTGGAGCTGGTGGTGCCTCTGGAGGACGAGCTGGCTCGGTCTCAGCGGCTGAGGGGAGGGCTGCGGGGAGGGCTGGTGGATGGGCTGGGGCTGGCTGAGCTGCCGGGGGAGGAAGCTGGGGCGGGACGCCTGGGAAGAGCGCAGGGTGGTGGAGACAAGGGTGGTGTGGATGTGCGACAGTCGGGTGGAAGTCTGGAAGCGCTGGTGAGCTTTCTCCGCTTCTTCTCTGGCGGGGAGCACTTTGTGGAGAGGAGAGCGGCTGGACAGGAGGGTCCGGGGAGGCGGCGGGGGTGGAGGGATGATGGGGTGGTGGGGCTGGAAGGGCATCCGGCTGCGGGGCACGTGCTCAGGGGAGAAGCGGACGGGCGGTAGGGGGTCAGTGAATTGAACAGGAGGCGGTATCAGAGCCTGGAAAGGCGGGGGAGGTGGGGGGCTCTGGGTCGGAGGCGGGGGGATGGGTTCAGATTCTGAAGAGTAGGAGGGAGAGG
>JBBMOE010000014.1:8259871-8391742 GCA_037975065.1 Chaetodon trifasciatus | reverse complement strand
TGGATGTGCGACAGTCGGGTGGAAGTCTGGAAGCGCTGGTGAGCTTTCTCCGCTTCTTCTCTGGCGGGGAGCACTTTGTGGAGAGGAGAGCGGCTGGACAGGAGGGTCCGGGGAGGCGGCGGGGGTGGAGGGATGATGGGGTGGTGGGGCTGGAAGGGCATCCGGCTGCGGGGCACGTGCTCAGGGGAGAAGCGGACGGGCGGTAGGGGGTCAGTGAATTGAACAGGAGGCGGTATCAGAGCCTGGAAAGGCGGGGGAGGTGGGGGGCTCTGGGTCGGAGGCGGGGGGATGGGTTCAGATTCTGAAGAGTAGGAGGGAGAGGAGGCCTCGTCGCTGCTGCTGTGATCATCGCTGCTGCCACTGCTGAGCTGACGGGGCAGGAAGCCCAGGTCCTGGTCCTCCTGGAAGCTCATCTGCAGGACGGAGAGGGGCACCATCAGACCTGATAACCACCACTTTCACCTCCACCTACTCTACCACACAGCTGAGTTGACATAAAGATTAAAAAAAATGTACTGTGGTTCTTTTTTACTTTTAAAATCTTGCTTATGAATTGTCATTTTCTCTTACAGAACAGAGAAGTCATAAAAAACAGCACATTAAAATAACTGCTCGTCTACAGAATTGCAGAACACATGCACTTAAATATCATATTACACCCCCATCTATTTATGGAACACAAGAAATGTAGTGCAATAATGTGAAGTTGACTGTAAAATACTGAAAAGAATCCTAAAAAGAGGTACAACCCAGTGAATTATGTAAACATGCTGCTCTCCGCACCTCCCAGACCACAAATACCAAACCACCCAGACAAAGAGCGCAGCTATGTCTGCTTGGTGACTTAACGTCAGCCAACCCCTCATCACAACCTTAAACTTTATCTATAAGCAGATAAAATTAGACTCTACTGTATAACCAAGTATCATGTTTTACTTACAGGCACCCCTCTTCTTCTGAAACCAAGACAACCACCTTGATATATCTGTTCATGTGACACAAGTGTTCATTGTAGCGTACATTAGAGCTGCTCTAATGTGAACATGCAACACTACAACGTCTTTACTTAAGTGTCAAGAAAAAGCAGTAAAACAGTAACTACAGTATGAGACAGTAGTATAATTACCATGAACAGGCAGCGGCTTACAGCTAAATACTCTCATTGATCTTTGTTCACAATCTCAGATGTTTACAGCAATTATACTAGTGTGTCACAATTCATTGAAAAAGACTTTTTTAACAATTAAAATATAATTTGGAAATAGAAATAATAATTTGTGTTACTTTTAGCCTCTTGATACCTTGCAGGATTGATGGCCAATGGTTCCTTTCGCTGAACCTGGAACAGTTACTGATGTGTTACAGGTCTCTTCCTTTTCAAAAAAGCCATAAGAAACCTGTAGCGTAGTGCTAACTCTGACAGTCACTGGTTCAGTGAAAGGAATGACTAAAGTTGTACAGCATCATGGATCAACATATAACAGTATATTCAATACAAAGCGTGAGCTCGATGTGTGTGCGTATGACTGATGATCGGAGGCGGGTCATCCTCACCTCCTCGTAGTCATTCTCCCCGGGTACGAAGTCGTCCACCAGAGTGACCCGGTGGCCCAGCTGCTCGCTCAGAGCGTCCAGGAACTTGTCGGTGTCCCGGCTGCGAGGGGGGCGGGAGAAGGTGAACAGCTTCTTGCGGCGGGTCAGCGTGCTGGGCCCGCTGTCTGAGTGCTGAGGGGAGGCGGGGGGGCTTTCCAGGCTGACGTAGGGGTTGGAGTCCACGCTGCTCTGGTGGTGGATCTCGTACACAGGAGTGGGGAGGGGCTCCTTCCAAGACAGAGACAGGCCGGATTTCCGGTTACCTGCAAAGCAAGAAACCAAAGGTGGTTGCTGTCGTCATGGACGCTCACACTGCAGATGCTTACATCATTTCTAATTGGACTGCATGGCTTTCAGTATATATTATGCAACTTATTCCCTTAAGAAATGATGTATGTGTGACATTCTTGGTCACGTTGTCGCCTTGAGGATTCTTTCATCTGAGAGGTTACCATGGCAACACAGAGATACAGTGCAGACTGTAGGCTTTGAATGGTTTTTAATGTAAATAAAAATCAGTGGTTCTCATGCCATGTTCACATCGGATTGGTAAAAAGCAGCTGGTTTGAACATCCAAAACGGCTTTACTGATGTTAAATCAACCATAAACACAAGGCTGCAGATGAGAGATACGCATTTAAGTGGCATGGTTTTAATTTTAAAACATTTTTAGTCATCTGCAACGACCAGTGCCACCAGTACCACTGTGCAATTACCAGTCACATTGACACTTTTCCCCATTTTGCAGCTTGTCTTTACAGCAAATCTAGCATGACATGAACATGGCATCAGTCATGTGCCATCGAGGCCCAAAGTTATGCAGTTTTCATTCCTGCCGAATACTGAGCAGCAACAGATTTCAATGATTCACTCCGCGAATGCATCGAGCCGAAGTGACACATGGTCGTGAACCCCTGATGTGCATGAAAGCAAGTGTGTGTGTGTGCATGCAATTGAGTGTTAGGGCTTGTGTGTCAGCCCCAGGGTACCTGTGAGAGGGGGGAGCGTGAGGGGGGAGAGCGAGCGCCCGTAGGCCTCAGTCTGCGCTGGGCCCTCGGGCTCTGCCGAGGAGCCCCCCTGCAGTGGCGACACACTCTTCCCTGCGTACACGTTCTCCAGCTCCGTGTACACACCTGTCATCTACGGGTGGAGGGCATGATCAGCGGGTTAGCACAAGGTCGCTGCGACACATTCGCTTTGAAGGTCTGCTGCTTTTATGCCTTTTAGGAACAATTTGCAGGCCACAGGTTAACTGCAGCCACGGATCACATTTGAAACCACACGCTGAATTGCAGGAATTATGAGCAGGACCTTCAAATGATGTGAGGCCAGAGAGCACACGTAACATATAACTAGCATTCATTATGCCAGTTGGTGAATAGCAAGGCGCTGAAAAGCTGCAGTTATACCTACATGACTGAGGTCAGGGGACTCGGGGAAGGAGGTTCCATCTCCTGACTGCCTCTCCTCTGGGCTCCCAGATTCATCCACATGAATTCCTGAAGCACAATAAGGCATGAACAGTGACAAATGGACGGAAGCCTCCTCCTTCCATCCACCCCCAGCCAGAGGGGGAGAGAGGATGGAGCAGAGCAGAACAGCATGGAGAAGCAAAAGGCAAACAGCTTGGCTCCTGGAGCAGGAGTTAGCAATGGCAATGGAAAACAGGAGAAACCATGAATGAAAAACCTGATGCCTCAAACAGCCTCAGCTGTGAATAAACATCGACCAATTAAGGACGTTTTCAAAAGCAAGACAACGGAGATATGGACTTCATGTATGAACTGGTGATGGTGATTTGGGTCTTATGTGGCCTTTATGTATCCACACATCTTTTTCAGACACAGTCTACTGGGCTTTATAGCAATTACACACATCCCCCTGGGAGCTGACCACTGCAAACACGGCCTTATTACTGAGCGCTGAGCAGTTGAACTGGGGCGACCGGGGGTTAGATATCAGGCTCAAGGGAATATTACCAGTACAATAACTGCTGACGGAAGCTCAAGTACTGCAATAATACTGAATTAATAACAAAGGGTGGATTTAAATATATACATTAGCTTTCATACAAAGCAATAATCCCACTAACTCTACAATGAAAAAAAAAAAGTTTACTATTATTATTATTATTACTATCATTATTGAAAGACTGAAATATCTTGAGAACTATTGGATGGTTTACTGTTCGTGGTCCCCTGACTCTACCAGCAGCGCCACCATGACATTTGATATTTGTGGCTGTGATTGAAATATCTTCGCAACTGGTGGATGAATGCTGTGAAATTCGGTACACACATTCATGGTCTCAAGAGGAGGAACCGTAAAAACAGAACAAGAATCCTCTGATCAGTTGAGGGGGACTTAAATTCCCATTCGGTTGAGAACTTTTTGATCCAGAAGGGAGCTGGAAAGCTATTAAAACCTCGGTATAAACCCAACCAACTCCGTGGAGATTATGGTGATTTGTGCTGCGGGGCAGTGAATCCTCGCTCTTGTTGTCGTTTCGTGCAGCGTACCCATTCCCAGGTGAGTCCCGATAATGCAGTCGTCGGAGCTCCTCTCTCGGATGCAGCCGCGGTACGACGTCCCCGTCACACGCATGGAGCTGCTGCGCCGGTGGTGCTCCGGACCTACGTCAGGCTCCAGCACAGCTGCAAAACACACACATACACACACGTTCAGCTAAGCTAATTAAGCACAGCTGCTCCTGTGTGCCTTTATTTAGTATAAAAAACAACTTCATCCACCATTTTTAAATCATAGAATTTTTCTTACTTTTAATGATCACATGATATGAATCTAACCTGTCCACGAAACCCAGTTATAACATTCTCCTGTTGGCAAAATCACATTTCTTTTTCAAATCAAACAGGCAGCTGACTATCTGCTGATGCTGCACGTGTATTCTCCCGAACGCGGATCATTTCCGTGTCGTGCTCTTGGCTCACCGCTGCTCTTGAAACCCAGGAAGCGTGACAGCTTGCTCTGGCAGCGCTCCTGTTCGTCGTAGGTCAGTAGCTGGTGGATGAACTGCCAGATCAACTGTTTGGCCGGCGTGTCCAACACCGGAAACACATCCACTATCAGAGTGTCCACATTCCTGCAAACACACACACAATGCATCCAGGCACATACACACCATCTTTACATAACCAAGTCCTGATGGGTAATCGATTTAGCTTTGATTTATACTCTTTGTTGGAATGACACGTTCATCTGAGAATGAGATAAAGGATGAGGAAAGATTACGTAAAGGTGGGAGGATGACAGGGATGTCAGCTCTGCTAGGATTTATCCCCTCAGGTGTGTACAGTGTATGCACATACTGCAGAATTCACTTGGTACTGTATTTTGCTTATAATCCTGCACCATCACATGTTTGCATCATCTGCAGAGCTCCTGCTCCATCCATCCAGTTCTTCCTCTCCTTCAAGCCTTCATCCTTAAGGAAATATCAGTGCCAATTGGAAACAATAAACTTCCTGCTTAGCTGTGTGCATTTCTGTCTTCACTGCTTTTCCTCTCACTGTCCATCATTCATTCTCTCACTCTCTCTCTCTCTCTCTTAATAGAGCCCTTAACAGCCTGATATATTGAGTATAAAAACACAGTTTCCCAGGCAACAGCTAATTTTCAGTACAGTCAATGTAAGCTCGCTAGTTAACAGTCTTAACACAAAGGGGCTGACAGATGCTGAGGGGTGAACTTAAAGCTCAGCTGGTGCTCCTCATGCATCCTCCCATCCTCTTAGTCCACTTCTATTTAGATTCCACTGACCTGTGCTGGAAGAAGGTCTCCAGGGCCTTGCAGACCGTGTACCTCTCCTGGATGGTCAGCAGGTGCTCCAGCTGCTGGCTGAAGGTCCGCCCGTGGACTTTGATGCTCGGGGGAAGAATCTCCGCCACCCACTGCAGAGAACTGAGAGCTGGAGACCTGGGCGATGGAAGATTACCATTACTTTTCCAATGCATACATTTATTCTTACTGGAGTATTGTTTCGGCTTTGTTGTGCATCTGCACTGAACAACGCATTCAACAGAGAGGTCTGATGTTTGTTTGCTTGTCTCTGCGGACTGCGCACTGCTTGAAATGTCATATCAAAATGCCAGGTTTGTTGGTGTGCGCTGACCTGGAGCGTGGTAGTGTGGCGGGGGCCAGGCTGGGAGACTCCTCTGGGTCGGTTTGGTCCGAGGAGAAGTCAGACGGACCCTCCTCCACGACCAGGGTGGGCATTGCTCCGCTACCCTGCAGCATAGACACCACCTTCTCATGGGAACAGTTCCTACAAAGAGAGACAGAACAGGAGAGATAACTTCAGACAGACAGAAGTAAATGATGGACTTTTGGCTGTAAAGCACATAGACTGGAGTTATGAAATCTACTGCAAAGGTCTGCAATCACTGATAAAATCTAATTTTATGCATAGAAATAGATAAACCAGAAACAGGTAATCTAAGTAATGAGAGCACATCATTATCATTATTATTATTATTACTTCATGTGTCAAATTCTCTAATGTTTGTAGAAGCCAAACACCATATGCTCCTTGTAAACACTGAACGCTCTTGTACCTGATTTTCTTCCCCTCTCTCTGGTGAACAACTCTGTTTTGCTGGTCACCTCCTACTGCCTCTGCACTGTGTTATCAGGCAGAGCAGCAAAATTATACAGCGCCAATCAAATCAGTACATCAGGCAGCCATGGGAACAGCTCTGCGATTCACGTGGCTATCAGGGTGGCAGAGTGAGTAATACTGTTTCTTCGCACAGCACTGGATATATTGGCTGATACGCTGCTTGATATACTGCACTTCCAGAACTCATATGGGTTCAACTGGATTTCTTCCACGCTGAACTTCTTATCTGCACTCCCACACTCACTCTCTGAAAATCCAGAGGCAGAAGGTCAAGAAGTTGTAAAGTCCACAAAGCAACCATGACTACTCCCACAAGAAAAGTTCTGTTTACATAAAGGCTGTGTTCACGTGCATCGCCTCATACATGCATACTGTACCTGCACCATCTACACATGGAGGGTACCGCATGCTGTAAAGCCTCTTAAGGCACATTTGTGATACAGGGCTCTATAACTTAAACTGACTTGACTGCACAGTCACACACAGTTTTGGAAATTATGCTTATTCATTTTCTTGCCAAGAGTTAGATGAGAAGATCGATACCACTGATGTCTAAATGCTAATTAGGAGGCTACCGCCAGCAGCCAGTCAGCTTAGCTTGAGACTCTGCTCATTTTCAGCACCTAAACCCCTGTAAAGCCACAGCCTGCCACTTAGACTGTTTGCACAGACTAAACAAACAAGATGTAACATGTTAATTAGTGACATTTAGCTGTGCTGGGAAGTGGATTTTGTTAATGCTGGACAGAACTAGGTTAGCTGTTTTTGTGAGCTACTTGCTGTTTGCTGAGACTTGGATAAGAGTTCTATCTTTGTGAGACACAGCAACCTCCTGCAGACTTACAGTGAGGGACTGCGCCTGACCAAGAAATAGTCAACCACAAACACCGTAACACCGCAACTTGTCATTTTTACACTTGTACGGTTTTTGTGCACATTAAACAAGTAAGCTGTCGGGTCCACGACCTCGGAGCCACAGTGCTCCAGGATGACAGTGGTGTGGTTTTTGCTACGTACGTAGCTTTTATTGTCCTGTGGATTAACCGGGCAACAAACTTTCAGCACTGTGGTTCTGAGAAACTGTAAACGATGTAAAACACAGGCATTTTGAATGTGTGCTTCCTGTGCAGAAAATCACTTCATGCCCTCCATCTGCACTTTGCGCCACAACAAAAGTGACCTGTTGTAAATAACTTTTTTACTTATCTATTTACTTGTCTCTACATTTAATTCTCTCATCAATTCTGGTTCTTTCTTCTGGATCACAAATACATCTAAAATCAGAGCAGTTAGATGTGCTAATGTTGTACATTTTTTCATTTCATGGCTGAGACTTTCACTTTCCCCTGCGGATGACTGACAGGCAGCAGACAAAATACACGCACTGCTGTTGACAAACTCAGCTCAGAAACCGTGAAATAATGATTAAAGAGTAACTATAAAAAAACCAAATAAAAGCTTCAAGTGTTCTGTGATGAATTATTGGCATTGTGAACAATGTTTTTCATTCAGCTGGAGAAGAACGAGGCCTGATATCTCAAAATACACTTAAGTTCAAGAACTTGGACTGTAGACAAAATACTACAACAACTGCTGCTGCTAATAATACTAATAATGATCTCATCTATGAAAGACAAACCTCATGTCCAGCCCATTGAGGAAGAGGATGCGGTCGCCTGTTTTGAGTCCACATTCCTCGGCAGGACTATCTGAGAGGGAGACAATGATGGCAGAAAAGCAAACATCAATCACAGACTGAAAATGGATCCTGGCACAACCTCACCAGCTAACAAGGTGCACTGAACAGACTGGGACAACAGGGAAAGATGGTGACTAATGTGATGCTGTCAATCTGTGTATGGCATCCAACAAAGCCCATCAGTGAACCAGATCTCCGTGCTAAATCTTATTATGTAAGGAAACAGCGCTGTCAAAACAATCCCCAGTGGAATCTGTTCTGACTGCACTGTACCCATCCGTCGTCGCCTCCTCATCTGTCAACTCGCTGCCAAATTTTCCTCACATGCCAGCTTTTTTTTTTTTTTTCAACCCTTCATGCAATAGTGTGTGTAGATTTAGGCGTGTTCACAGGCCACAGGACACACTCTAAATCCATGAGTTTGTGCTTTCCTGGTTATCAGTTAGGATCTGTGCACAGATCACGATGAGAGACATGCCATCCGCCCCCACTATCTCCATGTCAACCTCCATAAGGCCCACTGAGTCAGTCCGCCCTGGCCGCTTCAGCACATGATGGTGGGAGATGATGGTGGGTGGGAACAGTGCCGTCATCGTCAAATACACACACACACACACACACACACACACACACACACACACACACACACACACACACACACACACACACACCTCCCTCCTCAGAGAGGAACCTGGCAAAGTCCCACTACAGTAACTTCACAGCCTCTCTTGTCTGCAGATACTTTTATTTGGGAAGGCAATAACAGTTAATTAAATAACCTTTTACTGCTGGAAATAAAAAATAAAAAAATGAAAGTAATTAACATGTTCACCAAAAGCTCTTAGCGGCAATTAGCCTGACAAATATTAAACAGTGTTTGGTTTTCATGCCAGTAATCCCTGTGGTAAAAAGCTCTGGTCCTATTTTATCCAAAAATTCATTCAGCAGAGGAGACAGCCCGACTGAGGGCACTCTGATCATAATGGTTAAAAGAACAATAAAAAAAAACAATTAAAAATTCTGAACGGCTGGCCCGACTGAACCAGTAAACAGTGTTGATGTAAATCTATAAAGAAAAGTTATCTGACTCAACACCAGATGTGAGAGATGATCCATCGTAAAACCACTTTAATAACCTCAAGGGAACCATTTTTGGGAAATGCATTTATTTGCTTTGTTGACTGGAGTTAAGTGAGAAGACTGATAGCATTCTAGTGTCTGTGCATTCACTATGAAGTGAATGGCAGCAGCCAGTTAGCTTAGCTCAGCACAGAGATGGGAAACAGAGGGAAACAAAGGGAGAGCCTGGCTCTCTTCAAAGGAAACAAGATCTGCCTACCAGGATGTCTCTAATGTGTATAAAATTCGAAACATAAAAAAACGTTTTTTATTGGGGGCTATGTTAAGAAATAGTCCTGCACATATTTTCCTATAAAAACTCAAATAATCACTTTAAATACAGCTTAACAAGATATAACATGTTAGTGAGTGATTTAGAGGTATTAGGAGGTGAATTTTGTTACCTCTGAGCAGAGCCAGGCTAGCTGTTTCCCCCCATTTCAACTCTTTATGCTAAGCTAAGCTAACCAGCTGCTAGCTGTAGCTTCATATTTACTGGACAGACATGAGAGTGGTGTCGATCTTCTCACGCAACTCTTGGCAAGACGGCGAATGAGAGTTTCCTCAAATGTCCATTAAATAAACTCAAGAACTAGTAGAAAAGATTCAACTCTTAAACCGGACATCACTTGTAGGCAAAATCATAACTTAAGTAATCAATTCATACTTTCTAACACTGATGAAATGTGTGTGAAGAGCATGATAACAAAAGATATAAAGAATGAACTTATGATAAAACTGTGTGATGCTTATATAACATCTTATCTATTTTATATCTCATTTTTAAGCAGCTTGAATTGGTAGTTACTTTTCTAAATCACCAATTTATACAAAACAATAATGCATCAGGACAATTTGATCATTATCTCAGCATGTACTGATACAGTGTACTCCCAAACTCGGGGACCGAGTCGTGAAATTACTTCTGCCTTTCTCTGACCAAAAAAAAAAAACAGGGTACTAAAAAAACTGAAAGACAAACTCCAGATGAAAGCCTGTGTAAACTCTGAATATAACTGCGTAGTACTGACTGACTGCTATAAGCGTCTGCTGCTGTACAGTACAGCCTGTTCTGAGTGTTTTCCTCTTAACATTTCATTGGTGAGTCAGACAAATCCACTTCCTGGTACAGTCATACTCACACACACACAAACACCTCCTGATCACCTTCAACCCCCAGCGGCTGGCACCACAACAGACTCGCCCACAAAAAAACACACACATCGGCCCCCTCCACCCTCGCCAGCCAACACAGAACAATGTTTGGGTCAAGCACCGCGCACACACAGAGGAGGCAGCTATCAGGGCTGTACTGGACCGGCTTTTAATATAGAAAAAGTACCTGGGATGACAGAGTCGATGCAGACGGGAGCGTGACCTCGCAGCGTGAAGCCGAAGTTCTTCTTGCCCCTGTAGACACGAACGATCCTGACGAGAGGCAGGGAGTGAGATGAGAGACATAACAGCAGGTGTACGAGCAGAGCCTTGAAAATAATCCTTCACTTATTGTATCAATGAAATGACATGTGAGTACAAAAAGTAGCATTAAGGACAAAAGCTTTGCAGCTTTGCTTCTGTTATTGTATGATAAATTCACATATTTTTTCGGAAATGCATTCACATTTTGAACACTTTTCACAGTCTGTTCTCACGTCATGTCTCAATCGTCACCAATAATAAGCTATTTCAGACATTTTCAATGCATTTCCTCGTCCTCAGGCAGTTGAGCGAAGGTTATAAAATCAGTGCAATCCAGATTATTTCCACTTCTCATCAGTCTACTAACGACTATTAATGTTACTAAGTCTGCACTCAATGATCATTTTCATGATCAATTAATATGTCAGCTATATTTTTGACCCACTGATCAATCAGTCGGCCAATAAGATGTCAGAAAAGAGTGAAAAATGACACTGTCTCACACTGACTGACTCTTTGGTATTTGACTGATTCAAAGATCAATCAGTAATTACAACCGTTGTCAATCCCCTAACCAGTGAATCATTTCAGCGTTCACTGTGACATCACTTAGCTACACTGATGCTTCACAACCGTTCTGTGAATGGATGGAGAGCCCAGCTGTCTCTGGACGGAGCGCTCACTCACTGCTGTTTACAAGGCTGTTGTTGTGCCTCACTTCTGATTCGATTTGTCACTTCCTGTCGGTGGGAGTCTGAACAGGAGGGGATATGACGTTCATCTTTACTGCGATCCTACATTGTGATTTAGGCTGATAAACATGGCTTTTCTTTCTTTTTTTTCTACATAACAATCCAATCTAGCGCATCCTAAAACTCCTATCACTCCACACATCTGTCTCTGAGTTTTATTCTCCAGCTTCCGGCCCAAAATAAAAATAATTCACGACAGACTCGACGTGGAAAAAAAACACGCTTTGACATTTTGCTGATGGTGGTGCTTTGCTCTCATTCACCCCAGTGGAGGAGTGCTCGGTGCTCCTCCCGTTACATCAAAAACGAGATACTTGGGCTGTCTACCCACAGTGCGTTGCCATGGAAACGACCCAAGGCAACGCTGCCTCTATATGTAAACAGGGGGAAGACGAGTGAAGAGGAAGATGGGAGAGAAAACAGAGGGATCTGTTCTTTGATGGCCACGTTTACTGGCTGTTATGTAAGATGAGCTAAATGCAGATGGGTGCATTAGGTGCAGCATGTATGTGTGTGCGTGTGTGTGTGTGTGTGCGTGAGGAGCGTGTTGGGCTGTGATGCCACAAAAACAGCCGCAACATCAGCCTCGAGCACACTTGACAAACTGAGCGCCTACAACTGTCAGGCTGCTCAAGGCCACTCCTGGCTCCTGTCAACACGGCTGCTGGTCAAAATGTTACCTGCCTTAACTCTACACACATCATTTAATTGTAATTATTATTACTTAATGACGCCACTGAGACAGCAACTACTGGTTTATTGTGCAGCAACTCCAATATTGGCCAGAATAGAGAACTGGCAATCTATAGTGACTGAGTATAGATACAATATCAATTTGGCTATTTTGATGTAAAAGACCAGACACTAAAACTACACTTTTAACAAATCTATGGGTGGATTCATTAAAAAAAACTGTTATATCTCTGTATTTGAAAATGTGTTCAGTGAGTTAATATAATGATTCATCTGTCTATCTATGAAGGCAGATCTTGGGATTTAGCTAGCTGGTTCGGTGTGGGAGTGCTTGCCACCCCTTTAATCCTCCACTCCGCTGTGGCAGCGACAGTCGTGTAATCAGTGTGTTCGTGGGTGGAGGATGAGCGGGAGAGGTTGAATGTTGAATGGTCAGGGGCTCTACAACAGAGCAGGATTAACATGTTGAATCGGTGAGGGGACACACACACAAGCGGGGTGGCGGTTTCAGTTTCAAGGAGCTAAAGTGTCGCTTCGTGACGAGACTCGGAGGAAAACGTGAGCTTTAGGATGGAAGAATCTAAATCTCTGTCTAATAAAGTCAATCTCTGGCTGCTGCATTACATGTTGAGATGAATCTGTTGGTGGCCAAATTTCCAACAGTAAACAACACTTCAAACACAGTCAACGAGACTCATTAACATCATATCATTATAAAAACTACAACTTAGGAGTCTCATACATGTGTGCTCACCTCTGATTTGGTCCAATAGGGGGATGTGCAGGTAACCCAGAGATGGACTTCCTTAAGCCCCTGTCTCTTTCTCTCTCCCTCTCCTCACCCCTCCCTCCTGGTTCTCCATCTCTGGGCACCGAGCTGGCCCGTTTGGACCCGTGGTGGCGCTCGGAGTGGTCCTCGCTCCGACTGCGCCGGATCCTGCCCTGCGGCTCGCTGATGCTCTTGCTGCGGCAGAGTCGGTTGATCACGTTCTGGGACACGGCCTCGTCGAAGCGCTGCCGGTGCTTCTTGGGAATGAATATTCTGGCGAACATGGTGGCATGTGAGGAAAATAAAGGAGGTTGATTTTAGTTTTTGTCCAGCAAAAAAAAGAAAGAGTAGGAAAAGAGAGTGGATCTACATCACAGATCCACCCTGGTCCATTTGGAAAACATAGAGTCCACAACCAAAAGCCTTGGATTCCCAGTGAAACAACAGCAGCAAGTCAAACATCCAGCATGAGCAGAGATTAAAAAGTGATGATCAACTCGACCGCTGCTGCCTCACTAATTCAAATCAACAGGCTTCCTCCTTCAAGACTCAGACTGAAAGAAAAGAAAAAGGCTTTTGGTGGACAGGTGAGGCGGTCTTTCCCTGCTGTCCCCAGAGAGAACAAAGAAAGAGAAGTTGAATAAAAAGCCAGAGAGAAAAGATCTCTCTCTGAGGAGAGACAGTGAGGATATGCTGGCGTCGCTCGCTGCTTGCTGGAGTCTCACTGCTGCAGCGTGAGGTACCAGAGCCAGAATACAGCAAGAGAAAAAGGTGTGGGAGTGAGCGAGCATGGGATTTCTCCTCTGCTATCTCTCTCTCTCTTTCCGTTTACAGTATCTTATTGTCACCCTCTCGCTCTCCTACACTTCCGTCCACGCCTCACCTCCGTGCTACTCTGTCGGTGTGAGCACAGAGAAGGAAGCTGTCATCATCTTATCTGACCTCGGACCTCTTCAATAATCCTGGCAGCGCTCAGTAGGTGGACAGGTTTTAATGATGAAAATCACTCTCATTTGAGTTAGGAGTCCAGCATTTTTCCGACAGCGTCATGTCCTAACAAAAGAAGCTCAGCTGGTGACATTTTCAGTACATACGAACAACAAGGGAGCACACTAGGAGCTCAGCAGTCCTGTATTTCTTTAACGAGTCAGTCCAGAGATTTGGTATTAAACTTTGACAAAGGTGGGAGACATGAGAGACAAATTCAAAAACTAATGGTCCAAATTGGTACAGCAGAGACCGAGATATGCTGACTTTTAGTCCGCAGTGTGGGTCAAGCTCCAAAAATGTAGGATCCTACAATTCCCATGATGCAATTCCTCATGAGACCCTGCCTTTTTTGCCAAGATTTAGGTAAGAAGATTGATACCACTCTCATATCTGTGTGGTAAATATGAAGTTATAGCCAGGAGGCAGTTAGCTTAGCTTAGCATGAAAACTGGAAACAGGGGGAAGGAGCTACCCAGCTCTGTCCAAGAAATCAGCATCAACAAAGCTCACTAATTAACACGTAACATCTTATTTGATTAATCTGTGAAAAAACTATAGAGTTTAAAAATGGCTAGGTTATGTCACAGAAAGCAGTGGAGCCAGGCTAGCTGTTTCACCCTGTGTCCAGGCTTTGTGCTAAGCTAAGCTAACTGTCTCCAGGCTACACCTTCATATTCAGCATACAGACACGTGAGTGGTGTCAATCTTCTCATCTAACTCTAGGCAGCAAAGTGAATAAACAACAACAACAACCAAGGTGACAAACCATTCCTTAAACAAAGTCAGTAAGACAGTTTAGCCAACAGCTGGACAAAAACTGACAAAAAAATCAAGTTTAAAATGTTTCAGTATATGTGCAGTATGATATCTGAGTTTTACTAGCAATACCATGATAACATGTTTTCTGATAGGTTAGTTTGAGGAGAGGCACTTTTACATTTAACAAAGGAAGCCCAAAGTTCTAATGCTAAATTCTGGCTTCATATAAACAGCCATACCAGAACTTTAAAGGTGTCTAAAATCTGAAAACATTATGATTTAAATTACAAACTATCCGATTAAACACTATGAATTTGACTTCAAAATGTTTGATACTCTAAAAAAATATGAGGTTTTGATACCAAGCCCGACTAAACAGACTAAAACATGAATTTTGTGGTACAATAAACACGCAAAATGCCAAAGAGGGGAGTAAGTATAGACTGTCGATGGCGTTTTGTTTGGAGCATCAGCTGGTTAACAAAAGCACAACTCAGACCAGGAGAACAAAGCAAAATGACTCGTCCTCTGCACACAAAGACTCGGCTGACAACAAAACAACTTTTCATTCAAGTGATCAGAACTGCTGCCAGGAGAAAAGACAACTACCCACCCACACACACACACCCGCACACCCCCCCCACTCATACACACCCGCACACACACACGCACGTGTTTTCTACAGCTTGTTTACTTGTGAGGATATTCACGGTGCTGCTAGCAGGGAGTTAGCTTAGCTTAGCATAAAGCCTGGAAATAGGAGGAAACAGCTAGCTCAGTGCTGTCCAGTGTTTACGAGATGCTGGTAGGTGGATGTATTTCTCAAAATATCAAACAATTATTTTACACCTGCTAAAGTAGCCCCTTAAAGAAGTGAGAACTGGCCAAAATCACCTCATTTTGGAGGATTTATTAAGACAACAATGTACTTACATGTTCATGAAAATAGGAAATTGTCCGACATATTAACATATTAAACCTAAACAAAAAGTGAAAAGCTTAGCCCGCAATGATTAATGTGAATAAAAGTCTCAGCTGATACATTGAGCCAGTTAGAGGTTTATCATTTGATCCATGTTTGTTAAATCATAGAGGCATTAAGCTCCAACTGAGAGCAAAGCAGCGAACGCAGATTCACACAAACAGGCGTTTTGATGCCCACCTACACCAGTCTGTTGTGCTCTGACTCGCTGATCTGCTGCTGATCTGCTGATCAGATGAATCAGCCGTAAGCAGGCTGGGTGTAACGCGGCCTGCAATAAAACAGCACCAGCGGAGCAATTAGCAACAAACTTGCTGATCGAGATGAGAGAGAGATAACAGCTACCACTGCACGTGTCCACGGGAAGCTAATTAAGCTGCATAAAAACAACTTTGACAGCTAAATAAAGCAATTAGGACACACTCATTGTACAGAGAGAAGGAGAGAGAGAGAGAGAGAGAAAAAAAGCATCTTCACAGCAAGCGCGAGGCCTGGCCACTGTTCACTTCATTACCCACAGCTGTTTAAGCACTTTATTAAAAGGTACTCAGGTAAATATAGAGAACTTCCAGCCCTCTGCCACTCCTGCTGTGTGGAATATAATGAAATCGCATTTACATGTGGAATATAAAGGTCACAGCTTCCTTTAACAGCATCGGGCGCCTGGCTGAGGAGCTCATTTGTGAAAAGACGGCCTGTGCAGGCAGGCCTTCAGTGAGAGAGGAGGTCGAATCAGAGAACGATCTTCATGAAGCTGACGCAGAGGCGAACAGCTGATAATATTTTTAACACAAACACAAAAACTGATTGAATTTGTTGATGATTTGGTTATTCAGGACCATTTTACAGTTAAGAATTTAGCTTGTCAGTTTTCTCTGATGGGCAAACTATGTGCTGGCAACACTGTTCTTGATTAATCTTTGCCATTTCTGCACTGCGAGCTCTTGTTACTTATGCAGACACAGATATATCTGCGCTGCTGGCTGATAATGTCAGACACGCCACTCTAGATCAGCTCTGCGTTCACATTTTGTGGACCCTGTCGGGATGTAGTCTCTTTATGTGATGTGAGAGGATGCTGCGAAAAGGTCAGAGACATTCTCCATAGAGGACAGACTGTGTACAAACTAAAGCCATCTCATGCTGCTTGTCTGTAATAAGATGCAGATGCACTGCAGTTGAGCTCAACCAAGTCCATTACTATCATATGCTGAAGGTAGGAGAGGGCAGGACATATCTATGGAGTAAAAAAAGTATGATAATAGACATATAAAAGGGAATAATAAGAATAAAAAACGAAAGAGAAAATAAACAGAGAACACAGACAGACTTTGGGCCCCTCCAGTGGCAGCATCATAAAATACACTGTGGCTGACGGCATTGTGCTGTGTGCTGCTATGCTCCGCACAGGAGCTCTCCATTCAGCACCACAAGGACACAGGACAAAAGGACCGGCGGTTTTTGACATGATCCTCTCGCGCCCTGCTTGTGTAATGTACTGTTCCTGACTTTTAATGGCTCACAACAGGTGCAGTGTAATAAAATATGATTAAAGCAGCCAATTAAAAAGGTATGAAAGGGGCACTTTCACCAACTTTACACATTAACATCAGCTGTTCTACTCTAATCTACCACTGATTTATAATTACTCTTTTTAAAGACAATTATTTAAACAACAACACTAAAAATAATACTAACAGTAACTAATATCTCTTCACATACTGCCAAGATGCTGTAAGTGGCTTTAAGTTAGCAGCTATCCCTTTAAAAACACACATGATTTGTTTCAACTGAATGCTGTCGCTCGTTTTAGCGTAGCTGCCACCTTTAAGAAATGGTGGGTATCTCATTTTTGGAACAAGTCTGTTCAGTTAAAGATATAGGCCACATATTCTTAGCCTGCTGTCACTGTCTGCACCGTCTGATGGGGTTTGAGGTGCACATACATCTGACTGCAGCCTGAACACAGACTACGAGCTACAATGAGCAGACTCCTGAGATATAAATAAATGTTCTGTAGTGATGTAGGTGTAGCGACCCACACAGTCCCTCACTGTTTGTTATCTTTGCTTCCCTGCTATTTGTCATCTATTCATATCACAGTGATAATATGTCTCAGTCTCTCACACGGTACATGTTTGTGTTGGGCTGTGTGCGGATGTGTAATGCAGATGTTCATCCACCTCAGATTGCACAGCCATCTGTTGAAACAGCCACCTCATCACAAAAAGTTTTCCGCGTCAACTCTTTGAAACTAAATGAGTGCTCTGATTTGACCTCATTTATACAGAACAGAGATCTATAATTATCTGAAGGAGGGTTGTGGAGGAGGAAGCAAGCAGGGAGGAAGGGACGGATTTCTCAAAAGGGAGGAATGACAAGGAGAAAACTACAAAAAGGAGACCTAATTTCATCTCGAGTGTCCTGATGTGGCTTAAATGTCACAGGTGTGAGGCTGCTGCCATGTCTGAAACGCACACAGAGGTGTGAAATAATGGAGAATCTTTCTTTGTCCTGCCAAGAAAAAGTGAAGCACAGTGGTGGGTCGCACATTTAAGGATAAAGCCTGCGGAATTAAGAGATAATTATATGATTTCAAATCTGTTACGAGCATCGCTGGGTGGTCGGCCTGTGTCCAGGAACTTGTTCAAAGTAGATGATTAAAAATTGTGCTGGTGAAAAAGGTCAGCACACTGGATTCATGAGAGTGCCAAGAATATATCATCAAAGTACGACCATAGTCATATAAAAGGCATGATAAAAAATAACGAATAAAACAAAGAATAAGCTGAAATAAAAGATAAAATGGGGAAATCTCTGAAAATATGTTGCATAACATTGACAGAGTTGCAGGTTTAAGCATGACTGCAGATAACCTGACGAGCCAGATGGTTACACACAACCATCTGGGAAGTCGTCCATGGAAACGGTTTGGAAAAGGGCAAGCACTTTCAAAAGATACTTGGCAGGTGATCGAATGAACCATCTGTCTATCACCGTCGATCACGGGCAAACTTCGACCAATCAGATCAGCGAACCATATGCTGTAATAGGACTCTTGCCGAAGCCAGTCGGGAGGAGTGAGGACACGATTTCCATTGAGAAAAGCCTTCAGTGCTGCTCTTCTCTTCGCTTTTCTTTCAATCAAGAAATTCTCTCCAGTTCTGTTATAACTGATGCTAATGCAGCGTCTACGCTAACGTCTTCAAAAGTAGTTTTCAAACAGAAGTTGCTCCTACTGGCCGGTAGCTGCCAGTCGTAGCAAAATGAATTCTTGGCTTGTGTGATCTCGTGAATCCAGCTGCCTCCCAAGGTAAGACCACGGAATGAACATTCAAAATTTATTTAACTATAATACTATAAAATTTTAATGTAGGAAATTTAATATTAATCCATCAGTACTTGTCGAGATATACCAGTCCAGACAGTGAAGTGAAGTGATGGACCGACCCGATCTGACTGACCAGCATTGCCAACTCTAGAGCGACGCCACCGCTGATGCTAAAGAGCAAACTGTCATACTTGATCCATTGTGGTTTTTGTTCTTCCCTCAGCCTGAACAAGCCTGTAACACAAAGCAGCTCCTAATCCTACCATTAAAGATGAATGGACTGTGTACACTGATGAAAAGACACAACTCGCACTGCATATACTGGCTTTAGTGCTGTTTGTGCTCATCACCCACTTGATGAAAACAGTTTGCGAGGTGAATGCGAGCGACTAACGTTGCTCATCTTGTGCGGGGTGGCAGCTCAAGCGGTGGTTGCAAACGAGCTGCAGCCGCTGCCTCCTGCAGTTAAGATTAAACACCATCATTATCAGCACTAAAAAAGAAAGAAAGCTTTGTGCACAGCATGCACTTCACAGTCAAGAGGAGCTATTTAGACCCACCATGATCAACCACTGGCCACTCATGTTCTTCTACAGGGCACAACTGTAGTTCTACATAGGTAAAAAGGTGGACCTGCTTTGAAGCAAATCTCCATGACTGTAATGTTTCCCATGCCGTTACTGGCCGACCAGCCAAAAGTGTTGTGCTGTTGTTTTCAGAGAACACACACAGATAAACCTTAAAAGGAATATTTATGTAATCTGAAAAATCAACATTCAGCTCAAAAGCATGCACAAACACACATAGGTAAACACAGGCGCACACCCTCAAACACGTGGCAAGAGATTACATACTAAAAGCAGAGCATCACTCATCCTAATGACTTCAGCCACTAAAGAGACAATAGCTTGTCTATATGTTGCTAACTGTGTTTCAACTTGCAGTGTCCATCCAAGCACGGCCACGTCTTATCAAACTACATGAACGCACTGTTGACGCTTCACTTGTGTTAATAAATTATAGATTTAAAGCTTGAGATTTGCCTTGAAGAAAGCTTAGAAAATGTCGAGGGAATAGAGGGTTTCGAAGCTAAAAACATCAGATAGCAAATATCACCAGCAGCCGTCGTCTGGTCTTGGATTACATTAAATATTCACTCACCTCCCGCTTCACATGCATAATCACTGTGATGGCACTTTGTTTAAATGGTGCAACTGATAAAATTGAGGAAATTCCCTCCAAAATAACCACATTTTATAAACTCTTGAACAAATTCAACTAAAAAAGAATGGAAAGGTATACTCACCCCAGACAATTCATTGTTCTAGCTGTCACCCATGGCTCTGAAATCAACTAAACCTAAACACTAAGTTGCACTGCGTAACAGCTACTGCCTCAGTGCTGCTGATAAAAGGTACGGCGGGGCCTCGGTGAATGGGGGAGGCTGTCTTTACCAAGTGTCGAGGGAAAACGGTCACACACCGAGAGGAGAGCAGGGAACGGCCCGAGCTCTCAGCAGAATAATGAAGAAGAAAATCCATCAGAGAAAAACACAAAAACCCTCCCTCAGCGAGAGGGAGAGAGGGGGAGAGCGAGGTAACAGAGTTGTGAGATGGGTGGGGGATGAAAAAAAACACAGAGATGGCATTAATATTATTATTGGTGCTCGTGCAAATAGGAGGGTCCCTCATTATAAACATACCAATGAGGAGTTCTCAGTCGATAGAGGCTGAATTATTCATGAGCAATCTAAGGCCGATAAATCCCGTCACACTGCGTCATTTCAGGTAGGGGAACAACGAAACTACCTCAGCACTGACCTCACACTGCTGGAAAGCCTTCTTACAGTGTATTAATACCACTGAAAAGACTTCAGAGTGGTGTAGTAGTGGAGGAAGCCAGTGTAGTAAGATAACAAAGGGTTTGATTGGCTCAACTTGTGGAAGAAGAGCAATCTGTGGACGAACTGTCTGGGGGTTTAGAGAGAGGCAGGAGTGCTGGTCATTTTGGCACGCCGACGGCCTCAGAACTGGCTATCTGTGGAGTTTTTCACGTTTGGTCGTGTGGCGTTATTCCATTTCAAGGTAACACTCAGGCGCACACCTTCAAAAAAACCTGTTGGCTGCAGCTTTTGGCTCAGCTTTTTTTTTTTTTTGGATGGTCACCGGTATTAAATTGTGTTTTCATGAAGCGAGTACTCAACTCAATCTGTCCATGCTGTGATTCAGTTCACGCTGCCAATCCTCATTTACCGTTAAAAACTCTAAGCTCGGGCCGCTCCACGTGAGTTCAGTCTCCTGGTTTCACTGACACTGATGACACTTTAAGCGACTTGGAGGGTGAGTGTGGATTTACCCGGGAGTGTGGATTTACTGGTGGCAGATGGGGCCCACCTAAACCAAAACTGGAGCTTTAAAGTAGCAGGCAGCGGGGGAGACCCCCCTCTAATCCATCCTGCAACAGAGCGAGCAACAGGAAAAGCCTGTTTATGCGGTCATTATGAATTAAATCCCTGTAGATTATTTTACTTTTCACTGGGACTTGAAAAGGACAAGTGAGAACGTGTGTGGGATACAATAACAAGAGTAGGAGTCATAATCCGGAAGCTTCGCAGCGGCACAAATTTAGGATTTTTGGGGAGTATTTTGGCTTTAATGGACAATTTCAGAGCACAGAATGACAAGAAGGATGGGGAGAGACAGAGGGGGATAAAAGCAAGAAGGGGCCTCCAGCAATATTCTAACAAGGGATGTCTTGGTTATGTAATGTGTCTCAGACTGCTCAGGATAATGCTTTTTATGATGGACGGTTGGCCACTTTCATAGTGTTTTCACTGAGTCTTGTGCTCTACTAGCAGTTTATACTAACTATGGTTGTCAGTCCTCTGTAATGGGAGCTGTGGCTCTTACCTGATGCTGGAGATGAGCTGTCGATGCTCGTCACTGGTAAGTATGTCTGGCAGGACCGAGGCCAGCCACTCAACTCTCTTCTCGGCCGCATACTGCTTCAGCACAGAGAAGAGTTTCTCCTTCACTTCAGGGTCATCGCCTAGAATCTGGTCAACCTGATGGAGGTTGGGTTAAGATGTTAGAGGCTGGGAGTCGTTTGAGGACAAGTCAGTAAAAATGAAAAAACGGGGGAAGGTGCTGTCACCTCATAGCTTTACACAGTGCCGGGCTGTTACCATAACAACACTTCATCTGCAGTTGGGAAAGGAAAGCAGTCTTACGCAGGGCTACATTATTTCAGCTTGGTCTTCTCTACTTCTCTACTCTACTTCTCTACTACCAAGTGTAGGACTTTACGTGGACTCGGCTGAGATTCTGTGTCTAAACGTACCTTCCTGTTGAACTCCAGAGCTTTATGTTTACGGTCCAATCTCGCCATCTCTCCTCCCATCTGACTGTCCTCTATGCTGATGCTGTATTTCTGTCTCGGGCCGAGGCACAGCACCCCCAGACGGAGCGTTCTCCCCTGTGAGGCCTTGATCAGCGCCGCGGCTGTCTCGTGCTGCCTGACGGGGATGCCGTTGACCTCCATGACGTAATCCCCGGCCCTCAGACCGGCGCGGCCGGCTGGAGAGCACGGTGAGCAGTCCTCCACCAGCAGGGGGCAGTCTCCCACGATGGTGAACCCGAAACGACCGTCCGGACCTGGTATGATGTCCATCTGTGAGGAAGGAAAAAAAAAACCATGAGAAACTCAAAAGGCTCTGGATCAGCCTGGATTCCCAGTTACCGCTGCGACTGATTCAAAAGCTGTGAGACCTGCTGTATGCGGGACACCACTCCGATACTGGGAGGGATGTTCTTCTGAGTCTGGGCGATGGCAATGACAGCTTGGGGACCCAGAGTTGACACATTGTGGCCCTCAATCTCCAGGACCTGGTCGCCGGCCTGCAACCCCGCCAGGTGGGCGCTGCTGCCCTCCTCCACAGACAGGATGTAGCTGGGTCCATGCCCACCCAGCTGGAAGCCGAACTCCTCAGGCCAGCCCTGGTTGGACGACGGCATGCTGAGGACTTCAGAAAGGAGAGAATGGGATAGAACAGGTGAGATGAGAAAGAAAAGATGGAATATTTGAGAGGGTTCCACAAAGCGGACTGCGCTCTGGAGGTTCACTGCCGACAGAAAGGTGTGAGGTTATGAGACAGCGTGCTAAAAAATAGAAGATAAACACACACTTACCCACTGTGGCCAATACATTCAAGTCTATCGACATCGCAAAAACACCTCTGGCTCAAATAGTCCTTGGCATGTTTTGCAATTCTAGGCACTCGTAGCCCGTCTCTCCTCCCTCCTGCTATCTCCCGTGTCTCAAGTTGTACTATCGAGCGCGGCTCTGTAACCCTCTACCCTGAACCATGACACACTCAGCGGTCCCTGACCTGGTTCACAAACTCCACAGCAGCCAATCAAATGAAGGCATCACAGAGATTGTGACCTTAATTAGTTTGAGAGACAAAAGTTCCTCCAGTTCTTTCTTTTTTTTTTTTACTCATGCACATGCGAGCCTGCCCTGTTGAATGGTAATTATGCAATACAGTTGAAGAGCACATCTGTGACTGCACTCATCATTGCTGAGCAGGTGAGAGATAGAAAACAGCATCAAACAACAACCAAATAAGGTAAACTGGCAAATATAAAGGCACTTGAAGGCCAAACCTTAGACTAAAAAATGATGAATTAATCCATGTGACAGTTTTCAAAAACATCTCTAATACAGACTTACACAAACTGACATGTTGGCTTTTGCTAAATATAATCAACTGTAAACCCTCTAACGCAGCTGGAAGTTAATGATGTGCTCCACAGCCACAGCAGGACACACAGTGGACAAAGCTGATAAAAGACTTACAGAAATCTTTAGATGGATACCGAGAGCCCCGTTTGCTCTGCCGAAAAGAGTATCGGCCTTTTTTGTTTTGCAAAAACTTCTTCATCTCGAACGTCAAATGGCAGGTGGCCTGCCAGCAGTCTGTTATCCGACCTGTCTTCTCAAATGTAATGCTTTAAAAAAACTCCCCCCTGATCACCCTGCAACCCAAAGTCAAACAGGACGGGTGACGAAGTCAAAACATTGCCCCATTCTTCCACCCTGAAGCCACAGCTGTGTCCTCATGAGCAAAGGGTGAGTGTGCACGAGAAGCGAGTGCAGTCTCTCTGTGAGTGTGTCAAGGAGTTAGTCCTGCGTCTCATGCCTGATTCATCCCAGGGCCAGCCTGCTTGCACAGTGTTAATCAGAAAACTGGGACGCATGCACCCGCGCACCTCGGTTCCTTAATAATTCTCTCTCCAAAAAGGGTATTGTGAGGCCTCATTTTTCTATAAATACACCAATGTGTCTTTTTCCTCCTCCTCCTCTCTTGGCTAGGTGGCTCTCTGAGGGACCGCTCCTGGCCCAGAATCACTCTGCGTCGATGCAAGGAAGCTTGATGAGTACTAATTGGAGCGTCTGCTTGCCTGGAATTCTGTGCGTCCACGTGTGTGTGTCCGTGTGTGTGAGCACACTGAAATGTTCGGTCCATTGAGAAGGAGCAGGGGCAATTTAAGACTTTAGCCTGTAGGATTAGAGGGATTATGAGCTGAATCTTCTGCTCCTGCCCCCTGTCATTAATACAGAAGGAACACACGCTCCCCTCTTAATGAATACATACACTGACTATAGCGGAGCCATACAGGAATTATTTGTACCATGGGGCAATTATTATCCGGTGACAAGTCAGGATGTGTGACAAAACACTGCAGTGTCAAGATACAGTCTGTATCGGAGGCTGAGTTTAGGTCAGAACTGGAATGAAAACATTTACAATTTAGGCTTCAGACTGATAGCAAAAACAGGTGAAAAGAGTAGAAAAATGAGAAAATCCTGGTGAAAACTGGTGCTGTCTATGCGCATCTCCTCTTGAGCGAGCAGCAGCGTGCCTTGCTGTCGGCCAGAGAGCCTTTTTTTAATCCCCAAATTTTTCAAAAATGTCCAAATCCTTTTGCCTTTAATCTAGTAAATGACCAGTATTATGTGCCACTAATAATAAGGAGTGAAAGGGTCACGGCTGATGAGGCAGCACAACAGTGAAATCATGATATAATAGAAAGAGGAATGAGATAAAATGTGTTGTGGATTTTTTTTTTTTCCCTCCGGGGTTGTGTTGCAGCAATGTCACACTCAAGCAGAAATGTTTTAACCTTGCCCATAATATACTTAAAGCTGCACTAATCAATATATTGATCCATAAAAACAATGCATCCAATGACTATGAGTAATGTGAAACTGTGTGCTGTGTAATGCACATGTGCATGCGTGTGCATTATTAGTGCCTCCTCATCATCATTGTTTGGCTCATTCACACACTACGGTTTGGGTTCACTCTCACTGTTCTCATAAACCCGTTTACCAGTCAGACCAGGCAGCTGTTTTTGATGAAAAAGCTATGATAACTGACTGTACTCTTACTTGCCCAGAAACAAATGGCAAAAATTAGCAACTAGCTAGTCAACATAGTTCAGCATTTATCAGGTAAAGGCAGATATGATGCTCAGGAGTTGGTGGAGACCAAAAGAGAGCTAGAAGGTTGAACAATGGTCACAGAAACATGACTCCAAATGAATGCTAAAATTGCTCCTCATCTGCTTGATGAGTAAACTGGTAATTGCTTGCTAACACAACAGTCACACACTGGTCATGACAACATTTCAAGGCCAAGGTTTAGAATCAGTACCCATCCATTGCACACATACAGGTGTTTTTACTTATTCTGGTGTATAAGACTGTACCACATTGCTACGTTAGACATATGTACATCTCCAGGCTGTAGTTCTTTTTTCTTCTTTGTACTTGTTAGTGTGAGTCAACTTCCACCTTCATCATCTGTATGAGGTCATGAAGTTTGGAGACCTCATGTAACCCCAGCACAAATAAACTCAACTTCAACCACAGCAGAGGTCTCAAATCAGACAGAATAAGTGTGCAGGGTCAATAGAAATTAACATGAATACAAAACGAATGCTGTTCTTTTCAAGAATAACAATGACTGAGTGCAGTTTTAAAAAACGAGAAAAAATGATTTTTCTGACTGCAAAGAGCTGAGAGGGTTGACTTCCCACAAGATTTTTTCTATTTGAAAATTAGCGCAGACTAAATCTAACAAATTACTTCCACCCTTGAATTTGAGATTATAATGATGTTAAATCTGTGGTGGGTTTATCAATAACAGTAGCTAACATGTTTCAGTCAGCAAATTTAAAAGAGAATTCATTAGTGCTGAAGAGAAAGTACTGAGGAAGCCTGCAGGTTATTGGAGTGTAAACTGTCATTAGGGGCAAAGTACCCAATAAGGAACAGGCAGTCCGGTACCCAGCTGAATAATTAAACACCAACGTCTGTATCTCCAAACAGAGACTGCTCACTTCAATCAAACTCTCCTCTTACACTACAGCCAAGACGGTTACTCGTGTGTGACACAAGAGTGGACAGAAAACTGATATTTCACAGGCAACTAAGTCGGATAATAATGTTTCAGCGACTTCACTCACTTAATAAAACTGTATTAAATTCTTATTCAAATCATTTATACATTTGAGCATTTATACTTTCTACTTTGCTGATGTTTTTGTATTAAAAACAAGGGACCTGAAAGAATTCATCTTTAAAACAAGCAAAACTTGCCCTTCACTTGTCATAAAGGAGGTGAAAAGTACTCAGAAACACTCCTCAACCCCAAACTGCAGCTGAAAACACTCTCAATGTATTGTGACCATCCGCATATCTTACACAAGAAACATCTAAAACATCCCGTACCTTTTTAAGCAGCATCCATAGACGTGTGTGCAGAGCTCCTGAGTAATGCTCCCCTCTCCAGCACTGTGAGCCGTAATATGAGTGCTGGGCCATGTCGGCAACCAGATCCAGCAGGTGTCTTGTGATGCCTCGTGGCATTGTGTGGAGCACTGGATGGCAGTCACAGAGAGAAAACAATACGAAGTAACTGCAGGTTAGTTATTTATGTGGGCACTGAAGCCAAAACATGGAAAATAGTCCACTCTTTTTAAGTGATTTGATTTGCTTTGAGGTCTGACTTGGAGTAAGTTCTGCGCTCTTTGCATGTAATAAACTGACCGCCTGAAGCCAAGTGAAAGCTGAAGTGTCTCACAACTCTTCATTCAGGAAACAAGACACATTTCTGATAAACACATGGGAGACTGGAAACTTTTAAAGTCTGAGAAGAAGTGGTGATAGTTGAAAAGATGTACTCTGGGGAAAAATAATACAAGCATTCAAGACACACAAAATGACAGTCTGACTTCACTATGAAAACAATTATTTGCAAGATTTTAAAAATGATACAGGATATAATGTGTGTAACTATGAATACATCAACAAAGAACATATCTATATCAACATACAGCTAGATGCTGACTAACCTTTTGCCCCACCTCCCTGCTGCTGTGTCAGCCTCTGCATGTTAGCAAGCACCCATCAGCTGTTAGCTTGGAATTAAGCTACATCGATGCTACGGAAGTGGCATTGTTTACAGAGCATGTCCATGGACCAAAAGTGAAACTAATGGCTTCGGCGCTAACCAAACCAACTATGTTGACGTGAGATAAACACTGAAAGGCAGCTACGTGTGAGCTGGGATAGAAGGTAAGAGGGAAATGAATGGGTAAATGGCTTTGACGAAGACAGAAAGTGGGATTAGATGTGCAGCTTTGCTAACGCTGGGCGCAGGTTAGCATGCTAACGTAAACCTGCCCATGAGAGTCGTTTTAGACGATACTCCCTTTATTATTTCCTTCAGAAGTCTCCAGAATTTTTAAGCAGAATAAATAGAAAAAGTTAGCAGCAACGTTAGCAACATTATAGCTTCGTGTTGAGTTTTCTACCTGTTCGTTGTGAGTTTGGATCACAAACACCTGTTGTTTTGTGTCTCTCGAGTTGCCAGGTGAAACATGGATTTCCTCACTCTGTTTGCTATCTACGTCGTAGTGGTGCTAACATGTATAATCCTAGTCTGCAAATACTCAGGCCAGCAGCAAACCCCCTTTAGTATCCTCTTCAACGCTGTAGGAAAGGTAAGAAAATAAACAATTTGACTGTAATTCCGCCAAGCGACACTGTGTGGCGCCGTTAGGCTGATTTAGGACAAAACAAACAAAATAATCACAATTTTCTTCAAAGGTCGTTGCACCATTTACGCCAAAATGGCTCCAGAAGTTGTCACAGTGGACCTTGCACAGACTGTTTCATCAAAGGTTTGTAGTGTAGTTTGAATCTTTCCAGAAATAAAGTCATAATATCATCAGTTTATGATCTAATATTATGTATAGCATTTCATTTTATTGTGCTTGCCCTCAGTCTGTTGCTTCTACTTGCAGGAACAACATGTTCATCTATCTGCATATCCTGCTCGAGGCTGCTGTGTATGCAGAGTTCAGCTACGAGGTGTTCGGCTTCTGCAGGGAGATGGACACCACCCTGACCAGCCTGTCTGTACCTTACATCCTGTTGGCCATCAAGACCTTCTTCTTCTACCTCTGCATCAAGAGAGATCCAGGTGAACTGATCTGAAATATATAAACATATATTGTTGTTGCCTGGAGTGTTAGAACATATGTATGAGACATGTAACATGTTTATGTGCTCAGTTTTTTTCTGTTATTACACTCTCTCCTCTCGACTCTGGTAGGCACAGTGACGAAGAAGAGAGTCGCTGACCAGCTGCACATTTACCCGTATGATAGGAGGCTGTTTCATCCAGGAGTCTCCTGTCCAACCTGCCAGCTTGTCAAACCAGCTCGCTCCAAACACTGCAGTGAGTGCTTAGTTATACATACCTGTTGTGCCAGCTGTTCTGCTTGCTTGGGGTTTGATAGCTAAATAAATATCATACCCGTCATTGCTTTGCACAGTGCTCACTGGAAACACTGTATTTCAGGGGTCTGCAACAGGTGTGTCCAACGTTTTGATCACCACTGTGTCTGGGTGAACAACTGCATCGGTGCTCAGAACACACGTTACTTCCTGCTTTACCTCTTCAGCGTGTGCGCCATGGCAGGCGACATTGCCCTACTAACAGCAGACATGCTGCTTCATGCTGTACTGCGGTCAGGCCTTCTGTCTGCCAGTTATATTGATGAACACGGCCAGCAGCAGGCAGCAGGGCCTCTGTTTGTCGTACAGGTGAGACTCAATACTGCTGACATGCTGTATATGACGCACATGTGCTGCAGCCATTTTTTTCCAGTGTAATATCTCATATTGAATTGAAATAATTTTCTTTTTTCCCCTCTGTCCCACCAGCATCTGTTCCTGACTTTCCCTCGAATCGTCTTCATGCTGGGATTTCTGATCTTTGTCTTCTTCCTGCTGGCGGGTTACGCCCTGTTCCATTCCTTCCTGGCTCTTGTCAACCAGACCGCCAACGAGTGGTACAAAAGCCGAGGTTACGTCTGTCAGCACTGCCACCCAACTGCACCTGCGGACCACTTGCCAGCACCAGACCACTCTCAAAGATACTTCTACAGCAGGGGTCTACTCCGAAACCTGGGAGAGATTTTCTTCCCTCCACACCCTGTTCAGAAAAAAGACAACTGAAAAAAGATTCTGCTTTCTGTGTTGCTTTGCTGCATTCACTGTACCACCCCTGGTATTTACTATCCCTAAGATTTACTGCTGACTGAAGAAATAAAGTTTATGTTTGAAATAGTTTCCCATTTCTTTATGGGCTCTCGTGTGTATCTCTCACAATTTGTGACGAATCAGAAAGCTCTGACAAGGTTGTCAGCAAACACAAAAGTAATCCTTGTTGGATTAAATCATTGTCTGCTAATTAAATGTTCTAGCTGGAAGCTTAGGACAACTTATTAAATCCCTTTTTATCCTTTTGCCTGCCATCAACTGAAGCATGAACACTTCCAAAGCTGGAGAAAACAACATACGCCCCCCCATTCTTCACTTGTTGGCATTAGGTCTCAGCTTCTGAACATGCTGTACATAGTTTGTGTCAGACAATATATTTTCTTAATGGTGTACATTTTGCTCACGTTTACTTGTTTGTCCTGTCCTCTCTCTTATGTGTCATTATTCTGTTTTCTATATTGTTGATGCAGTTGAGGTTGAGTTTTCTGTTGTTGTGTCTGTAAATATCTTTGCTGTTCTCCACCTCAGGGCCACCGTAGAGACGGACCTATCTTTATTCCCTACATTTCTTTAGCATCAAACATGGCTGCTATTTGTTTTTAAAGACTCATGTGAGCTGCAGTTGAATGCTGAGATAAATATTTTTAGTATAAGTTGTGTAGCTTAGCATACCCTGGTTTTATGTTTTTAAAGGATAAATACAGGTTGTAAGCAGAAGTTAATAACAGCCAAACCGGAAGTGGGGCTGGGCTTCTTCGTGTGTGGTTCCTGTCACTTTAAGCCGGTGCGGAAGTAACTGCAGAATTGATGCAACACTGAGAAGAAGGTCAGACTTTTTTATCCGGTGAATTTCAACACTGCATTCAGTAAAGCAAATTGGTTTCCTGAACCGGTTGTCATTTGCCACAAGGTCGGAGAAGAGTTTGTGCCTACTGTAAGTTGCTGTCTAACTTTATGATAGCCTTAGCTAACGTTCGTGACTTTGCTCGGTAGGGAAAGCAGCGTGCACTCGCGGCACGTACCGTCCGACCGCACAGTTAGGTGTTCGTCTTTAAATCCGACGGCTCAGTTTGTCTTCCCTGATGTCTGGGTCAAAATGTACTCGGCTGAGCGGAGCGCTGGTGAAACAAGTGCTGGACTCTGTGGACAGCGTCCTGTTTGACTGCGACGGTGTCATCTGGCGGGGGGACCAGGCCATCCCCGGCGCTCCTCAGGTCATAAACCTGCTCAAGGAGAGCGGGAAGAAGGTCTTCTTCCTCACCAACAACAGCAGCAAGACGAGGAAGATGTACGCCGACAAAATGTCCACGCTGGGGTTCAACGTGAAAGAAGACGAGGTGTTCGGGACCGCGTACTGCGCCGCCGTGTACCTGAAGACGGTCTGCAAGCTGGAGGGCAAAGTGTACCTGATCGGGAGCGACGCGATGAGGCAGGAGCTGGAGGCGGTGGGGATCCAGCAGATCGGGGTGGGACCCGACCATATCTCCGGGAAGCAGAGCGACTGGGTCGGAGTGCCTCTGGATCCCGAGGTGAAGGCGGTGGTGGTCGGCTTCGATGAACATTTCAGTTACATGAAGCTGAACAGAGCCTTGCAGTACCTGATCCAGCGGGACTGTCTGTTTGTGGGAACCAACAGGGACACCAGGCTGCCCCTGGAGGGAGGCAAGGCTGTACCAGGTAGGGTGTTCACTGCACACTCATGCACACATTATGGAGACAAACAGATTAAAGTACATACTAATCATGAAAGACAAGGGAATCTGTCATTTAATGGTAATCTTGTGTTAAGTTTTTTGCTCTGTGTTGAGGCTGTGAAGGAGGCAGGGCCCTAGAACTGGCTGTAGTGTAGTGTAATGTTGTAAAAAGGTTCTCTCGTCTTGTCCTCCCAGGGACAGGCTGCCTGCTGCAGGCTGTGGAGACAGCAGCACAGCACCAAGCCCAGACGGTGGGCAAACCCAACCACTTCATGTTCGACTGTGTAGCCTCCCAGTTCGGCTTGGAGCCCGGCCGCTGCATGATGGTGGGCGACCGCCTCGACACGGACATCATGCTGGGCTCCAACTGCGGCCTGAAGACCCTCCTCACCCTCACGGGGGTCAACACTGTGGCGGACGCGGAGGCCCATCAGAAGAGCGGCTGCGCGGAGAGGCAGGGGATGGTGCCTGACTATTTCGTGGAGAGCATCGCAGACCTTCTTCCGGCCCTGCAGGGATGAAACTGCAGTGTAGCAGCGGCTCGCCTGCCACGTCAGGCGCCTTTGTCTTCTAAAAGGGAATATTTTTCATTAACATTAATACGATTCAAATCATCTCTGTTACAAAGTCACAGCCAAGCAGCCAGCTGTTGTGTGACAGAGGAGGCAAAGACTATTATTAGACTAAACTTTTGACACTGATGTTTTATTATCAATAACATAATTACAATGATTTCAGTATTGTTTCAATGTAATTGTTAAAGAGACTCAAGGAGTACAGTGCATGTTCCTTTTTTAGGATGGTGAGTGTGATTTAAAGGCCCTTACCCTGTCTGTGATGCAATCTCCACTTAAGCAACTACATGTCAAACTCAAAGGGAAGGGAAGGAGGGAAGTGTGCACACAAAATGTGTGCCAACACTGTGATAACGTATGTGTGTTCAGGTTTACAGCTCTGTTCCAAAGTCTATAAAAAGCATCCACAGAACGGAGCAAGATGGCACTGAACGGGTCTGACTTGAGTGGGCTGTTTTTTATCTATTTTCACACCTCAGCAGAAAGCACTAACACTGGCAGTTACATTCATGGGATGGTGCAATGATACCCTGTGTTTGTCACGTCATTAGCAAATCGGTGATCAACAGACTGGCATGCATGTTGTCAAGGTAGTCCAATCCTTTTACCATCTGTTTTTTGTGACTTGTCCTCGACTCCCAGAGAACAAAATGCTCAGATTCTTAATAAAATGTAAACTGTCTTCACTAAAATCAAGGTCTGCTCTCCATGCTTTAAGTTCAAAGTGAACACAGTAAACCTCCCTCTTAGCCCTGTGCTTAAAGTCACCTTGGGTTGTCAGCAGGTGGATGCCGCTACAGCCAGAACCTCATATCACCTCTCACCTGATGAGAGAGGCTTTCCAAGCCGCGTCTGCCTCACCCCTTTGTCCATTGTCTGTGCTGGGGAGGGTGGCCAATTCCTCTCGTGTAAGTGTGTGTTTGAGTGAAGGGGGGACGGGGGTAGAGGAAAGATGGATAATGTTAAAGAGGCATATTAGGCAGGGAAGACAAAAAAAGGAGGAAATTGCAGGAAGACAAGTGGAAAAGGGAGTTTGGCAAGATGCAGAGTTTTGTGTGAAGTGGGTGACTGTTTTGGGAGGGAAACGGTGAAGGCAAAGGAGGAGGAGGAGGAGGAGAGGAGGGGGGAGGAGGTCTGCGGGGACAAAGAGAAGCTGGCCAGGTGTACTGAGTCTCAGTCAGTGCTGGACATGACCACAGCTCCATGCCGATAGCTACGAGAAGGGAGCAGACCAAGTGAGGAGCCGTCACGGGACACAGGATGGTGAGGTGTTGGAAACATTCAGACAGCCGTTTGGAGGAAGCACAGTGCGCGGTAAGCAGATTCAGCAGAACAGCAACTACTGACTGAGGAAATATTTGCATGTTATCTGGCAAAGTGGTCAGGGCAGGAAACTTTCGAGTTTTGCTTACATGCAGATTCAGCCACTTCTGTTACCCTTCGAGCAACAGTTGCATTATAGGATGTGACTACCAGACAAACCTCAGCAGCCAGTCACAGTTCATAGCTGGAGGCCTGTGTTTGCATCCCATACCAAGATGTCAAGTACTGTTTAAATAGCTTGTTACTGCTCCTTGTGTCCGGAAACATCTCTCAGGATGGGGGCTCTGCTGCGTCCCCCCAGTCCCACTTCCCACACAAGGCATTCTGGGTCAGCCTGTCGGCCTCTCTGCTCCTGGTCATCGTCGCCCTCGGCTTGACGGGCCACCTGGGGCTGTCCCGGCCTCACTCTCAGGTATGTGTGGTGGTCCATAACAGCACCCACCAGAACCCCTAAATACTGTCCCAGTGAGTATTCCTGACCTTGCTCACATTAACCAGAGTCTGCTTCTTGTCAGTCTGCACAGATTGTCCGGATCACAGTTCCTGATCAGACCGGCGTTCTGATCAACCAGTCAGCGGTTGTGGACCCGCAGAAAGACCTGGTGACCTTTTCTGTGACCTCACCAGCAAATCAGACGTCCACTGTGCTCTTTGATATAAAACATGTACGTTCAGGTGATATGCATGAATGTTATTTTTTATGATATAAGTGTGCCTGACTGAAAAAAAGCAAGAAGCTCTGCAGACCAGGACGGGAAGCACGTCTGATTGTGTGCTGTTGTGTTGCAGGGTTTGATATGTTACAAACCTGTGGACCAGGAGAGCTGCTTCCTGCGAAAGATGGACAAGTCTGACTACGACAATGTGCGCTCCCTCCTCCACAAGTCCAAACACAAGGTAACCGGCAGCGACACTTCAACACGTGAGAACCGAGCCGTCACGTTACATAATAGGGTCTCCCTCACTGCGTTCAGGACATTCGAGACCACAAAGCTCAGCATGGAAAAGCCACCAAAGGGCAAATGAAAGGAAAAGAAAGTTGTGGTTGCCCTTTTACGCTCTGCCAGGTGTTTCTAAAGTCACCCACGCTAATGTGTGAACTGGCATTTCTGACCGTGATTCATAGCTTTACCACAAATGCGCCACTGAGCCAGGGCCTGCTGGGTTTCATAGGTTTTGCATGACTTCCCTGCTGCTCCGCACCGAGCCTTGAAGATCAAGTATAGTCTCCCTCTCTCGCCTCCACGGCTGAATTCCTCAGCACATCTGATCCCTCCAGGCCCCCTCTGCCTTGCCCGAGATCCTCTTACAGGAGGCTGCGGCAGCGAGCCCGAGCCCTGGAGCGGGCACAATGGTCACTCTGTGTGAGGGCTGTTTGGCTTTTAAGACTCCTCTGTTGGATTAAAATACAGCCTGGTGCAGTGGCTAGTCAGGGAAGGGCCTGTGTGTGTGTGTGTGTGTGTCTCCAATACCTGGATCTCTAATATCGATGACCGTGGTCTATCTTGATTCTCGATTGTGATTTTGACAATATGAGTATTTGAAAGCTGTGGTTTCAATAGAGACCAGAGATGTGATGTGAGACCCTGCAGGCAAACTGAGACGGAGTCTTGTTTCTCCGTCTTATCATCAATAGCCCATTCCACGCATCAAAAGCAGAGTCTCTGAGTGTTTTTGTGATCCTGTGGTGTCACATATCTCATGCAGCTCCTCAGTGCTCAAACCTAGCTGTTGATTGGGGTCATTTAATCTACAATAGGAGGGTTCGGCCCCGTATGGATGGAGAGTAGCTGTGGTTTGTCCCTCTGTTCTGCAGCACAATGATCCTCTTGGTTACATGACCCACTCCAGCATAACAGCACTTAAAGTGGTTCACTATCAGACCCAATCAGAGGTGTAAGTGGTGCAATTACACAAAGCCTTTGTGACAAATAAGTGCACAAATGTGCAGCCCTGTTGACCTCATCAGCGACGATATCAGGCTAATAGCAGCTTGAGTTTCAGTCTCCTTCATATCTTCCCCGCTTTGACTCCGAGTTATTCATTTTACTTTGTCATCGTTGAGTTGGATATGATGTCTCACAGTTATTAAATGACGCCGGAGGACAAAACTCTTCGTTTGTTGTGGATTTTCTGTTGAGACGTTGCGATACTGTCCTCAGCAGAGTCAGTTCCAGCTGTCTGGGAACGGGACCCAGAGGCAGACGGAGTTCCTGGGAGTGCTGGCGGCCAGTCAGGTGGACGTGTCCACGCTGGAGGAGCCCATCCAGGCTCTGTGTCAGGACAGCTCCGTCCACTGGACCAGGAGGGCCGAGGGTGAGAACAGCCAGACATTCACATCAAATGTCATGTTAGAATATTAGGACAAGATTTGGGAGAAAAATCGTTAATCACCCTCTTGGTTATAAAACAACAGTCTCTGTGCCACAGAGCTTCATTGTTGTCTAAAAACTATGAAAAATACACCAGTGAGTGACTCGGTCACGTTATTCATTACCATGAACACAGGCTGTAGTTCATTTTGACTCAATCCCACACACACCATCCCACTTAAAGACTTATGAAAGAGCCAAATACTGTGTGTATTAATCCACTGTTGAAAATAGTTCTGAACAAATGCATTATTTTCTCCTTTTTGACTGTTGTTGTTGTTGTTGTTGTTGTTGTTGTTAAAAGCTAGTCCCCACTGTTTCATTAGCCTCAAACATGAAAAACAGGTGTTTTTAGCTGAACCACTGATTTCTGAAATGGTCTCATGGGAGTGATAAAAAGCCCACAGAGAACCAAGTAACCCTTTGCTCAAAGTCAAAACCAGTCAGGATGCAAAGATTATTCTAATTATCAGGTTATTCTGATGATTATTCCCTTGATTAATTGCTGTGTCTAAAATGTCAGAAAACAGTGAAAAATGCCCATTATAATTTCAGATGATGACATTTGTCTGGCACTAAAATTATTCATTCAAATCAGAACAGATGCAGATTCATGTTCTGCCGCTCAACAAATTCATTGATTAACACACTTAAAACAGCCATTATTTTGATCTACCAAATGTTTTTATGTTAACTGTATGCTGACATTTTGGAGTGTAAAATGTCATGTGAAATGTTATTAAAGAGTGCCTGGTCATAGCACACACCAGAATAGAAACACATCAGTAGCCACAGACAGTGTGTGAAAGGAGGTTTTAAATTTAGTCAACTGAAACCTAAGCTCTGATGCCCATTGACCTTTCCACCGATGTAGTAAATGACACAACATTATACTCACTCTGCAGCCTCCATGTGCTGCTGGGAACAAATTCTCCCCATACAGAAGTGGCTTTAATATCCCACGTTCATTAGGCTGCTTTAAAATGGTAATCTGTGCCTACATTGTTTTTGAAGTTTGATTTTGCGACTGATTATCAAATTATTTTATCATTCATGCTAGTGTCTTACAGAGCGAAATGTGGTCTAATGTTTGCAGAATTAAGGGATTGCACTCTGAATTTAGGAAGGCATTATTATTATTATTCCACCCTTCATGGTCCCACAGTAACAGTAAATGCTGCTCTGTCTCCTCTGTGACGGCCTGTTTAAGGACTTTCTCATTGTGGTCTTTGTGTTGTTCTCAGGCCCGGGCAAACAGAGGCTGGTCTACTTCTGCATCGACATCTGCTTTCCCAGCAACATCTGCGTGTCTGTGTGCTTCTACTACCTACCAGAGTGACTGTGCATGCCTCTCCTCCCCTCCCAGCAAAAGATCAGGGAAACAAAGTTGTCTTTTTAGCTCCCTCTACAAGAAAAAAAAAGAAAAAAATAACAGAACAAAAGCCAGCTTTGACTGTTTCCTTTGTGCCATACAGCCGCCAGTAAACCAGTGAAGCAGCCAACCCTCCCAGTCCATTTCCATCCTTCCGAGAGAGAAGAGATGGAGACAGGCTGTCACGTTATCGCCAAAGCCCCATCGTCACTCTCCTCATGCGTAATACCCTCTCTGGTGGCACGCTTCAGAGATTACAGAGCAAAGATCCCCTTTTTTTGTATGTGCCTCTAATTGTATATCCTGTAACCCACTGCTGCAGTGTGATTATGTGTAACCACTCCTGTTGCAATGAGAGTGTTTTGATCTGTCTAATAAAAGACTGTTGTGTATTTTTTTGGCCTGTTTTTCTTCATTCAACTGATTAAAGTAGGAGAAAAAAAAGTAGGACTTCTATGAACGATGTGTTTACTGTGGAATCATTTTCTCTTGACACCTTAAGCACATGTGATCATCAAGGATAGTACAAGTTTGAATACAGAGAATCCAATGAATGACACGTATCATGCATGAGAACAATGTGGTCCTTTTGATACAATAAATATGGTGCACTATTACAAAAAAAAGGATCTCCTGTTGTGTAAGGAGTGATGAAGTTAAAAACACAGAGGGCACCTGATGAGCATTTTCATTCGTCTTAATCTTACCGTACAACTTTCCTTTAATTTGGATTTTTGCTTTAAGTTCCGGCCTTGCTGCGATGCTGAATACTCACAGGCACCTGGCAATGCAGAGCACTGTAGACGTCTTGGAACACACAGCTGAGATTCATCGTAATGTTCAAACACAATCCTCCGCTTCCTGCAGATGTCTCCGGGACCGTCTTAAATAACTCCCGTTAATGCCAACTGCAACTTCTTCCAAAGAGTCCACTGCTGTTCTGTCCTTGCTCCAGCTCTGCGCAGGCTGTCCGCCTCAGCCCAGCACGCTGTCGTTGAAGGCCAGGCACACCACGGCCTTCTGGTGGCCGCTGTATTCCCTCTTGATCTCCCCGGTCTCCACGCACCACAGACGAGCCAGGTTGTCTGAGGAGGCTGTTGGATGGGATCAAGCGTCAGAACACGAAATTCAACTCAAGGTACGTAAATAAACTGATGCTGCATTGTAGCAACAAGCCATTTGCCCTGTTTGCTCGTGTACTAACCAGTGACAATATACTGGGAGTCTCCAGAGAAAGCACAGTCCCACATCCAGCCTCTGGACGTCTCTCCAGGATTGTTGCTCTTGATGCTCAGCTCGGTCATCAGTGAGAAATTGGACGTCCTCCAGATCTTACAGGTCTGGTCTGCCGAGCAGGTGGCCAGCAGACTGAAGATGACAACAAACAGAAAAACTGATCAGCAACAACATCGCAGCAGGAAACTAACTTCCTTGTTACAATTAGACTCGAGCCATTCCTGATGATGCTAACATTAATTGTTGCTCAGGTTTTGACCAACATGGAAACACTTAGTGTGCAGAGGAGAAAGGAACTCACGTGGAATCAGGGCTAAACTTGCAGCGGAGGGAGTAGCGTTTGTGCGCAGGGATCTTAGTCTTGGGAATGAGCTGAGTCACCTCATCTCCGATGCCTCCAGCAAGGTTCCACACATAACAGTTCCCCTGGTAAAGGATGACAAAAGGACAGAAAGAGGCCTTTTTAATCAGATAATATAACTCAACAATGCATGAATAAGCAGCACCTTTTTCAGAGTGTTTGGGGACTGACCGAGCTGTTGACCGCTGCCATGTAACTGGCATCTGGGTCAATGTGAACTGAGTTGACTGAGACCTCTGGCTCAGGAATCAGCTGTTCATTGTGATCAGTCTTCAGATCCCAGATGTGAATCACTCCACTCTGGTCTCCAACAATCAGCTCTGCCTGAAATACAAACAACATCAGACTTGTTTGGGCAGGAAAAGATACTCCAACTGACTTATAATCACTTAGACTACTAAAATAACATGTAGTATCACTGCCAATTCAGGACTCAGTGGTCTTTGGCTCACCTGGTTGGGATGCAGGCATACACAGTTGATTGGAGCATTGACCTGGAATATCCTCTGACACTGCAGATTTCTTGACCTGGGAGCAGGGATCAAAGTTAGATTTGCTGGACATGGAGTGAAATGATGTGTTTTAGGATAGCGAGCTTAACTGGCAGTACCTAAGGTCCCATATGCGAGCCATGCAGTCCTCTCCTCCAGTGTACATCCAGCGTCCATCTTCATGGAAGCCCACAGATGTGATGTTCTTGCTAACGCCATCGTAGTTGATCACAGGGTTGGGGTTGTTGGAGTTCAGGTCGTACATGCGGATGTGCTGATAACCTGAAACAAAGAGTGTGAATCATTGTGAAATACAGCAGCTATGAATTGAATCCAGGCTGTGTAAGACGTAAGACACCAATGGAAGAAATGAGGAAAAGGTTTGATAAAAATTCGTAACCAACCTGCAGCTGCGATCATACTCCTGTCAGGTGTGACCTCGAGTGAATTTACCTGCTGGAAGGAAATGTTGAGGAAGTGGATTGTTTTGTTTGTCTAGATGTTACAGATCAGTTATAGTTTGTCAACTTGAAGAAGTCTTACACTAATAAGCAGAGGGTCACACTACAGTGATGACACCATCAGATTAGGCTTGCTGGCACATCCCCATCTTTAAAATCATTACTTATAACAGATCTTTACAGGAAAGCTTAGAAAACCTTTATTTATTTATTTTGTTATATGACTGTTTTTTGTTTTATTTTCCATGCATTTTGTGAAGCACTTTATAATCTTGTTTACAAATGTGCTACACACTTTTTCTGCTGTCAATCTGTCAACCTGACTTTCTCTTTGTAAAATCTGCTATCACACTGCAAATCCTGCTCCAGTTGTTATTTATCAGGCCAAACTGTTTGTTAGCCAAAGAAAGGATACAGAGTCCTGGTGCTGGACCGTCCTGGTGCAGATCCCGCTGTGGGCTTGCCAGAAACGGACGGTGTGGTCGTATCCAGCCGTGGCCAGAATGACCGGGTCGCTGCCCACCGTCCCCTGGTTCACATTCATGCTTCACTGCTGGCTGTCACAGCTCGGAGTGAGGCATGTATAACACTGCGCAGAAATACAGGAGACAGTCAGCTGCTGCAGTTTTCTGACGGTCGTTAAATGAACTTTAAACAGGAACGCAGTTTGTTGTCATTCTATGGAAATTACAGATGAACTTAGAACATACAGGCTAACGTTAGCAAAGCAGGCTAGCTATGTTTAAGGGCCTTGCAATTCAGAAAATTAGGTAACGCCTCTATTTCAAAAGCCAACACACTGAGACTGTAACGACATTTCATTGTACGACATGCTTTCTGACAATTTTCACCACAAAACACTACAATATGACAAGTTTGGATTACCTTCAGTTGTTCGTGTTGACGACAAATCAGTACGTCTCCGTAACATGTCCCATAGCAACATACGACGAAGATTCAAGAGTTCCGCTTTAATAACCAGCGCTTTGCCGCCATCTACTGACGGACTTTTGAACAGCAGGACGGAAAGTGTTAATTTACTTCCGCAAAGTAACCAGTAACTAAAGTTATGCATTAAATGTTGTGGAGTGAAAAGCGCAATATTTGCTTCTGAAATGTGGATTAGAAGTACAAAATAGCATGAAATATAATTACTACAAGGACATCACAGTTGTATTAACAGTAGGTAAAGCAAGGGTTGAGCAAATGTACCTTCAATCACGACTATTATGGTTGAAGTACTAATTGAGTCAACACACAAAGGTAAATATAACAGTAACTTTTATTAGAGAACTGTCTTATTTGTGAGTATGGAGTTTTAAAACCTGGCTGTTCATCAAATATCCATTCATGAACAATAACAGCTGATGAAGCTATTTGAGACAAAAAGCAGTTTTAAAAAGCAGATGAAGATGTTATTTAATATTGAAATAAATAAGTTAAATAAATACATAAATAACACAGAGAATATCTCTATTCACAAAACATAAGCCCACATGTGTAAATGACTCTTGTCCTGGTCAACATCTCAGTCAGAACAATACAACACAGCAGGTAATGCACTGCAACACAGCGGCCTTCCTGCTCCGTCAGTGTGTGCTGTGATCACAGACGCTGCAGCAGGGCAGACATGTGCTGTTTCACCTCTCCTGGGTCAGCCAGTGAGCAGGCCAGGACCACCCCCCTGATGCCACTCCTCGCTTTATTGGAGGGAAGTATCTACAATATATTACAAGACTCTTTAAACACATTGTACGCTTTAATAACTCATCCACAGAGCATAAAACTGAAAGCTACTGAACCTTCACATATATTTTGCATCTCTCCAAAAGGAACTTCCACTTCAATGCAGTCCGCTGGTCATCAGTCAAGCTGGAAAACTCCTCAGTCTGCAAACAGAGTTAAAGTGCTCTCCAGGACATCTTATTTGGAAACATGAATATAATACAGCAGCGTATGTTTTCTAATTCCTACACATAAAGGCTGCTGCATGCAGAATTGAGGCTGAATAATCAGCCTTCTATGATGTGGTACTGACCGTGCAGCCAAGTGCTTTTTCGGCCACTGGGCTCCTGAGCGCGCAGGCGTGCAGGGTGCCCGTGTGGTCTGTCAAGTCCACCAGCAGGTCAAAGCCTGTGGTGGCTGAAAAGGCCTGATCCCTCCCTGGACACAACTGGTTGGTGCAGCTCTGCAGGTCCTCCGTCGCCTGAAACTTACACCTGGAGCTGAGACAGGAGAGAAAACAGACGGATGAAGGACAGCAAATGATTGCACCCAGTCTGTGCACCTCTTTGAACTCACCACCGCGTCCTGATGACTTTTGAAACAGAGGAGTTGAGGTCGAGCTTGGAGATGAAGCTGTATGCGATGCCAAAGAAAACCTCCGGGTTCTCCTGGGCCTTCTGCTTCAGCTGGCTCACCGTGTACACGTCACTGATGGAGTCCACTGCAGAGACAAAAGCAGTCCCACACATCAGGTCTGCAGTCTTTCTCTTAGGAGAAGAGACAGCAACACAGGCTGCACTTAACATTGTCAAATTAAGTGTCATTTCATCACTAATTTTGGTCTTTTCATGAGATTTGATGATAGTAAGAAACACCTTTTAAAGCACAAACTATATGATTTTCCCATATTGTGGCCAGAACTTTTTAAAACCTTTACCTGTATCATGGAGTCCAATTAAGGCACACAGAGAGCCGTCTGTTAACATTATGACCCAAGAGGAAATATTAAAGAAAAAATAGCAGAAATAAGAGCTGAGGCCTCTACGTCTCCTCATTCAACAGTGTCAGAATGAGGAATTCTTCACTGTAACCTACCGGCCACATCCTCTGGCTTCTCATCTTGATCCAGAGCACCAGACTCAGACACTTCTTTAGCGTAGCTGAACAGCAGGCTGGCCTCTCTGGTGTCTGAGAGCAAATGATTTACAGCAAGAAACTGGTTGCTTTCCCAGAATAGCATTTCATTTCTTTGTGATCACTCGCACAATAGATATTTATGTCAGATCCTACGTTTCTGTGCACGCTGCTGTGATATCTTACCGGGATTGACGGTGATAATGGTTTTTGAGTTAACAGTTGCTGCCATGCTGTTGCGAAAGCTGTCAAAGCTAATCTTCGCGTCGGCTATGAAGAGCACTTTGAATGAAGAATAAAAGTTAAAACAACAGTAAGTTATCTTAAACATAAACACACAGTTAGGGCTCAGATATCCGCCTCCATGTTTCTCTTCAGTACAGTATGCTAATGGGACGTGACAGGCGGGAATAACAGTTAAATAAAGATTCATTTTGTGGCCGAGAGTGAGCAGCAGCTGTTAACCTACCCGTCTCCTTTGGTATCAAAGTTTGCATGAGCTGAATGGCTTCTCTGTCCCAGCTATGAGTGAAACAGAGGTCAGGGAGTTACTCAGGGGAGAGTGGAAATCAAACACACATGCAGGTTAATCGAAAGCTTCGTGTCACCAGAGCAAATTTTTGCGGTAACCCAAAGATACACGGCAGCGATCCAAGGGGCCAGTGAGATGGAATATGGCAGGAGAGCAACACAAGTAATAAATCTGTATTCATTTTCCAAATTAATAAACGAGCATGACGCACCAGACGAGAGGGAAGGAAGAGACGGAGTCATCAAAGAGCTTCACTTCCAGCCTCTGCCCTTTGCGTCTGTCTGAAGTGGTGAACTGCTTCATCTCTCCAATCTGCCAAACGTAAACACAATCATCTGACGCTCCTATCACAACATCGTCCCTCCCTGTAAGAAACGCAGTGACATTAAGCGCAGGGTCTGGCCTCTCTCTGAACTCGAGGCATGTCTTTAGGGCCATTATGGAAGGTCGTTATATTCAAAGGCAAACAACGAGCCCAGCGCCACATGACCACACGGACAAAGCAGACACAATGCGGTCTATTAGGCAATGATGAGATATGGACTAAGCAAATTTAGAAATCTTTGATATGCTTGATTTTCATCCACACTCATTGTCAAAAAAACGTCCCACTTCGTGCTTATCAGGCCTCCCGCCGCGGCCTTCACGACAGGTTCCAGGACTTTTCCATGACTGGCCTTTAAAATGTTACATGGGACCACGTTTTAACCACCCTTCCCTTCTCGTTAATGTTGTTTTGAAGCTAAGGAAAATTTAACAACCTATTTTCCACCACAGTTGAGATTACTGTGGAGAAAAGACAGCTGAAAAACCACAATCTAATGCAACCAGTGTGTGAGGAAGATGGAAAATACATTTTGGTTTCTCAATAAGCTTATCAATTTCCCTCATGTTTGCTGTTTGAAAATCACCTCTCTCAAATCAATGAGATCCCCCCAAATTTCATTAGCAGTTGGAACCATCAACAACCAGCATTTATCTGATTGCAAATCACGACTATTGGCAGGATTCAAAGTGATTTCATAAGACTCTGATACTGATTGCATTAAAAAACAAACTGATGGCTCTTAGTACACATGAGCAAACATCCAGCCTAAACCACGCTGATAGACAACTTTGAGACACATTTTTCTTCTCAGCCAAATATGAATAAAGCTGCATTATGACTCCGAATATGTCCTCCACAGCCACTTTGTCAGTCCTACTGGATCAAAGTGCTGATCTTGTCCGCTAAGACAAAAAATAAGTCAAAGAAATGCTTAAACTGATATATATAAAAGCATGAATGCAAAGGTGTGCTTCTCCTTTAAAACTATTAAATACTGAAAGACTGAGGCCTTAACGCGCCCTACCGACTTCACTGCAGCCAGCACATTTATCACTGTGCCATCCAGCCTCTCTCCATTGGCCACAATGTCTCCCAGAGAGTAGAAATCTCTGGAGTCCTTCACTGGCAGGTGGATGAGCGGCAGCACCCTGTTGATGGTGTCTATGTCAGCACACAGACACACCTGGGAATGAGCCTCGGTCACCAGCAGCCTGTACAGCCTGAGACAACAGATGCAAGCCTTTAAACCAGAGTCCCTCAGAGGACATTACACATGGTTACATCACATTTTACACAGCATTACACTGTGTTAACCTTACTGCCCTTCGGCTATTGAAAAGCACCGCAGGCTGGGGTTGACTCTCCTGTAACATCTGTAATCTAAGTGTTTATTACCCTGGTGTTGACGGACAGAATCTGTCCCCTTTCTCTGGGTCCTTGTTGGCAACTAAAGGATTTTCGATGACCACTGGAAAAAACAATAAGAAACAGTCGTGCTTGGTGTAACTGGATTTTCATTCTCCAATTAAAGAAATGTGTTCCAAGATGCTGATTTTACTGTAATTAATATATAAAGATAGACATATATTTTGCCACATCCACAAATTCTGAAGGATTTTAAAGATTGTGGGAACTTCCTCACCACAGTCTCCAACGCTGAAGCTGTTGGCGAGCCCGTTGATGTATGCATCATTTCCCCAGGCGCTCACATTAATGAAGAAGTCAGGTGAGTCCTTAACGGTGAAGCCAAAAGTGAATCTGTCTGTACCAATATCTGTGATTCAGACACACAGTATAGGTTCAGTTAATGTTGAAGTTTAATCGAAGAGGAGAGAAATAGGATATTCATTCAGGCTATCTATTGTCCAGAAGAGGGGGCTGGTGTACAAGACACTGAGGTGCAGTGCTGTTAGAGGAATTTGTCATTGAAAGGAACAGTTTAGGTTTACCAATTCAAGAAGATACATACTTTTTCTGTCAGGAAAGCTTTTGACATCAGTTTTCCCAATGATGACGCCTGCCACTTTCTAAAAAACAAAACGAAACAAAACGAAACACACACACAAAAAAAAACACAACAAGGACAATAACAGTATGCAGACTTCACAGTTTACAAAATGAAGAGGCCTGAAACACACCCCGTTTCTCCAGTGTACAATTACCCCTTGCTATTAGACTCTGATTTGTTTTAAGTGCTGCTAGAAGAAGAAAAATATATTAAAATTGCTGTAACTGACTGAAAATCATCTGAACTCACCGGATGGGAGAAGTTGGGATGCAGCTCTGAGATGGCAATGTAGGTCTGAGCAGCCATTTTGTTTATTTATTACTTTTCAATTACATTTACAGAGCCTATAAAATTGAGTTTAAAAAACAAAACAAAACAAAACAAACAAACAAACAAACATTAATAAAACAATGAGGGTGAACATTTGAGTATTAATTCTACGTGGATAAAAAGTATTCATCTCCCTTTTTTCTAGGAGACATCAGCTTAAAATAATACACAAAAGTAGCCAACTTGTTAATTAAGTGGTTAGCTAGCAGTGAAACAAAGCTAACGCTAACTGACATGTTCACTGTCAACACTCCTCTAACTGACAGCTTGAAGTGACTGTGGAGGGACTTTATTAAATTCGTTTTAAGTCTAGTTTGACTTCAAAAGCTTATTTTCAGCTGTACGTAAGATAGTTTACTGTTTTATTTTTATTCTCACCTGGGTAGGTTCTCCTCACAGTCTAATCAGTTTTTCGAGGCTTAGTTATCGCACGCGACAGAATTTGTAGCGATGATGCCTTCACATACAGTCGGAAATGTTACGATTTCAAGTAAAGCTGATCTTATGGTGAAAAAAGGATCAGTACAGAGGCTTTGTCACATACTGATAGATATGATTTTACAATATGTTTTAGAGCAGGCTCTATATGTCATATACAATATTATGGGATATGTTCTCACCTAATTGTCGCAACAAATTAAATAACCTCTAGCAAATAAATGTGGTTAAATTAATTCAAATGCCTGATGCTAGTTTCTTATCCTTATAAGGCCACTAACAATACAATAGTTTCCTAAATTTCTGTTTGTGAGAAGCACACAAAGACAAACATGCTTGCATGCAACAATTTTTTCTTCCAATTCATCTAATAAGAATTTTTATGGATGGTTAAATTTATGAAAAAGTCTATTATTTGACGATGAAAGTTTCTCCTCTCTCTGTACAGCTGAGCAAACCTGCACAACATGGGACTGAAAAATACAACTGCTATCACTGTCCATCAGTGATAGCAGTTGACTGGAAACTGTCAGTGTTACACACATTCACCTCACAAAAACACACACACATATCACATTTGTACACAATTTGAGTCAATACATTCAAAGCCTCAGTGTAAAACATCCCTGCACCTCAGACTTTGATATTACCTTGATAATCCATCCCAGTCATCACTCACATCATGGGATTTGTTCTCAAACGCCTTTGCTGAGATGAATCTGACAGTTTCCTGGTATGTTTTGATGGCTGCATTTGACATGTGATACTGTCTTCTACACCTAAGCAGGAATCAAAAGGTGTAACAGTTAATCCTTATTCAGCTTCACACAGCCTCGCTCCTCTTCCGTGGTGACTAATCTTTGCGGTCGGATATCTCCTCCCTGTGACTAATGTTGATTTTCAGGCAGTAAAATGTATGTTGATGTGATTCTACGGTCAATGTGTTCCTAATCACTGCTAAACACTGCACTGTAGCTGCCAAGAAGGCATTTCATAACACCAAAACAAAGTCAACATGGTGGGATACGTCCTCGTCAGACAGCCTGGTGGTGAACGTTCCATCGACGTATTGATGGACTTTGTATAATTTTGTATAATGTGAAACAGGACTGATTAAATACATTTACCTACACGGAAGAATCGATTTGCTTTTTTGCACCAGTGGCCTGGCTATTCAAATGAAAGAAAATTTCAAATTCTAATTTCATTACGTTTTTCTGCCTGCAGTTTGTGAGTCCATTAATCACAGCGGCATTGTAAAGCATCATCGGATAAATCAAGCGACTCCAACTTTTGGGTTGATGATTTATCCATAATGAATATATGGCCTCTGTTAATCTGCCATCAATCATGCTTTGAGCCAATATTCAGTTGGCTGTTTTGAAGTGTTTTTAATAACTTATTTTGCTGTCTTCATGATAAGCAGTCATAAGGTCTTGCTCATCGCTCCTGGTGGCCGGGCTTTACTGAGAGCAGGGCAGGAAGTGTTGCATCTGCGGGGCTGCACACAGTCACTGCAGGAATGTGCTGTGATTGGGTGGCCTCTCTGCCACAGGTCGGCTCCCTGGAGGGCCTGCAGCCGTCTGACCGCTCCTCGGCTATTAATCCATCATCTCACTGTGTGTGTGTGTGTGTCTGTGGATGTGTTCTGCCATGCATGTTAGAGGGTAGGGCTCTAGGTGTTGTGTATACACCTACTATGTTCATTGTCATGGAGGCACGATGAACACAGGGCTGTTTAAAGTGCACAAATGAGTCTGCACTGAAAATGAGGCATAATAACTGCAATCAGAGATGATACTTTGCGTGATTGTAATGTTAAAATGCTAGCACGCCTTCAAGTGCAGCCTAAGGCAGTAACACACCGTCAGGCTTGCTGTGTTGGAGGTCCTCAGCACTGGGTGAAGCTGATTGAATTATGCAACTTATCCATCTCAACTGAACGAAGCAGACTGTTCATTTCTGTGCTGTTCCTCAGTGGGACATCGTCGTCTCATGAATACATTTGTGGCTTCTTAGGAAAACTGCACACGCTGGGCGGCTTGGAATAAGACGGCAAACTTCATTTGGAAACACGGACGTCACATCAGAAATTCAAACACCACATTCAGAACGTTTCATGAGCAACGTGACTGTTTTCATAGTTAAGCTTTCTCCTTTATGTCCCTATTGTGTTATATGCAATAAACTGTATGTGAATGTTGTCATTTGTGTGTCCTGTGCTGCCCTTTTGAACAGGCCTCTCTCATCAGGCTTTGTGGGTAAATGATGCAGTATAAAATATAAATAGAAAATAAAGAAGAAAGAAAGAAACACATTTACTTTATTAAGGCAGTTTTAACAAGCAAGTTCACCACAAACAAAGACAAAACAAAATGACTCTTTTCAAACCTTTAACTCAAAGTACTAAATCAAAAATTGGAGCCCAAAGCTAAAACTAAAAATATTCACTTTCACTGACACAAAGGGAACCACACCCACCCCTCAATGATAAGATATTTCTGCTTTTCTTGCCTGCTTTTTATATCCCAGTTGTAGAGAGCAACAAAGTACATTCACTTAAGCACTATAGGTACAATTCTGAGACAAATAATGACACTTATTACTACATTTATGCACACAATTTTAATTTGACAGCTATGGTAACTAACTGCTTTGCTGAACATTAGAATATAAAACACGATGCACTGATCATTTCCCCGCTGTGGAATCAATTAAGTTTTATCTTATCTTGATATGTACTATATTAAATGACCCAAAAGCATATGAATTAGCTCCACCTCAACCAGCTACAACATTAAAAGGCTGCTCACATGTTAATGCATCAGTAGTAAAAACACTATCCAATAATAAGATGTTGAATTATATAACGCAGACAGGAGCCTTTCTGCTACTTTTTGAGACTTTAACCATATTTTGCTGGTCATACGCTCTTGTACTTGAGTTTTTTTAATGCAACTGTCCACTGGACCTCCACGATGGCACCAGACAGGAGATTTGTGGTTCCGCTGCACGCCCTGTGTAAAACACGAGAAGAGAGGATGAAGCACAGACACCGGCGACTGCTCAGAGGCATGGCAACACAGAGACAACACAAAGCCAAGCTCAGGTCCTTTGAGAGCTGCGTGGATTCAAAGGATGTGACAGCTCCAGTTTTCTACTCTAGTTTTCAGCTTGTTATTTTTTTGTCGAACAACAGAGCTACATTGACTTACGGCTTGATCTTAATGACCATTTGTAATCAGGGAGTCTAAAAACTGGTGTTTATATACCCAAATGTGATGCATCAAAAAACCCCTACACATGTGGCTTTACACTATTGTAATTTAGGAAGTGGGCAGACAAGCTGGAGTACTTGGTACTTGGTTAGTGCATCAAAGGGTTTTACATGCAAGTATGCACATTTGCAGAATGTATAAGCACACACACATAGACAATAGAGCTATTGTGAAGATTGAAATAAGTTATGTCGGTGCACCAACCTGAAAGAGATATTCTGTAAGGATCTAATGGAACCAATCATCATTATTTTATTGAATCCGATCATTAAAACATATTGGTCCGTATGAGCGCCGCTTGGTGAGCAATATCTTGGCATGACCCAAACTTCTACATCCAAGTATAGCTTTTGCAGTTGTTGGCAGCGGTCTGTGCAGTCTTTATTGGCTTCCAGAAGTGGAAGACGTCCAAACTACAAGTATGTGTACTCTGTAATTTCCCTGCCACCTGTGTGACTAACTATACTGTATGGCTGCTGCACCGTTGGGTCTGCTCACAGCCATTGAATCCAGCTGGGCCCTGGTGGAACAATGCACTCTGTCTCCTCATCCCCATGTCCAGTGAGGGCAGGGGGGTGGGGTGTGTGACTGTGGAGGAAACCTTAAATGATGTTAATAACATGCTGTTGAAAAGGAGCACAAAGACAGAAATCAGTGGCATGCATGATGTCAGATCCCATCATTATGCCACCACGCTGAGGTAATGGGAGGAACACTGCGGCATCGGTCATGTTATTGCTATGAGTCCTCTTGTTTTGCAGGTCTGACCTATGAGACTTAAGCTAGACAGGAAACATAACATTACATGACATAAAAGTTACAACCAAAGTGAGGGCGGGGGGGACTAGAAGTGACAGTGTCGCAAAACATGACTGAACTGAAACGTTTCTGTGGCCTGTTTTCAGTGAACATTTGCATGCTGTTAAGAAACGAAAGCTGCTTTGATGCAGCTGTGGTTTGGGTGCTTTCATGTTGCCATCTACACAAAACAGGTAACACCACCTGCTTCACACCCAGCTCAGGCATGTTTTCTTGTTGTTTTCATATTGTCTGCCTTGCTCAGTTATGACCTTAATCCAGAATGGGGGATTATGGCAAAGCCTTTTAACACTGAATCAGTCAGACAATGCAGACATGCTGCTGTTTAGCAGGTACAGTGTTTACCATCATACAACAGTTGCAATGTGGATAACAATCCAAATTGCATCACAATCCACAGCAAAGAAATGTGAATCGTAAAGGAAATAGTTTTTTTTAAGTTTTTCAAAACACTTTCTACATGCACACACATCCCTCCAGCTCCTAATGTTTTTTAATTTCTAATCTGAATTTGGAACATAGCAAGATGTTTTATGGACAATAGCGAGGTATTGTTCACTCATCCTGAATCTTGATTTTCAGTTCATGAGCAGCTTGTTCAAATATGTGCGTGTGTGCATATGTAGCTTTTAGTATCGAGTCCCAGAGCATCAGTCAATTCAGACTTTTTATGCACTGAGACAAAAAAATCCCGCCTGATATACTGCCACTGTCAATGTAACGTTACCCAGAGAAAGCATTTCATCATTTTAACTGTGGAATGGTGCAGAGCTGTATTTCAGCTACATCAAAGCCTGTCCTGCTGTCCCAGTCTATCACAAATGTCTTCACAACATGCACTGTTTAGGTAGTTACCCTCTGACAAGCCCTGACAGAATTATCTCGCTCCAGATTTGACCCTAAGAGTCCTTTTTCAAAATCTAAAAAAAAAAAAAAAAAATCTTTGAAGTGTTTTTTCTTCCAAAAATGAGGGTGGAAACACATTTCTTCAATTATCACTGAGTGATATATGAAACAGAAGCTTTCATTTCTGCTGCTGCATATGTTCCACCGAACAATGAAATCATTACATTCTGGAGCATCGCCACTGAAAGCGGTACAAAGCAGGACACAGTTTCACGCTGTAAGGGCATTTATGAGCTGATTGTTAAATGATTTCAGTACCGCATTGTTTAGGTGCTGATTTTATATGACTGATGTTCTGTGTTAAGCATCATCTGTATGGCCTCAACATATGCAGACGACTGCTTTTCTGTTATTATTTATAATGGATTGTTTCACTGGAGAGTGAAATATGTAATACTTGAATAAGAGTGACCTCAAGTGTGGTAAAATACCTACTGTTTGGAATATAAAACTCATTATTCTGTATTATTGGACTTATTGTAAGAATGTGACTTTCCAGTAAAGAACCAGATTTAAGCATGAATCTCATATATTGTTTTTTTTACCAAATGTGGAACGAACACTGGAATTTATGTCCTCTAATTTACTGGTGCCTTGGTTAGAAATGCTCAGTATTTTTATTCATATCCATTGTTTATGTTCATTCTGTGGTTATAAGTGTCTCTCTTTCTCTCTTTCCCTTGTTACTTATCATAGTGTTGATCTGTTTACTGCAGGACTTAATATGCAGAATAACAAACTTTGATATTGTCATGTCTAAAGATCTCAAGGTTGTTCTGCTCATTAACAATAGATCTACTGTTGGTGCTGTACATAAGGCGCTGCTGCTCAGAGGATGTTGAACAGTTGTTTCTCTGTTGCTCGGGCTAATAGAAAGCCCTTTAATCTACCAGGAACATCACAGCATGAGTGTGTCTGACATGTATTTTTTGAGGTATCTGTTCAGTCTCCAGTCACCCATTAAAAGATGGCCAGACATATGACATGTGTACTAAAACAAGTAGTTGTAAATATTAAAGGCACAGCTGGACATTTGGCAAATAGGATTTCTTGCCAAAAGTCAGTTTAGAAGATCAATATCTTTAATCTGGCATTAAATATGAAGCCATAGCCAGTTAGCTAACATGCACGTGTTTTCTTACACATTAGCCGAATTAGATGAGCGCTATCTAACTTCATCTTATACACAGATTAGTTTATTTTTATTAAGTGCATCTGTTCCTCTGACTGCATGTACATCTCCATGCTCGTGTGTGCGTGCAGAAATGTCTGATCACCAATCAGTGATTGCAAGTTTGCTTTTGTTTCAGCCAGTGTTTGACCAATGAAATAAATGTTTTCAGATCAGTTTGGGTTTTCATGTCTGTTGGTAGGGCAAACATGCGTTCCCCTCACTGGAAAAGATGACTGACTGAAGCTGTTTTGCGCTCTGCCACCCTGCAGTTGTCATCTGCTGATCCCCTCATGGTGATTCTCCCGGTGTTTGTTTCGTGACATCTGCAGAAAGTATAGCTGAGGCGAGACTGTTCAATTTAATCAAACTTGGTAAAGCTCATTTTCAGTGGTTGTTTCTATAGTGATGTAACAGGTTTGACAGCTGACTGTGAAGCCTATCTCCAAACATGCACAGGGTAAATGTGAAAAGATCACGGCACGCACGAACAGTTGAGCTGCTGTTAGGGTTATGGCATGTCTTACCGCTCTAAAACAGCTCAGCTTGCATATCTTTTTAACGTGTTCATGAAATTTGAATTTGAAACCAAAATTACAGGTGTGAAACCTCCCCTGGACCAAACAGCTGAACATGGGGTCAGACATGTGGAGAGGAACACATGTTTAATTGACATTTTGTCCGTCGATCTTGTAAAGACCCAGTCGGAAAAAAACAAGGATGAGAGGAAGAGGAATTGAATTGAAGTGACAACACACGACATCAGACAAATACCACTCTACAGACAATTGCAAGTATACAGACGCAGCTCATGGAAGTGATGACGACAGGACATAGATATGTCATGGTTTTCTGTTTTTAAGAGACCAGATGTTAAAACAAATTCTGAAGGAGTGAGTTATCTGAAAGGCTCTGATGCAAGAGAAAAACATCAAAAGCGGACTTCTACGATACCACTGCAGAAATGGCCGTAATGAGTCTTGCATTGCAGCGCTGCACTGATGCATTAGATGCCTGTAAGAGCGGGCCATGCCGCCCTGAACCCGTATCCTTTTGGATGTCACTTAGGCCTTCTTCAAACCAAACTCTGCCATTAGAGGGAAAAGGCTCCGTCTCATCTGTCTCTCCCAGTCTTCTCTCCTTGGGATGGTACTAACATCACATATGGAAGACATCATGCTGTTACAGAGCCGCTCTCCTCACCAAGCACTAATAACAGTGTGGCTATGGGTTTAATAAAAAGGAATGGAACGAATTATGGCCCCATCCCAGCCAGGGCCATCATGTACTGCAGCGCATTAGCGTGGCCTCAGCAGTCAGTCCAGACCAGCAGAGACTGGGAGGGATGACAGAGAGAGCGGGGGAGGATGTGACTGGGAAGGGCCAAGCTTCCCAGCAATAACCAGTCAGGCTTTTAGGGTTCGATGGTGTGGTGGAGAGTGGGAACACACAGAGAGATATATAGAGGGAGTAAGCCTGCGGGCAGCACAGAGACAGTCTCAGCTTGGGGTAATGGAACGTCAACAGCAGTTTCACAGAGGATGTTAAGCTGAGTCTTGATTAAAGTGGAAGTGAGAGTATGTCGTGCTCAGCTAAATAAGTGAATAAATGAAAATGCAGAGAAAGTCTGGGGATAAAACAGAGAAGAAGCCAGCGAGGATGAGAGGAAATCAGAAATAAGTGGAGCTGCAGGAATGTAAAAATGGAGACGGAGAAATTAATGATTGATTGAGTTAGTAACTTAAAATAATAGGCAAAAGGAAGGGTCACAAGGTGAGGACGGGAAGGAATCAAAAACATGTTCAGAGACACAAAATTATGTCTTTTTCCAGTTTTTTTTTCATCTTCTAAAATAAAATACTGATTGTAAAATAGTGGAAAGTTTTGCTTTTTCATGCTTCCAAAAATCCCTCAAAATTTTAACAATACTTCATATTTAATATTCACGTTTTAAAGCATTATTTGAAGTCAATAAAAACAACAATTATGAGGAAAATTTGTGGGCCCTTGTATGACATCTGAGTATAAATTCAGCTTGGCAGCCCTCAAGTGCGGTAGACAAAATAGCAGAAACACTTCATAATATAATCATGCAGTAAATAACAGTTCAGTAAGTCTAGTTTGTGGTATTAAAAATCATGTTAATTGCATTTGATTGAGTGTAGATGATGGTCTATATGTAACCACTCTCTTTTTCCACATGCTGTTTAGCACATTTTGTCATGATCTATGAGACATTCACTCGACTTAACAAACTGTGTAATTTTGCCTATTTATGTTAACTTTAAAACTCATTGAAAAGGTGAGACATCCATTAAAGCTGACATTAATTCAACATAATATTGGTCATTAGCTGCCGTGTAACTGTGATATTCAGTAGTTAGTGACTGATCTAGTGTCAGCTAGACCCTTCCCGGCAAAATAACAGTTTTATTTTATTTGACATAGCTGTCTTGACACTCACAGGGAGCCTCACCCTGACATTTCACCTCTCCTGGGGGTTTCAACCCCACTAGTGAGACCACCTTGGAGTTTCACCGCAGCGACTGCCATCTTAATTTCCTCATTGCATCGTCGTCTATTTACGTAAATGTGAAAAGTCAATCAGGCTTGATTAAGAGAGCGACAGAGCAGATGAAGACGCGAGCGAAGCAGTTGGCAGGGAAAGTGGGTGCTGGTGCTTCATGGGTGGGCAGCCCGGGCCTTCTCCTTCAGCTCAGCATGCAGCGACACGTCTGTCCTCCGGTCAGCTGCCAGCGCAGGAGATGACAGGTTAGTTCAGACCCACAGCAATGCGGCGAATCCTAATGGCTCCATCAGGACAAGTGCACTGTCTGTTATGTTATATTCCAGCCTCTGAGTTTGACCTGTGTGTCACTGTTTCAGCCTCTGCCTGTGATTAAGCCTGTGAAGGCAGCAGACTTATTTTTGACCTGTGACCGTCTGGGTTATTTCAGAGGTTAAATTCAACAATTTTGCTACCGTCTCCCTCACCTTTTTTACTGTGGTCACTTGATATGGACCTCCATGCCAGCTCACCGTCTCTGTCTGGAATTAAAACAAGTCTGTTTCATTGAACCCACACAGGCATCTGTTATATTTGGATTAGGAGACACCAACTCGCCTGATTTGCTCTCCCACTCTCTTTTTGGGACATTTATTTTGACCTCTAAGTCGTTTTCCCCTTCACTGTCAGTGACGTTATACTTTGGACCACCAGAGTTGGGCTTCTGGTATTTCACTCTGGCCTGGATTACATACCTATATGTAGGAATAATTTGATCTAGAAGGATTTTCTTTGAAAGGGCTCATTGCTGCTCAGCTGAATCGGTTAACTACTGTGATAAAATGATGCAGAACATTTACAGGAATAGTATAAAGGCATTTCAGACAGTGACTGAAAGCTAATTCATCCTTAAAAGATCATTTGGGAAATTTCCAATCTTGTTTATTTTCCAATAACAACTGATATGAGTGTAAATGGGGACTCATTCATGAATAAGTGCCAATACAGTCCTCATATTAACAACACAGTCACTGTGTAATTGATTTCCTTTAGGCCTCATGAACACTCCAGTGTGTTTTACTGATCAGCACCAGCGAGCTGCAGCCTGGAGAGCAACTGCTACAAATGCAACGGCGTGTCAAGTTGGCCCAAGATACATTTGTGTTGTAAAAATATATATTAACTCAGACACACATGTATGCATGGGTGGCCGCGGAGATGCCACACACACACACACACACACACACACACACACACACACACACACACACACACACACACAGAAAATCACATACATCTGCTCACCATCCTTGTAATTGAGGGTCCATCAATATCATATTACCTGTTCCTTTAGCTGCCTATTGATCACGCCTGCAGCCGCTGTTCATGTGCTGGTTACGATGTGCTCTATTACCTGTGTGTTAGTGTCAGCCTCTCAGATCGGGGTGGTGGGATTGACGGTGCGCCATGGGAGCGTCGGGCAGTGGGGGTATTATGGTTTGTCCAGGCTATCTCCAATTGATCTCAGGGAATGCGAAGTGTCTTTGGAACAGATGGACAGCTTATGGAGCACGTTATGGTGGCCTGGATGTATGGAGTCGGTTTTGACCAGCACAGGTCTCTGGAGGCTGAAACTGGAAGGTATAACAATTGTTATAATTTTAACAGCTCATCATGTGCATTAGGCGAGATACACTGGTTTGATGCATGCTGGAAAATCTTGCTGAATCAGTACAACAGTGCTTTTATTGAAATGCTAACATCATTATGCTAACGTTTTACATTTCCAAATAAAATGGTAGAAAGTATATATAGTGCTCTTGATAGAAAGGAGGCAGTGACTTCTGTCAGAGTCTGCAAAATCCTCAGAACATTGTTAGATTAACCTGTCGACTGAAGTTCTTCCCAGAAGCTGAATGACTTAAATAAAATCAGAACCTCCATCATGATTTGCCAATATCAGATTTGTATTAAAAGGTCCAATAAAGGTCTGGTATTTCAGTCTGTCCTTGAACAGCCTATTTGTGTGGGTTTCCAGGACGTGAAGGTTCACCTCCAGACAAGACCAGACGTCAAGGTCTATAACAATCTTTTAGTACGAAAATGAACTTTTATTGTGGAACATGTGCGGCTTTATCAGTGCTTCTATTACCTCTTTTTAAACATTTCTAGACAGTGCTATGGGCTTACTGATGAATTAGATGCCTGACTTGACCACAGGGTTCATTGGTTATATCAAAGCAGTCATTTCATATAATTAAAAACAAGCTATCAGTAATAATATTTGTCTTTCCAACCTCTTCTCATGTATTGAATGCTATTTAAAGTCATTTGGATTAATGGCAATTTCATGGGTATATAATTTTTCTCTTTGTTAATTTCTGGTTTCTCTTATCCCTCAAACCAAACGATGTCAGTCTGATGTCTGAGTGTCTGTCTAAGAGTGACAGATATGACTGAACTGCATAATATGGACATTATGGCCGGAAAACAATGTGATATCTGGGAGTCGATGAAAAGTAATTATGACTACATTGTCAGTACCTTATCATTTTTATTGATCATTTAGACTGTGAATGCTAACCACATCTGTTTGTAGTTATAGTTGGTGATCTTCTATCGCAACTTGTGTGTTTCCCTTCATGGAGGGAAAGGAAAAGAAAGATGGAAAATGTGTGTGGCTAACGATTTCTATTTTTCTTGGGACCTCTCGTCTCATTTCTTTTCACGGTGTTGAAGGCCTGACCTGGATGCTGGACTCATTCCTTCTTTCTCTATCCTTGTCTAATTGGCAGCATCTCATCTTTTTGCTCTACCCCTCTGTCTCAATCACCCTGTAGCCATCTGCATCAGTCTGCCTCTCTCTCTCTGCCTCACCCTCTCTTCAGCAATGCTAGTGTCTGTAAATCGTGTGCTGGTGTGTGTCCGTACTCGTGTCTTCTCGTGTGTGTGACATGCTTCTCATTGAACACTATCCGTAAATCTCTGACCTCTTTGCAGCCTCCCAAGTAAAGCGCTCTGATATTAAATAATACGACTTGGGGAGGTGATCTGGTCCCCTGTCAGGCCCCTGAGGGATGAGATGTGATGTTGCTCCCATCTCCGGCTCCAAAGTGGGAATTAACTGTAGCCTGGCTCCCAGCAGTACACAGGAAGAGGTCGCAGCCTCCACTGTGCTTGTGTAATCACTGGAGATAATAAAGCTTCATGATCTTTACTCATACCGACAGATAATATTTGCTTATGCTGAGTTACTGACATTCAGTGAGCACACACTGAGTCAGCGTCGGCACACATGGACCAACATGAGTTTTTGACAGGAAAATAACTGGCTACTAATAAGTATTGTTGCACTGATGGACATTTTTAGACATTTTTGGATTAAAAGTCCAAGTAACATTAGCCAGCTAACATTAACAGAGCTGTTACCAAAGTTTACACAGCGATGCTAAAGCAGTATGCACTGCAGCGCACCGGCTGGTCTAGTTTTATGACAAATGTTAGCATCAGCTAGTTAGCTAGCCTAAAGGGTTAGAGCTCATTGTGAGAAAGAAGCATCTTTTTTGTTTGTTTTATTTTACTAACTGTTTAAGGTTAAAGGAAAAGTATGAAACCATGTATTTGTTTTCTTAATTATTTAAGAACAATGTTATTTATTGATGTATTCAGTCATATTTTTGACTGGTCTAACATTTTACTGCATGTTGTCAGTGTTGGGACTCCATAGCATAGCCTCTGAAACCTTTAAACCATCATCTGAAACTACAAAATACCAAAAAACATTAAGCTAGAAAAACAAATAAAATTGAAAATAAGCTAATAAAAATCTGAAGAACACTTTTATGCAGGGTGGTAGTCACAAATATTAAATAAAAGTCACTGATAAAAACAACCACAAATAAATAAATAATGAAATAAACTGAAAGATGTAAGTAAAATGAAAAGAAAAATAAATGCAGTTTTTACTATTTCAGTATTGTCAAGGATGAGCCTCTAATAAGTTATAACTTAGCCATAACTATCCAATAAATACATTTTTATCAACAACAACAGGAGCAATAATGTTGCTGAACATGCCTGAGAAAACATTTTTTTTTTTTGCATGCGAGCAGGAGTTTTTACTTTTCCTCTCTGCATCGTCCCCTGAGCTGCTGAAAGACGATCACGTCCCCGAAGACATTCTCTGTCTCCTCATCGAGAGCGAGAGGAAACTCCATCTGACTTAAGAGAGCCTTCAGAGAGAGAGTCCAGCGTACAAGAGGAGATCTGACTCCCCAGACATCTGCTCCGTAGAATGGCATCTGATTTACCTTTTGCTGCTGAGGGAAAACCAAAGGACGGGAGGGAGCGAGGGAGGGAGGTATGAGGGAAAGGAATGGGATTTAGAGATCTCTGCTGCCTCATACATGCAATCACATCTGCCTGTGACATGTTTTACATCAATGTAACTAAAGAAGAGTCTCGGCGTTGTCTGTGAAGTAAACTGGAGTGAGCAGCCTGTCGAACTGTCAGAGCGCAGGCTGCAGAGCACAGGGTCCAGAAACAGCTGCGTAAAGGCAGGCCCTTCACATGGAGTGAATCACTGACATAGCAGGCTAATGAGCACTGAGGAAAGTATAGGGAAGAAGAAAAGTGAGCAGATGAGGTGGTGGTGGTGGTGGAGGTGCTGGTGGTGGTGGAAGTGGGGGTCAGTCAGGGTTCCTAGGTTAAGTGCTTAAGTCTCACATTGCTTCAGTCCTTCTGTTAGGAACATTTTCATGAGTTGTTTCTAATTTAATTTAGCTCAATCTTCCTCAATAAATTCTAGGTATTAAATTGGTTAATTATAAATTAATTATTTAAAAAAAACTGTTTAATAAAACTTTTGTATAGTTGGATTTTTTGCTGTTTTGTTTGAAGGTTTTGGTTTTTCTATCTTCAGTGTGAAGCTGAACATGTGAAATATTTTCTGTTATGTGTGTTTGGATGAACACATCATAAATAATAATATCTTTTGCTCCACTACCGCTGAAAATGCTGTTTAATCAAATTTGTCTTAGTTTGAAAAGTTGTTTAAATTATTCTATTTTTTACACAGTTATTCTAAAATTTCACTAAATCATCAGTAATTGTCAACAAATCGTTAATAATTAATTGCCGTAGCACATTATCAAAAATAGCTGAATATCCCCAATAGGACAACTATCCTCTCTCTAATAATTTGTCCGTTTCAGGACTCTGACATGCACTTTAAGGGTCAAAGGTCATCCATAGATACCCACAGTGGGGTCAGCTTCATTAGGTGTTAATGACCCTCCCTGGGGGCAAGTCGTCAGCTGTGGTTTCTACCTTTTGTTTTAGCTCAGCCTTTTTTTTTTTCATGATATAAGACAACCTGTTCCCAAACATCATAACGAAGCATATTAAATGCAGCTCTTTTAATGTGTTCATCTGGCTGTTTCTTCTCTTTTTCTGTCTCCTTCCGCTCCCGAAACGTTAAATGACTGGACCACCAAACATCTTGGATCCGAAGCGGCACAAAACCTCATTGAACTGGCTCTGGTGAACATATGGTGGAATCAATGAGAGGGTCCATTCATTAAGCAAACTGTCATCAGGGGGCCGTTCAAATGGAAAATAGCATTTACCAGCATGGAGTGCAAGGACTTGGATTTATTCCCAGTGATTTGTAATTAATGTATGGTACATGTCTTTGTTCTTCCCTTGATCTGCTAATTAGAGAGGATACTCGGGTGCAGATCCTCTCTGCTTGGCTGGAGGAATGCGGCTCTTGCAGCCAAAACCAAGTGTTTTCTCCTAATTTGAAGCTTGCTTGTCAAAGCAGAGAAGGCCTCATATTAAACCAATCACAGGCTGTATGATTTGGCGTCCATTCAAGCAATTATGATAAACAGACAACAGCAGGACGGAGAGTTTGAAGGACGTGGTTTTGATGTTCAAGGCTTTGATTCCAGCTTTTGAACTGACCAAGTTCTTGTTAGCGGGGTACGAGTGAGATGCAACAGTCCTCTGGCTCTCGAGAACGGGCCTCTGGTTCAATCACTGTACTGTCAGTGCGTACCCTCCAGAGGTGTGTTTAAAAGGCTTTGAACAGGGGGTCACACTGCACAGTGTTAAAGAAGGGGGGCACATTTTCAGAATAAATAAATGTGTCAAGACTCAGATTCAAAACCCTGATTCTGTAAATAACAAACTGTGCCTAACTAATAGTTTAATTATTCAGTGAAATAAGTGAATGCCAAATAAACGGCTAAATAGCTGCTGATTGGAACTCCAAATACGCAGTTTCCAGACAGCAGACAACATACATGGAGAGATGATATGACAACAGGCCCCGAGATACATGCAAAAGGCCCCCAACCTGTCGCATAAAGGAGTAAGACACCCAGAATGAAAGAAACGACCACAAACAGCTGCATTCTTTTGTTTTACCATCTTTCTGTGGTCATTTTGTCTCTTTTTGTGCTTGTTTTTTTGTCCCTGTGGTCATTTTGTATTGTTTATGGTAATTTTCCAGCTCTTTTTATTGTAGATCTGCTTCTTTGTAGCCTCTTTGTAGACATTTTGTGTCTCTTTGTGGTCATTTTGCATTCATTTGTAGTCATTTTGTGTCTCTTCAGGGATGTTCATATTTCTTATTCAATCTCAAGATCATTTTCTGTTTCTTTGTAGCCTCTTTGTGGTCAACACTCTCAACAGTATGAGGTGTGTGTGTGTGTGTGTGTGTGTGTGTGTGTGTGTGTGTGTGTGTGTGTGTGTGTGCGCGTGCGTCTCTTGTGCTGGAATTAATGTGGTTTCCACAACAAAGATACATGTTTTGATGTAGCCTGTTGTTAGCTTGCTAGCCAAGAGTCCATCAATTTGTGACGGTTTTAACATAATAATCATCTGAGAATCATTTCAGCTTGTGGCCGGTCCTGAACATTCAGTGTCCAGTGGTATGTCCTGAGAAAAATCCTCTGATTGCTGGCAACAAGGAATAAACAGTGGAGCCGGATAGTTAGCGTCAGACAAAATGTGGAACATGTTAATAATGGATCTTCAAGTTGAGAGTTAAGGTGTCAGGCTCAGGTATGTCTGGTTGACAGCAGACTCTCCCTCTTCCTCACACTGCCATATCTTGAGGTCAAGGGGCAACAGATGATTGCTCTATCAAATGACCACCAGGGCCCAACACACACAAAAAAAATCTCTCTGGTAGGCAGTTGTTTCATTAAATCTAATCTTTTAATGTCTTATGTTACACTGAGTGATCTACAGACTGCTGCTTATTTTGTGTCTCTTTGAAATCCCACCACAGTCTCTCTGGGAACACATATGGGATCATACATAATGTCACACGAAAGGGTTTCACCCTCAATAATGACCAATTTAGCTCTATCATTCATATAGATAGATAAACGAGTCCATTACAGGGGACGGTAACAGATCATAATCACTTTCCCCTCATTAGTCTGAGAATAACCCACTGCACATGAGGGTCAGATGACCATAGGTGACCCTGGTGGTGGAATGCACTTTGAACTCTGACCTTTGGGCAGGCCAGAGGGCTGATCCTGACCTCCACAGAGAAGAGCAAGTCGTGGAGCGAAGCAGTGGCCAGTGACCAGTTGTTCAAGTCACTTGAGCAGTGAGAGGAGATGTTGTTTGGATCATTAAAGGGGAATGTGGACATTAGATAGACTGTGTGTGACTGTTCTGCCATGAGAACAAAACAGACTTGTTTTCAGTATTTTAAGGCTTACTCTTTGGGGTTTTTAGAGCACAACACTGGCAGGATTTTTGTCAACCTATTGCACGGATCATATCGTTCTTGACAAAATAAAGAACCTGGGGTTGCAAGTGCTTCATTATATTCATAATCTGCATGACTGTAGACTCTTGCTCGTGTTTTGATCATATTGAGGAACTCAATTGTGGTACTGAGCTATTAAAGAAGAAGTGGCAAGTGTTGCGGTTTTTAAAACTTTGCCTTGCCCTCCAGCTGTTTCACGCCTGACTGAACCCACGCAGTGCCCTGTAAGCTGGATGGCAGACTGGCAGGCAGTCCCCAAGCAACCATTCCTCTCCCATCCGAGCGAGGACACTTGACCTCCTCAGTAAGGGTCACCAGTCTCTTTCATTGGGGTGTAAAGATCTGAAGGGGTGACATTCGCCCATCCATCCCAATATCCGGGTTTGGTCTAATCCATGTGTGTTTGGATCCTATGCACCCTCAGTGGAGCCAGACACTCACATGCACCATTGACAGGAGGGTCATTGTGTGAGAAACAGAGAAATGTATCAGGAATGGAGCCAGGGCTTTTTGGATAAAGGCCTGTTCTGCAAACCTGCCGCTGAACCATCTTGTTTGCATATCAATACCTTCAGGCCTGAATAACTTCAGTCAGCTGATGAATGAGAGATTTGCTGCTATCTCAAGTCTCAGGGCTCTTTGGTGCAGAGAGAAACATAAAGGAAACTTTTCACCAGTGGGAAACTAGACGACATAGCCGGCTGGTTCCCTTTACGCAGTCCTCACCCATGAATGGGGTTGTGTGACTTGAGGATATTCTATAACTGATGAGTATGCAGGGTGGAAAATGAACACCACCCACCTGTTAAATGCTAGCAAGTTTTAGCAAAAACTTCCAGAGGTAACTGCTCATCATCTGGAGTCTATTGTGAAAATGTAGTTGTCTTGACTTGAAGCTATGTTGATATTTTTGTCTTTCTAATGCTGTTTTCAGTTATTTTGCTCTTTAAATCTGCAATAACAGATTTTGTGGCCACTTCAGGGCAGCAGGAACCAGCTGTAAACATGCCACTAACATATTAACACCTTTCAAGTTTATATAATGAGGCTGTTAGCAAAGATGCTAATTTACACAGATATGGAGCAACATTAGGATTCATTTGGAGATGTTTTTCTGCATACATGACAAGTGCAAATCCATTATTCACCCTTCTTTTAGCTCACTTTTTGGTCTCCACTGAAATAAATATTTTGAATTATTTGGCTTTTTAGCTGGTAAATGTTCCAATACATTCACCGGCTTACTTGGTATTACCCTCTGCAATGACCCCTTTGACATTACATACAGTTGTTTGATCCATTGTTAATACAAAAATTAAGATTAGTGCATCTTAAAGTTCCTCTGTTATGTGTCTACAACAAACTACACTACATTTGTCATTGTGATTCCAGCATGTCCTTCTCTGCCAGATTTCCCTATTTTATGACCTCTTCGTGGTGTACCTAGTCAGGTATGGTAACCACGGAATTGAACCAACAGCTTGAACCCCCCAACATCAAGGTGAGCATGGTAGGCAACTCTTTCTACTGGACCAGCACACTATAATGGAAAAAAACAGTCACGAATTATGCCAGCACGACTCGCCCGCTCATGGTCCTTCATGGCAAGGCTCGGCAAAACTACTCCACCATAATGGAAAAACCCTAAAATTGATACCACTACTAATTTGTAATGAAATAAAATGACAAAATGGACAAATGGAATAGAAACCAGTGAAATGACTGTGCAGCCCTGGAAAGATTAAATCATACCCTGGTCCAGCATCCATGTGTGAGCCCTTATGTATGTCTGTTTAGGCCCTGCATCGATTACAAATGTATGGAAGATATATCAGGTGTTAAATAATATTTTACAAATGTATGATAGCGACCTGAGCTCGACCCCTGAGTTAAATCAAAGTGACAGTGGGACATGGTATGTATAAGCACATATCCCCACCACCAATAAACTAAACAGGCAGTTATTGATCTGGACCATCTCCCTTCAGTGGAGGTCCCAGAGGTTGAGAATGCAATATTAATGGATTGGGGGGAGTTGTTGTATGCCTGTGTGTGTGTTTATTTGTGTGTGTATGTGTGTGAGAGCATGCATCCACGTTCATAGCTCACACAGGGCGACTCCATTAACCAGCGTGGCGGTCAGCAGTTTATGGTGACCAGGCTGACAGGTCAAGGGGGAGCAAAGAGGTCAAAGATTGCCATCCCCAAAAGGTCTCCAATCACCCCAGTGAATTGATTGCTTACACATCAGAAAAGCCACTGTCCGGCTTCAACTTCAAATTTAGCCCTGGATGCCTGCAGCCATATGACCCCCTCTTACATCCCCACACCCCTTCACCCACTCCCACCACCAACTTCATTCTGTCTCTGCACACTTCAACTTGAAAGTGTTTGCCAAAGACTGACTGACCACTCACTTATGCTTGACATTTTGGGAAATAAACTTTGCTGATAGCATGAACAGATCTCCGTTCACTATAAGGCTACAGCCAGCAGCTAGTTAGCTTAGCTCAGCACAAGACTAATTTTCCAACATGGCTCCCTGTGAAGCAATGAAAACAGTTTTGTAGACTGTGACAGTGCTGTTGTTGCTCATGTTAATGTCATAAACAACATGAGTGCTAGTAGTCAGATGTTTTTTAATCTTTGGACAAAACTGGGCCAACTGTTTCCCTCTATTTCCAATCTTCATGCTAACTGGCTCCTGGCTTCAACTGTTGATGTGAAAAATGTTCCTTATTCATTAAAATCCTAGACTGAGCCCATTCTAAAAGGTTATTTACTCATGCTGTTTGTGAGTTTAACACTTGATTTTATAAATAAGTATAGGTTAAAGATTAAAGTAACAACCCTCCATGTTTCACCTACTGTAAATAAATGTCAGCTTTCCAACAAGACATCCCTTGAAATCACACAACAGTGATTAATTATATTTTCTTTTCTAATCATCCGGTGTCTGGTAGATTGCTTCCAGCCTTCAAAAAACTCATCTGCAAAACAGATGTATCTTACAGTATATTCCTGCCAGCAGCAATATTGGTTTGCTTGGCATGAACACAGAGGATGAAATGAGTTCACTACAAAAATAAGCCCAAAAACATGTTTTAGAATAAAAGTTTTAGTCAGAATTTCCAGCAGAATTTCAAATACAAAAGTCTCAGAGAAAACATCTCAACAACAGTTTGTCATCTTATAAATTAGGCTTTTAGAAATATACAGTTGCATGTATGTCCTATCTGTGGAGGTGAGTGTTGATTAGTTGAAGTAGAAAACAAGCACAGATACAGGTCTTGTCTGTAAAGAACATTTTTTACAAGCATTGTATTGGCAACTTAAATAACAGCAAATTTACAGCACATAGTGGACTGTGTTTTACATTTCTGGTACCTTTTTGCACCGCCACCAGGTATCCTCCTGAATTTGCTACATCTTTTTTTAATTAGCAGACAGTCCAGAACAGGGGCTTGCACTGAAAGAGCTAAAAAAAAAAAAAAAAGCACTTCCTATGACTGTATAAACATGATCATTTACCCACAGGTGAACTGAATAATGCTGAAGGGATTTAACTGATCCCGAATGGCTAATTCATGTCTCAGCACGACACATTCACTTATATTTTGATTGTACCATCGTGTATAATTCAAAACACTTTGCCTCTTTCCTCACTGCCTGCGTCGTTTTTTTAGCAGGGCTTCTGTGTTTCACAACTCCAACATGTCATTTGGTTTATCGTAACTTTGCCTGGCTGTCACGGCTTGTTACTCATGTGCCATTTGGTTTAACTTTAGGCACATCTCTTTCCAGTCTTGGCATCTTTCTTGCGTTATTTTCAATTTAGAAGTTGTGCTGTTCAGTGTTTTAGACAGCAATGAGACCTTAGCATACCTCTAGCACTCAGGGTGCCAAGTGCTAGAAATTCCAATTTGAAGCAAATAAGCAGTATGCTTCAGTGCGGCTTGCGCCCATCACACTGCAGCAGCACGAGCCACAACCAGCGCTTCTCCCAAGCTTCTGTTTAGCATTCCTTGCTAAAGTGGCTCAGGGGATTGAAGCTCTGACAAACTTTGTTAGCATGGCTGTTGTAAATCTGGAGCAAAGCAGGAGTTTTCATAGCTTTAGGAAATGAAGGAAAGGCTTATTTTGCACAGTAAAAGCTTTGGTAACACAAGGCTTTCTAGGTATCCCTGTCTGGATTTGACAGTTGGCTTATCAACAATGCTACTAACAGTTTTTAAGAGCTTTGGTGAGTAGCTGTTCAGTCCCAGCCAAAATTGTGGCCAGTCATTTGGTAAAATTTGAGATTGAAGGGTCTGTAAAAGTCTCTTAGCCTAAGCAGGACCTCAGAAGGGATCTGGGGATGGGGCCTGCCCTTTGACTTCCCCAGGCAGCGTGGCCTGCTGCTCCCCTCAGGCTTCTTTAGGCAGGGGAAGCCTTTGGTCTGGTTGAAGTAGAAGTGCTTGTCTGTCACCACACGTTTGAGTCCCAGGAAGTCCTGGACCCGGCCCATCTCGCCTGCTGGGTCCGTCACGAGGCGTTCGCCGCTGACAAACAGGAGGCGTGAGAGCGGGAAGAAGCGCAGCCAATTTTCCAGGTGCTTGGCGTAGATGCCAATGCGAACGGCACTCCAGGATGTGTCGATAAGACCTGTGGTGGCATTGCGGAAGGCCAGGTTCTGGAAGGACGGGAGCCCAGGAGATTTGGACAGAGTCTGGGTGTAATCAGAAACAGCCCGGGTCACAGGGTCACGCACCACCACGATGAGCTTGGTGTGGCGGCTCATGGAGAAGACGCGGCGAGGAGCTTCTTTGGTGATAAAGTAACTGGGGGTCTTCTCCATGGTGATCTGACCTTCCAGAGTGCGAGGCATCAGGTTCCTGCATGAAAAAGAAAGACGGATCATTAATAAAACTCTTCTCTAAACATTGCATGAGTGTCCACTTGATAAAAAGCCAACATATTTATGTTGTAAGCTACAAAAATAACATCTACATATTTGGAAAAAATTAATGCATTCCTTTGATTTTCTCATAACATTCCTCTGATGATGCCTCAATTGCCTTGAAGGCTTTTTGATTTTGCTTTGTAATTAGTGAGCTAAATCTGTGATTAGAGGGAGATAAACATGACATTAGCTGCTGGCATTGATGGAGTGACCATGTCAGCACAGACTGGGAGGGAGTCTGTGAGTGGCTACTGTAGGAAAACCACAAGGCTATATTAACCTCAGAAAAGTAATTTCCTCTCATCCGCTGCCTCCTCCTAAACAGTCTCATAACAGCCTGGACTCTCCCTGTGCCGCTGTCCCAAAAGACTGAAATAACAGCCACATTACTGTCATACCACTGGTATTTGTAGTCTTCCAGCAGGGTTGGAAAGGTTACCGTCAATGCTCCCATAGTTTTTCACTTATCTCGTTATTTTTTCCCCTTTTGTACGTGCTGCAAGCTAATCCATATCAGATGGCAGTGCTGGGCAAGTTACTTAAAAAATCTATTCATTACATTTTACTCATTGAAAAAGTATTATGCTAATGACGCAACAGCAAAAGTCATAAAAGTTAACTAGACTATTTATTGCTTTTGCTATTCAGCCCAGTGCCTTTAAACAACTTCAACTCCTCAACGCCCATCACATGTTCATCATCCTAAATAATATGTGTCTGCCCAGCACTCTTACACTGAGTCTCATATCAAAATGATGGAAAAAAGCAGTTTAAGTACACAATAGATATGAGTGTTCAAGAATAATTCTGGTTTATTACAGGTGGGATCTAATTTTTGTAGTTTTCATGGAATAAGTAATAAAACCACTGTAATCCCCAAGAGGCCTTTTTTTTTGTCACAGTAGGTTATGACAGGGTGATGATGAGCCAGCATGCACAATATCAGCTCCCTGAAACTGAAGCAGCTAAATGGAATTCAGCCATCAATCATTTTGTTATATACACCTGTGCTTTTCCTACTGAGACATGTCAAAATGTCTGCAGTAAAAAAGGTGTATCGCTGACATCTGGGAAAACTGAAGTGAGGCAGGGCGAGCAACCTCAGGGCGAGCTATACTTAAGAAAAGAAAAAACACTTTCACCTCAGAATAAATCAGATTTTGTTACCCTGCCGTGTCCCCAGATCTGATGAATTAACTAGTGAGTGTACTGTTATAATTACCGATAGAAATAAAGGCCAACAATATTTTATTGGTAATAGAAATAGGCAAAAGTCCAAAAGTATCCTTTAACGAACAGGTTCGTCGAGTATCGTCTTTCGGTAGCCATGTGTTTGCATTCAATCCTGATTATTGCCTTTGGCGCTCTGATTGTTATTATCATCAGTGGTTGAGGTATTCTAGGCACACGTTGGCTTTCAGAGGACTGGGCTGCCCTCTTCCTCATGTTCCTCACCCCTACTTAAATGACTCAGAGGATGAGAAGATGTAGTAGTACCTCAGAAAGTTCAACAAACCCTGACCAAAGCCTGCGTTTGACTGAGAGTCCCAATAATGTGCCAGAGCACATTGTATATAAAACGAGGGAAATGGGAGGGAAAGGAAAACCTATTTGTCTCGTGTCCTTCATTTCATCTAAATGCTACTGTAATGCTAAAATGGAATCTAATAACCTCCGTTGTGAAAAAAACATCCTGCCAATTTTCCTCTCTTAAAAAAAAAAAAAAAAAAAAAAAAATTAAATACAGCTCCTTTTGTTGAGTTTAAAGGGGAGATTCAAATCTCGGGCTCAGTTTGTGCTCTAGAAATCCAGGCAGTGAGGAATGCCAGTGTTGCAACTGTGAAAGATCCCCCAGCTAATTTCCACGCTTCTCCCCACTCCCTCCTCAGCAGGCATGTGGTGATGGTTGGGTCGAAGTCTTCGTGGTTGGTCTGTAAGTGAAGGGCTTATGGGGCTCTGAGCTCTGGTGTGTGGTGATGGAGCCGACTCCTTGTTCCTCTCTCTCTGATCCAACACACACACTCAGATCCAAGTCCGGCATGTCTCCTGGCATGAAGCTATGAGGGTAACACCAAATACACAACTTATGGTATTCATAAGAAATCTCTGAGTTGTATTACAGGGCCAGGGCTAAACACAACAGAGAAAAATACAGTAAATACCAAAGGGAGAAAAGTTTACAAAAACAGTGCTGTTTCTATGGCTAGTTTCACTGTTGGGATGTATTGAAATGAGCGTTTCAAGCCAAAACGTAAGCTACAACCTTTCGCTCAGAAGCCAACTTTATAAGACGGCCTTATTTCTGGTCACCACATGACGTGAGCGGCAGTATAGCTTTTATGAATCTCGATTCCAGACAGAGGAGGCTAAACTTCTCATTTGGTTGCAAGGACAGTTTAATAACCCTGGCTCTGAGAGGAAATTCCACCCTCGGAAGCTGTTACTCTCACGTGTCATCAATCTGTGAGGTTACTTTGTGGTAATTGCGTGCTGTCTCAGCGCATCTACCCAACCTGCCTCGTTTACCTGAGTTTCCAGCTGACTCTCAAGAACCCCCGAGGGAACACGCCTGAGCAATGAAGTATTTTCAGAAGAGAAAAAAGGGAGAGTTGCATCCTTTAATCAACATATTTTTGGCTGCAGCGCTTCAATATAACTGTCATCGGAGTCTACTTTTTTAAGATTAATTTCTCCCGCTATGACTCTTGAACGCTGGTGCAAAACAGTGGCTGCTGAAATAATCCCTCTGCTCTAAAGGGACTCAAACTTGAGGGTTACTGTTGATGTGGACTGTGGATCACACAGTTGTCATGACCCTGGGAAAACGGGCATCATCTCATTTTTTTTTTTTTTTTTTTTATCCTAAGGATACAATTAAAAACACACTACCAAACAATACGCAAAATGCAGGACAACATGCAAGATATTTTTAGTTTATGGATTTTTCTGTGGTTGCAGACAGCGACATCCAAAGATCCAGATCTGGAAGCAAAAAACAGCCCAGGTGCCAGTATGTTTGCACTGTTTGGTGCTCTGTGAGTGTGTCTATAGCACACATCGGTCTAATGGAAGCCATGGTGTTGCGTTCGAGGCTGAGTGGGGCTTCCATTGACATCATGTTTACATTTCAGTCCACTAGCCTGTAATCACAGAACAGCCTGGCTACAACAAAAAGCCAGGAGGAGGCCACACAGCAGTGGAGCACAGGCAGGAGGGTGTGCAGATAGGAGAAGAAGAGCAAAGGAAAAGAGTGGGCAAGAATAAATGGAAAAGGGGGCATGAGATGTAAGAGCACAGATGGAGAGAAGAAAAACAGCAGCACGCAAAGAGGGCCGAAAATCCTCTCATTAACCTGGAATCACCGTTCAGAAGCGTCTAATCTCGTTTTCTTTCATGAAGATAAAAACGCAGCGTTTGTTCTCTTTATCTGATAGCAGTTGCTGACGCCGCTGACCGCTGGCCTTTGTGTGGTTTCCAGAGAGAGTTTGGGGGAAACCTCACGGCCTGATGTTTGTTTTCATCACACCTTTACCGTTAGCATCTGGAGCAGGAATGCAGTCAGGTTTGAAAGTACGCAGATGTGCGTTTATCTGCGCACACGAATGCGTTCAGACGCTCTCACATTTAGCTGCGCTCTGTGTGGGTGGGCTGAGCTTTATTAGGGCCTGTTTAAAGGACTGCAGGCTAATAGGCTACTGTTTATAACCAGAATATGAGGACACATGCGTGAGCTGTGTATACGGACCTACGTCAGGCTCTCAATAAAAGCAACAGGAGAGGAGCAGAGGCTGCTTGGTGTGGAGGTAGGAGACAGATTATTTGAAGAGCATTTTCCATTTCTGCACTACAAGCCAAGTTGACTGCATATTTGGTCAAAATTGAGTTAACACCAGAATCTTTTGACGTTTTTACGACATGCAAAATGATCGTGCCAGAGAAATGTAACATTTCCATGAAGACGCTACGCAGAATTTGCAGTTACTACAAAATGCAGTAAAATCCGAGCCAGACCGCACTCTGCACTCGGGCTTGGTAAACTGGGCTTGTCGACCACTTGCTGCACTCTCTGCCACAGAGAGACAGCTATGTCAAGTAAAAGGTAGCGAGTTTTCAGACAGCTACGGCTAGCTTTAGTTTCTTTGCCCACCACTGGCTGCTATCTCTAATAGGAAAAAATCAACTTTGATGAGTTAGTCCTGCTAAAGTATAACTAGCCTATCTTATTGGGCTAAAAGTTAAGTGCTATCTCTTTTTCTGATATTAACTGAGTTCCCGCTATTTGATCTTCTTTAAAATCAGATTTTTTTACCTGTAATGAGGAGTAACTCACTACTAGGCTTTGATGGAGTGATTTAAAGTAAAAAAAAATGACCCAGGTGATGTCATCAAAGTAATCAGGGGACAGGGGCCAAGAGATGAGTGTTTACCAGGCACACGAAGTTGTATGAAAAATGCAACTGAGTTGCTTTATGTGAAATCTAGGATAAAGTCATTTGGGATTTTGACTCATACAAGGAAACAGATGTCGAGACATTTTGTCCTCAGCTGCATATATTTTGATCTTTCCTTTCAAAAATCTGTCTCTTGAAAGTCTCACAATAACTTCACAATAACTCGCTGAAAGACCAACTCGAAATCACTCATATTAATTGTTGATTAAATAAATTTCTATTAAAATCTGTTTCAGTTTGCAGACTGACAGGCACAGACAGCAAAACAGAGAAAACCTGATCACTATTAAGTATGAGTAATCAAAAATTGCTTATTCTCTTAAAAAAACTTGTTCAAAAGAAGCTGAAAGAACATAGGATTGTAGCTGCTGCATTCCCCTTCACTTAATCTGACTCCAAACATTGAGTGCATCTGCTTTTTTAGGTGTAGGTGTCGTCTATGCCCATTTATTTTTGGGTAAAATGGTCTAAAAGAGCATAAAACAAAGGCATTTTAACTTATCTAATCTTGCATGCCCCCTAAAAGCCCCCTTCTATCAACTTTACTGTTTGTATAGTTATTGCTTTATGACTTCACAGGCAGGACTGCTGCCCTGAATGAAGGGTTTCACCCACTGAAGTGCTTATCAAATGTGACTGTGTGTATATCTTAAAGTAAAGAGGGCACCTGCAGGCACTGCAAACACAGCAGCCATTATCACTTTTCTGGTGGGAAGCACAAACTTCAGTCATTTTCATTTCTGTGTTTGCACACCACCCGTCTCTCTCTCTGTTTCTGTGCTTTCTACTGTGACATACACTCACACGCATAAACACAACACACACACTCTAACCATGTGAACATGCCTTCCACAGGATGGATCCACATCTGGGAGCAATGAAGTCCTCAGTGTGTGTGTGTGTGTGTGTGTGTGTGTGTGTGTGTGTGTGTGTGTGTGTGTGTGTGTATGGCGGAGATGAGGGAAGTGTTTCTGGGTTAGGAAGTTTCCCTCTTGTCCCGGGGTTCGGAGCTCTGAAAGCTGTGATCCGTACCGGCTCTGCTGGGCCAGAGGCCAGACCCCCGGACCCTCTTAATCCCCACCAGCCTGCTCTGCGTGGAAATGGACTCTTCCACCCTGAAGGTCAGAGGCAGATGGTTGTGATTCAGAGGGCGAGACCACCGGGGATCACGGGGGATCATGTACTGCAACATGTCATCATGTGCAGATTTCTCTCACGTACATGTGATGTTTCCTCCTCTTTTCCTTCCTCTATCCCTCCAATTCTCTTTCGCTCACCTCCTCCATTTTTTCCACTTTTCCCCATTTCCCTCTTACAACTTCAAAGCGTCCACTTGGCCTCTGCTGTATCCTTCAAAGTGAGACTGTTATGAATACATTTGACATGTGTGAAGGAATTTTAAAACACATTGACATCCGCGACCACTACAGAGGGACATGCAGACAGATACAGTCTGCCTGTGTGTGTTCAAAGATCTGTAAAAGCTGCTGCGTGGAGGCAGAGGTTTGTCATTACTGACGGCAAATACAGGGCCGAGGAGCTTCTGTGGGCTGATTAGAAGTCAGCCCGGACTGTAAGCAACTCAATAAAAGGGGAGGTAAAGTACTGCTTCTCTTTGTGTCTGTTGGAGTTGGGCCACTGCATTAGTTGGATGGCCAATATTTAGCCTTTTGTTAAATGTAACCGTCGCTTTGTGAAAACAGAGAAAACTTCCTTTCTTGATCGTTTTCTTATTTTTTCAGGTTTGCAGATTTCTGGTTGCCAGAAAGGAGATTTTAAGCCTAAAGTGATTAATGATAAGTAATTGCATCTGTTTTTTACCTTTTTTATGCGTCTAAATGCAGTTTCAGGGGCCTTTCCTGTAAGGAGTAAAATTCAGGTTGAAACAGTCGATACTTTCAAGTTTTAGGACTGAACAGAGTCAATTCCAAAAGTGCTCACAATATTAAAGCCTTTTTAAGACCTTAAATTCTGCTTAGAAAGCAACTGAACACCTTTTTCAAAAAATATTAGAAAACAATTGGGGAGAATAGGGCCAACATCAAATTATTAAGCATGAATTTATTTACATTTATATCACATTTCTTGAATATGAGTTGAATATAACAGTAATTCCTAGAAATATAATTCATGTGACCTGGATCAAAAATGCATAATTTATGGATGGAAAGACTAATAATTATTATTAAAATATTATTGTAAATTACATTTTTTTGTCTGTCTTCTAAGGTCTTTTTTTGGGGGACTAAACTCGACGCTTTAAAGACTTGCCAAGACCTGCAGATTCTACACTGAATACTGGCACAAGATATCATCCTTCACCTCCTTACACTTAATATCTGTTTTACATAAACCCATGCGGCTCACACCTCATGTTACTACATCTCACTTCAGCGTGTGTGTGGCAGACTATTACACACTCTGAAGGTTACCGTCTGGCTGACGCACCAGGGTGGTGAGGAGTATTTTTGCCGAGGAGGTTTGCATCACTGGGGTAGGTCGGTAGGAAAGAGCTGAAGAATGTGTCTAGCTGAGGGGAAAAATAGAGGCGTAACAGTTAATAGAGACATCACAGGGCCTGAGAGTGGTGAGTAAATCAGAAGTGGTCAGTCAGAGTTTCCTCTGAGAAACCATGCAGGGCAGCCGTAATGACAGAGGAAGATCTATGTGTGTGCGTGTATGCTGCTGCTGCTGTGTGAATGTATGTGTGACTTTCAGCAAAGACACTGTAGGAACTGTCAGCATTAGCCTGCAACCGTCTGACTTCCCTCTGGAACTGATGTAACAACTGACGTGTCTCAAAGGAACAGTTTAACATTTGGTGAAATGCACTTATTTGCTTTCTTGCTGACAGTACGATGCAGAGACTGAAATCACAGTCATGGCTGCATGCTAAATATGTAGCTGGGGCTAATAGCTTAGCTTAGCATACAGACAGGAAATGGGGAAACAGTCAGAACACTTTAACACATTAAATTCTGTTTGTTTAATCTGCACAGTGTCAAAATGACAATTCAGCATTTTACGAGGGGTTATGTCTGGCGCATGACCCCCATAAAACAGCATAAAACAAGATATAAAGTGTTAGGGTAATTAAAGGGCTTTAGAGGAGCTGCTAGGTGGATTTTATTACCTTTGAACAGAACCAAGCTAGCTGTTTCCCTGCTTCCTGTGTCTGTGCTCAGCCAGCTGGCTGCTGACTGAAGCTTTCTATTACAACTATACCATACAGACACGAGAGCGGTAGAGATCCTCACGTCTAACGCTTGGCAGCAGAACAAATGAGGTAATTTCCCACAATAATCGTGCCATTGCTTTAATCTTTCAAACAGCTTTTTTAATTAATTGGGAAATAAGTACACCACTGTGAGTGTAAGAACTCTGACTTCACTAACTAATAATAAGCAAGAACATATCATCAAAATACTTCAAAATGACCAGAAAAAAAGAAGAGAAATAAGGACAGGAAGAAGGAAGGCAGTGATTTTCTCCCTCTGATCGCGTAACAACCTGTAATGACCTGACATGAAACCTGTTATGTGTGTTTGAATGTTTATGTATGAGTGTATGTGTCCATATGTGAGAGTGGAAGTCAACGTGTGTGTGTGTGTATGCATGTGTGTGTGTTGCTGCTGATTGCTCCCACCCCTCCTGACTTATCAAATGGGAAAATCTGCAGTCGTGTTCCTGCCGGGCCCACAGTGGCCTACTTGTTTTGCTTTATCTCCGAGCTGCCAGGGGCCTCGGGGGCCCCACCCTGCCTTCATCCGATCTCCTGAACACAGGGGTGGAGGGAGGGACGGAGGGATAGATCGGGTAGATCCTGACCCCTGTGATGTCATCATGTCTTTGCCACAGATTACGGACGTGGGCTCTTAGTAGGATGGTGTGATGACGTGGGAATGTCAGTAAATGTCAGGAAGACGTCTTTCAATGTTTCATGGAATGAACACATTAAACTCCATTCAGTTACTCGATTAGTTGATCGAAGGAACACTGATTGGATACGATTTCAAAGTCAAAAAAGTCAAATATGAACTGGTTGTAGGTTCTTAAATATACATATATATTTTTGTTTTAATTTTCTGTTATATTAAACTGAATATCTGAATTTTGCAGTGTAATTTTTTTTTGTCACTTTGCTATTTTCTGGCACTTTTATGAAGCAAACAATGAATCAATCAATCAATATTTGAGAAAACGTCACAAAAATAGCCTAATAGCACATATTTATATCAAGATGTATTTAAAATATCAGCTATTACACTGATTGTACTGTAAGTAAGCATACTTGTAAGTTTTTCTTGAATTATGTCAAATTATTAAAAATATTACAATGAAGACCTGAGAATATTTTGTAATTTACATTGATATATAGTCACTTTTTAACATTATTTTATTACACTAGATGGATGGATGGATGGATGGATGGATGGATGTTGTTTGGTCTTCATCTCTGTCAGTACAGTTAAAGATTAACCATGAGACAACATGTACAGACTGTAATGTTTACCCTCCTCTGAGTCTGCACCAGCGACAGAGAAAACAACCACGTTTTCACTAATTAAACAGCTTTGCTAAATGAGTACACACACATGTGCACACACACCTCAGAAACACTGTAATTGACTCAATATGGACTTCTGCTCGACTGGCAACTCCCCAGGTCCCGACCAATAAGAACACTCGATCCTGTCCGATCCTGAAAACCCACTTCCGAGCAGTTTCAGCCTGCCACTCCTTGTGGTTTCTCAGCTCATTGTTACCGGCGTCTTAAGCTGAAAAAGGGAAATCGCTGCTGGCAGAGTCGTGGCTTTTACAACTGGAAGCAGTCCATTCAGCGGTCTGCTATTAGTACCATCTATCAAGCTCATCAGAGTGGACTCAGGAGGCCTTGGCCACGTTTACACACACATCAAACATGCAGGACGCAGGAGATTTGGATGGACATGAAGCAGGAGCTGGTGTTGGCTTCCAGATTTCCCCCAATCACAGTGTCTTGTTTGATGTTTCGCTTGTCCTCGAATACAGCTCTTGCTCTCTGCGCCAGAGTTTCAGGCGTAATTAATCTCATTTCCTCTCACAACCAGCGCAGACATCACCGACAATTAACCAATTCCTCTAAGTTGGTTAAATCAGGCCGATGGGAGTTTTCTATGTAGCTTTTATAGCAGACAAAGGAAGGTGTGTTTCTCTGTGGGATTCTCAGGGCGGCTGCAGGTTCTCACAACCTCCACCTCCCCACCCAGGCAGTCAGACATTAAACAGAGAGAGACAGCAGTTAGAAGTCCACTGCCACACACACACACACACACACACACAGTCAATAATTACCTGCCTCTCCAGACAGACCAGTGATGGTTAACTGGGTGTGGGTTTTACTATCTGTTCCGTCTATCGAAAGCCAGCAGCCTTCACTGTGAATAAATGCATCTACCTCAGTGTGCGTCTCTTTTTCTGACAAAAACAATAATCTAATTGACGTGAATGGAGAAAGAGAGTCGATATCATATTATCTTCAGATCCATTTTTCAATGCAAGCAGTGGAAAAAGAGCCTGAAGGCAGCATAATTAAAGGGCGATTCAAATCTCAAAATGATCATTTTGATCATATTGTACTGCAGAGCTGAAACAAGTCATTGATTAGCTGATAAGCTGATACCCAGTAAATTCTGGTAACAGCCATTCTGGTAATTGATTAATCATTTAGATCATTTTTTCTTGCAAAAATGCCAAATATCCCTTTATATCATTGCAAACTGGATATGTTGGGTTTTGTGTTGGGTTCACTGTTTTCAGACATTTATAAACCAAACAATTACTCAGTTAATATAACATCTTCAGCGATGATGTGAAAAGTATTCAACATATAATTCTAACTGCTTTAAAGGATGCATTTTCCTTTTTTCAAGTCCGTCCTAAAACAACACTCACATGCCACGTGCTATTAAATAGTTTTTCTTCACTGTAATCGATCCTCCTGTCCATACTGACCATGACGAGAGCCTAATGTGAGTGATTGGGAGTTTAATCCACAGTCTTTGTTCCACACACTTCCCATGAAACAGAAGGCGGAGTGCTCTTCGCTTCCTCATATTTACATGTTTCCTGAGAAATCAGGCAACAAGGGAGAGACTTATCACGTTTATAATAGACAGTTAGTGCTGAACATTTGTTACACACATCCCTATCTGTCCATCAGGAAGCTGTATTCCCTGCCATCAAACTGGCCACTGTCAGTCACAGTCGGTCCCTGTGTACTTAAGCTTAGCTATAATGACTAAAACTATCTGTCTGTCAAGAAACTCTGTAAAATGAGTTGAGACAGTCGGATATATATATATATATATATATATGTGTGTGTGTGTGTGTGTGTGTGTGTGTGTGCGTGTGTGTGTGTGTGTGTGTGTGTATATATATATATATACACACACACACACACACACACACATATATATACATATATATATATGGCTTCACACAGACTCTGCTATGGCGTCATTATAAAAATTTGAGAAAGCGTTTCATTGGACACAATTAATAGAATGAGTCATCAACATTTTTTAAGTCTAAAATACCATTAATCTTACCCACATAATGACTTTTTTGTCATGACTGGGCGAGACACTGGCATGTAGGTCATGTATAGTGCGAGACACGTGTTATAAAAACACATAAACATCCATTTTGACTTCATCGGAACTGTGAAACTTCAGCAGTAGACCCGTCAAGTCAGTATCTTTCAGTCTTTTTCATTTAAAAAAAAAATCCTTGTTTGAGTCCCAGTATTATCCCTCGACTGGATCTCCGCATGGAAACGCTCTGTTGAAACACAAAGAGTCGTCTTACGTTGAGAGAATGCGTTCAGAATGTCCAGCGTGGACAGGAGGAATGATTACACCCACCGTGAAGAGACACGCATGTGAGTTCTGTTTTAAGACAGAAAAATATGAATCTGTCCTTTAAATCAGGAACATTCCTTCATGTTTTAATACCTGGGCATCAGTATTGCAAATATTAATTTGACAAATGACAGCCTAGAAGTCAGTAGAGCAAAAAGTACATGGTAATAGTAATAAATGGTAAATGTACACAGTTACTTTACACCACTGCACATGTCTTACACAATCTGATGACGACATCAATTTTCTTATCTCTTTCTTCTTATGAATACGTTTCTGTCACATGCAGAGCTTTTATTTAACTCATTCACTGCATGCACATTAATATAAAGCACATGGCAGATGACACACAGAGGAGAGAGGGAAGAGAAAAAATGATGTAGAGACGAGAAGGAGTAGAAAGATGGCGGTTCTGTTGTGGTCTGTTAAACGCGGTGGTTCATCAGTCATCTCTGATCTCTGCTGTTTAACAAGGAAAGGAAGACTTTGATGAATCTGTGGCTGAGGAAGAGTAACAGTGTGTCTTGAGTCTTTCACTGACACGGCACATTCTCAGTCTGACAGTCGGGACTGAAAACTCAGAAGATTAAAAAATTAAAAATCTGTCACAGTGATGAACGATGTGAACTTTCTCTCTCTGTTCTCTGGAACTGCGACTGAGGAGTTTCCCCTGTGATCCGCTCGCCGTGCATCTCTTGCCAGTCATGATGCCATTATTTCTGATTGGAAGAGACATGGTATGCTGGGAGGGTAAAGGTCAGCCAATGATAAGCTGTCAAAATATTGATGACGGAGTTGGATCAGACCTTTTTTTTTCCACATAGTAGAAATCCATACCTATTCCACACCAATTTAGCAAGTCATGTTTGATTATTTCCAATAGTTTTTCCAGGTTCATTTACATATTGTATTCATTCCGACAAGAATCTCTTTACATGTAAAGCAGCATGTGTCATGTTATGTTTATTAGTTCTGACAGACATGCTGCATAGCGTTGCTCACAGTCGTGGATACAACCAGCCTCTTTTTCCTTCCTGCACTGATGCAGCTTTAAATACTCACAAAGCATTGAACCCTGTCTTCTGCACAAAGCTGTCTTTCTTCCAGGAAGATCTATACATTTCCTATTTTTCTAAATTCTTCCATGAAAGCCTTGGTTCTTTCCCCCCAAACCCTCTGTCAGTCTGAAAAACGCTCTCCGCAACATGCAGCTTCCAAGAATGTGAGCAGGGAGGAATTCAACCAGAGAATCCCCTGTGATTGGTAGAAGAGTCGAACAGGAAATAAAACCTGGACATTCCTGTCTAGGTAGAGCATCCAGCACTCGGCCGAATTATACAACATGCCTCTATGAGACAAAGAAACAAGTCAATAAGGAAAGAGATTTAGAGACAGGCAGAAAAAACATCGACTCAACTCGAACGGGAGCGAGAACTCGTCCTGTGGCTTTACATTACACAGTTTGAGTGACCTGAACGAGCCAATAAATCCACTCGAGCAACACTTGGACCGCGGGGTATAAATGTCAGCGGTGGAAGGGGAGTAACAGCTCCTTGTCAACAAGATTGAATATTCAGTAGTTAATTCATTTCTGCTGCAACAGCGTGATAAAGGCAGAGAGAGCCAGATCAATAGAAAGAACCTATTTGGGGTGATCGATATCGGGAAATGACATTTATATCTGCTGGATATTTATAGTGTCAAGAAAAGGTGGAGAGATGCTGAGAGGAAGAGGGGGAGTGGGTGGACTTCAGGTAGAGCTGAGGCAGTATGAGTGTGTGGGAGCTCACACACATGCTCACACTCACTCACTTGCACACCATGGCTGTCTAAACCCTCATTCTCCACCACCAAACCACAGAATCGTTTCCAGCAGATGGCAAAGCCAAGGCTTTTCCACATATAAGCATTTTTTCTAAAACAATTTGCCAAATGCTTCCTTTAAGGATGTCCATGTGTTTTACTTGGTTACCAGCTGAAGACAGGGGCCAAGACTCTCTCCGAAGCTCAAAGGCACAGACAGCACTTTGAAATGAAGAGCTCTGTCAGAGAATAAATGTTTAAGTGATACTTTCCAGCCCAGTTTCAGATGATGTTGTTGGCTTCATGTACGATGGTTCTGTTACAAATTGATATATGTGAGTCAGAGGGTACTTAAGATGTAATTACACTAAATTAATAATATTTTCATAACTACATATGATATCTGGAAGAATGGAAGAGCCTAGGAAGGAGGGCAGAAAGGGGAGGTAGAAAGGAAAGTAGGAAGGAACCGGGAAGTCAGAAGAGTCGGCTGATTGTTCATAAGTCACTGAACAACATATGGTGACAGGCTAATGTTGACATCTGTCAATCAATACTTACCACATTATTGCACTAAATTAATATTTTCAGAACTGTGTGTTAAGTGACGGAGAAGAGAGGAAAGGCAGACACCAGAGCAGTGGACTTTCCCCCACAGCCCCGACTGGATGTTATTTAACACTAACGATTATAGAAATGTGGATATTGTTAGTCTACAATATTCGTTTTCATGAAACTGAAGGGTTAAAGTTTAAATCAGTTTGGTTTGCACCACTTGGAGTGGCAGATGGAAATTTAAACTATGTATCCATTCACTTTAGCTGCTATTACAACCATTTATCCCTTACTTTCAGCTGATGATTTAAACAGTCATCCACTACTATAATCTAACTATGTATTTTAACTATTTATGCATTACATTTAGCTTATTTTAACTATCTATTCATTACTTACAGCTAACTATTTCAACCATAGCTAACCATATTAATTATTTATCCATTACTTTTAGCAAACATTTTAACAATTTATCCATTAATGTTCATTTTAGCTCACAATTTCAACCATTGATCCATTAATTTAGGCTAATTGTAATCATTTATCCATTACTTTTAGATAGCAGTTTAGACTTCTGTGCTGCTTGCTAACTAGTTTTCATGCACTCGTAATAATAATACATAGCTAATGTTCAGGTGATGCCAAGAAGTCGTCCAAATTAAGTACCAAAAAACTATTATTGGTAACTGCCCTTTAGAACAGCACAGAGGCGTTTTATGACCTGACGCTCCGTTTGTCTGTGCCTTTCAAAACAGTTATTGTTGGAAAACATGTTGGGGAACGTCATGGCCTTGGTTAAAATTACTACTTCATTAAGGTTATGGGACCTCCATCGTCGTGGCTAAAGGAACAACCATGCGGTTAGGGGAGGTTAGGTTAGGGAACTGTCCTGCTTACGGTTAAAGTAAGTTGACTGTCAGAGATAAACGAACAGAGGGCTCTGATGGTGAAGTCCATCCAGCCATCCAGCCTGAATCATCCCTCTGTGGACTCTTTACATGCTTTACTCCTGACAGGCAGCTCATAACACCTACGGCCAGTACAGCGTTTTGCACGTGAATCTAAAAGTGTTGTGTAATGTTGAAACAACTGATTCTGTTATTCTTGGAAAGCTGCTCTCTGTGTTGCAGCTGATTCAATATGTGGAGACACTTTTTAAATCAAACTATATTTCTTTCTTTTTTTTTCTTAAATAAGTCGAGCTTCTCTGCAATCTCTCAACACACCCCCTGGTGACTGGATGAGTACCTTCAAGGCTGGACTACAGGGTTGCTGTCTATGCTCCGAACATTTACATCTGTATATAAAAACCCAAGTAACTTTCATTGCTTGTCTGTAAGGCAGTGAACTACACAGCCCCTGGGCACAATAAGCTTCCCCCGTTGCACTAAAGGTTGAGGTGTAGCAGGAATACTGATGCGCTCCTCAGGTCGGCGCTACGAGGTGAGGAGGCGGCTGGTTGGGGGTGTTGACTAATGCCTCATAAGGCCTTGTTTAACTGCAACTGGGGGCCTAATCCCTCTCAGGCCGCTCTGCACATCCCTGAGCTGTCCATGTTAATGCCTGACCTGTCATTACACCGGTCCAATTCACACAGTGTTGACACGAGCTGTCAGCGGATTAGGACAGAGCAAAAACACACGTTTCATTATGCCTTCAAAACACAAAAAGAGGAGAAGAAGAAAAAAAGGTGAATATGTCACATCAGTGTTAAGAGAGTACAAGGTAAGGTCAGTTTTCCAACAACAGAGAGCAGTAAAAGGAACATGTGAAGGCCGCCAGGCTCCTCACCTTTAACCCTGTCTGGTGTTCATTTCTGCTTTGTCACCATTCAGATAACTACAGATCCTGCAGCGTGTTTTTACTGGAGATGGCAGAAGAATTAATTTTATGCATCTCTGAATTCAGAATTCTGTTCATCTACTGTCCGATCTGAGAGAGAAATCTGAAACCTGGTGGGAAATATTAGGTGACAGGGATACAAGGGTATAAAATCCATTTTTAAAGATATTCTACAGCATCCTTTGCTTTAAAGGATTACTTGCTGCTGAGTATTTCCTGCTGTTGTGCGTTTGGTCTGCGAGTGCTGAGAGACACAACCCAACAGGTTAACCTCTCGAACCCTTATTTTCCCCAAAGTATCCCCTTACACCTCCTGAGAATAGGACAGTATTGATAAAAAGGAATGAATAAAGAGAAAAGAAGAAAAGACACGTTTTGTCTGATTTCAATTTCTCAAATGTGAGCATTTCCTGCTTTTCTTCTTCTTCTTCTACAGTGAACTGAATCATTGAACTATGATATGATGGTTGGACAAAACAGGGAATTTGAGGACATGTTTGATTCTAGGGATTGAGAAAGTAATCAGCAGATTAATGAATAATTGTTAGTATCCCCTATCATTAATACAGCGGGAGGAGAGTCAGTTAGCTAAAATTTAGGTTTCTTTTTGTTCATCCTGCATCTTCACGTCTATGTAAACCAACAACCACTCCAATAAAACACGCATGTCTGTGTTGAAACTATTTCAGGTAAGTCATTTTTAAAATGAGTCAAACTGCCTCAACAAGCTGCTGTCCACCTGCATCATCATCACACATGCGTTGCATACAGCAGGAAAACCCCAGCCTCTTCCTCTTCCTGACAATCGCTCTAAGCAGTAAGAAAGCAAACCAACACTTGTGCACACACACGCTTTGATCTCTGATGTCACTTACTGCTGTTCCACCTGAGCCTCACAGTGAACAGATCATTATCCGCCTGTATTGATCTCTCCCTGCGCCTCCCGTCGCCTTCTCTCACTCCACATTTTTTCATCCACACCTCAATGTTCTCATCTCTTCTCCTTGTCTCTTTATCAAACTGTCACTTACTCCCCAGATTTTTTTTTCCTCATTCTTCCTCTGCAATGGTTTTCCTCTGTCCATCCGTCCGTCCCTCTCTGTCTCTTTTTCTCTTGTTTCTGTGCTTTCAGACATCAGCCGGCCACTTAAAACATCATTAACTTGCAAAAAATACTTCTCACCCATTTCACTGATGAATTTAAACTTGGAAATTTGAATGTGCAAACTGAGATTAATGTCTCTCTACATGCAAATTTTCATTTGTCTGGTTTTTATTGGAAAAAATTAAATGAAGACTATTTCTAATTAGAGAAATATCCACCGTCAAAAGGGTCGTTTTGGCTGATCCTCAAACAAACACATGACTACCTGACAGAGGGGTCATCCACACCACCACCAGCCACAGCCACAGCCCATCCTCCCCTTTGATCAGACTGGTAGTGCGGCCCTCAGGGGACCAACATTGGACACTTAAGGAAGCAGCGTGTCAGCTCAATAAACAGCAATTTATTGGCAGGGGACTGAATACGCTGCCATCTTTGGAAGCTATCAGCAGAGCCTCTTATTGGTGCTGAGAGATATTCAGGAAGAGAAGAGCGGGGCCGATCACACCAGCGTGAGATAATGTTTGCCTCTACAAAGACATACTTTATGTGGACTAATAAGTGGAGAGTGCATTTGAATTAGCTCTGTTTTTGTTACATCTCACTCAGTCACTAATATTTAATTCTTTACTGTGATAAGGGAATGAGAAAATACATGATAATAAAGGATTGTGTACATTTGGCTCTTGAGGATGGCACTTTTTTTCCATTAAGGTGCCAGATTGGGGATAATGCAACAGGAAAAAAGTCCTTGATGCACATGAGGCACTAAAAAGCGCTTACTTCTCAATTTGAGACCCTCATACGGTATCATTTCAAGGCCTTTTCTAAACACACTTTTCACTTTGAAGCTCGGTTTTCAAAGAAATAAAATAAGTTCCCGCACAAGCTCCACTAAAGACACTTAATGTGCAACTGCTGAAGATAAAATACACATCATGCATATTTACAAGCTGTCTGGAAGAATCTAGAGAAGAACAGGGGTACTCTTGTTCTATGGGCTGCAGTCTACTTGCACTGCATGACTGGATTTTACTCTTGCAAATAACACTGCTAGACCCAATGCAATATCACAGAATTAATATAAATATAATTAATATGTTTGATTTTTTAATAAATTCATCTTAAATCAAGGCAAATGTATTCTTTAACGATCCAGCTACTAAAGATAAAAATACTGCACGTTTATGTAGATCTTGCAGAAGAAAAAGAAAGTCTAAAGTTCTAATTTAAATCTCAATTATCGGGCATTTCCTTCCAAAAGAGAGTAACCAGCCACAACTTCTCATCAGGCGTTCGGGACTTCTGACCTGAACTTTGACCCTTGGAGTTCATTACTGCTGCGGTCATTTCTCCGTTTGAGGAGCGCAGGGAAAATCATGATTTTAAGTAAGTATTTAGAGAGATGTTTTATCATTAAATTAAAAACAGAAAAAGAAAGGAAAACTCTGCTTACCTGTACCATTCCAGCCCCTTATCGTAGAAGCGGTCAAAGAAGTGCGGCTCGGAGCCGACGGCTCTCACGTCCGGATGGATGCGCAGGAACTCGAGCAGAGCCCGAGTGCCACCTTTCTTCACCCCTATGATGATGACTTGAGGGAACTTTTTGCTGCCAAAATTATTGGCTATAGAGATATTGTTAGATGGAGCGTCGCTGTTCGACAAGTCCGACAGCTGTTCCCGCACAAACGAGCCCTGAGACGCGTTATACGCGCCGAGCTGCTGCGACGACGCCTCATGTCCATCATTTAAGAGAATTTTGTTTTGGAAATTACTTTGTTGGTCATAAACAGGCCTGGGCAAAGAGTCGCAGTATCCGTTGAGGCAGTAAAAGAGGTAAGTGAAGAGAATGATCATGGTAAAGAAGACGGACAGCTTGGACTGCACCTTCAGGTGTCCAAAGTTGAACGCAGCTCTCCATTTACTACATCCCATGAGTCGCAATCCTGAGCATGAGGACACAACGCAGGAAACATGCCATATCAGAAGACTTCATGCTATTAACTTTAAAAGTTCCTCAAACTGAGAAAGCTTTTAAAAAAACACTGCGCTCCTGCCTCAACAGCAAGTGGCGCAAAACTTGCCCAGCGCGCGTCAAAAAGCTCCACATGTTCCTCCGCTTGTGTTCTCGCCCTTTGCCTCTGTGGGGAATCTTCAGCCTGTCTAAGCATCAAATGCAGCCTGAAGATTTTTCATTAAGCAGAGGAAAAGTCCCAGCGAGCCTCGGCTGAGAGGTGACTGTGAATTTGTCCCGCAGCGCTCCGTGCCTTCTGTGCGCTCCTTTGGCAGCGAGTCTATAGGAAACCCTCAACACCCCCCTCCCGTCTCACTGCCAAATCCACGCCCTGCTCCTCAAACACACGCCCCTTCCATCCTCAGCCCGCACGACGCAAAAATAACAGCGAAGAATAATTAATAGGCGCGCTGCATCCTCTCCAAGCTGACGCAGAGGGAGAAACTCTCATCTCACAGTATTTTGAAAGCAATTTGAGAGAAATATTGTCGGTAGTTTAATTGTGTTTAATGCACTGGAGGAGGAGGAGGAGGAGGAGGGAGATCTTTGGGCCATGGTGAAAATGGGATATTAGTTTTTGATTCCAGACTGAGGACGCAATTTCCCCTCATTTCCTTTTAAATCACCAAATCCAGTGCGAAGCCTTGTGCATATTTGCAGGCCTCCGAGCTCCAGGTTGATTCTGGCTCAAACTGTGCGCTCTGGACGCGACGAGTGGCCACCTGCTGTCTGCTCGCCCTCCTGACCACACAGCCCCGTGGAGCCAGCTATGACACACACATTTAACCTTTACACTCCTAGCCAAGAGGGACAGACAGGTGTCATCTGCTTTCTCTAGATTCTTTACCCCCCCCCCCGTGTGTGTGTGCTTTTGTGTAAACATGTGAGACCGCAGCTAACTATGCTAAATATTAAGTGAATCGAGGCCACCTTCAACTTTTCAACTTTATATTTTTCCTTTTTTCACATTATTTTCTTCTCTTTTTTGCAGTGCAGATAATCGTTGTTAGATCATTAAGTCCAAAACAAAATGTATTATTGAATTTTTTTTTTTTAAGGAAAAAAAGTAGCTGTCATTTGAGCCTTTTGCTGAGACATAGGTTTTGAGAACAAACTCCTTTCTATGCGCCTGGGAACTCCACCAATTTGTTCCTGAATCTTGCCAAGAAAGCCTCAGGACACAGATTAAATTTTCAGCAGCAATGACACAGACGGATGAAATGTCTCCTGCTTGTGATACTGGTGGAGTGGAGGTGCCGCTTACTTTATTCCTGCAACCTGAAGATGCTCCCTGATGCTTCTCACAGTTTACAGCCGCTTCCTCTGTTGGAAACGTGCTTTCTCGGTCATCTTGGCCATTCTCTGAGTCTCCTCTCTGAGTCACTGTCACAGTCTTGTGTTGTAAGCTAACACACACACACACACACACACACACACACACACACACACACACACACACACACACACACACAGGCTCCTGTACAGCTCAGTCTATTTTAGTTAACTGAGCCCATATGATCCCAGTATTTCCCATAAAATTCTCCCTCAAGTGGCTTTAAAGTTATGGTGACACACAGCTTGAATGAAATACCAAGTACAAGAAGCTGTGTTGTGTGGCTGCACTGTTGCATCCATTTGAAAAATTACAGCTGTGTGAGTTTCTCCAAATCAGGGTTCACATAAAATCTTGCCAGTAATCCAGTGGTCCCCATTTTTAGATACAATAGGAAGTTACTGGAGGCTTTACTGCACTCTCTGCTGCAGCTGACTAGACGCTAAAGCAAAAGAGTGACAGTATATCAAATTTTGTCTTAGCTAAAGTAAAAACTACATTTAAGACTTTACTGATTTTTCCTTATTGTTACTTGTTTTTTTTATTTTAATTTTGACAAAATTATATCTTATAATTTTTAAACTTTTAACTAAATGAGCCAGCAGCTAAAGCTAATCATGATGTAGCAGCTAAATAAGATACTAAACTGTAGATTATTATATTGACTTCAGTATTTATAGTGTCCAGACAGCTAATAATGCAGAGATACTCTACATTTAATCCCTATGAAGTGTTGGCAGGAAATAATGAAAATAATGTTTTTTGTTTTCTTTATTAAACAAAATGGAGAAACATACCCCTGAAAGGAAAAGCCTTCTTTTTAAGGTAATAGTGAAAAGCATTCCTTTGCATCCAAAAAACAAAATAAAGTGTTGTGGTTACTTTAGCAGCAGCCAAAAAATGAATTGTTCAGCAATGGATAACACACGGGAACAATTTTTACTTTTACTGTCCACTGCTAGGATTCACAAGGCCAGAAATTGTGTCCATGGAAAGACAACAAAACAAGAAAGAAAGAAAAAAATCACAGTATATGCAAATTAGGAAAACAAAAGACAGATGTAAGCACACTGTAAAACACTGTAAAGAGTATTGATTCAGGAGGACGACGAGCAACCTCAGGTGTCACCAAATAGGTACCTGAGCCCCACGATCTCCTCTTACGTTATTTTACATTAACTTTTATTTTGAAATCCAGAAAAAAAGTGGAGTAGCACAACAAAAACTCATCATTGAAACATCTCTCAGATTTTGGTGTCAGTCCCTACGCATGTCTTATCAGAGCTTACCCATTTGACAGAGACGATGAGCAGTCGAACAGTGAAGGCTCACAGAAGACAAAGACAGGCTGACTCGTTCCAAAACCCACAGAAACCTTAATAGAGCAGACTGCAGCACAGCCACAGCTGGAATCTGCTAAGCTGGTGTTGTTAGTGGAATGCAACCATGATGCAGTATTTTGGGTTATAATTCAAACAACATTATGCAGCCCAGTATGGTACTGTTTTCTTCCTTTCTTGTCCCATTTGTAGATGTTAAAAAACATTCAGTGTTGCTCTCTTTGCTGTTCTTTCAACCACACATAGAGAACCACACTTGGCTTCCTGGTAAGGCCTCATGCTTCATGTACTATGAAGTTTCAGGTGAGACTCACTGTGCCATTGTGGAGTTATCTTGGGCTGATCTTACTAAAATCTTCCTTTGTTGAGTTAAAACCTCCCTTCAGTGTGAGACCTCTCTGAAATCGATGCCTCTGAAACCCCATTTTCCCCCAAATAGTTTTTGACAATGTATGTGCTACAGTATAAATCACCATTTATTGGCACCTTCACCGTATATGTTGAAATATAAGTGAGGTGCTACATGGCAGCACATCCATATGGAAGATAAATCTGAAGGGGATGACAATATCTATCGACCCTGGCTTCTTCCAACCTGGCAGTATGTCAATTTCCCCAAGTCTCTAAACAGAGAAGGCATCATTTACCCTTCTGTACTCTCCAAGCACTCCTCCATATTGATCTGTGGTGATGTTGAAAAACAATCGGAGACGTGCCACTCTGTAGTCAAAGTGATCAATAATGTGGGTTTGCTTTGTTTTGTTTAATGTATGCCACAGAGCTGTGTTCTCTTTAGGTAGAAGGGTCAGTTTTTTAAGGCAGTTTTATGCTCAAGTGGCTCATATTTGTTTATTTGTCTGTAATATATTTTTAAGGGCGTCTGCCTTTGAATAATATAATAAAAATTAATAAAAATTGTGACTTATTAAAAAAAGAACAACTTTATTTTACAGGGTTAAATGCATCTGTCTTGCTAGTTAACTATCTGTCTTAATTAATTAATTGCTTTACCATATTGGGGATTTGAATATGTGAGTTAAAGATAGATTACCCCTGATTGCTTGAATTCTGCTGAGTCCAAAGCCGTGAGGGCGTTTATTGTTGCTCTGCGATGCTCACTAGCTTTAGCCAAAGTTGTGCGTTCACTGGGTTTTTTCTGTCTATCATGATTTGGTTGAGATGCGGCCTCGTTTAGTTTTGTGAAATAAATGAATTACCATGATAACATCACAACAAAATGTACATTTTTAGATACAATAAGGAGAAATCACTATGTAAATTTCGTTTTAACAAGTGGCAAGGCGAGCTGTGGCTGTCACACCAGTACCAAGACAGAGTGTTTAAACTCAGTTTTGTAGATAATGCAAATTTAAATGAAATGATATATATTAATAGTAAAAACAGAAGGTCATATCTGAATAATCTTATTTTTGATTATATTTTGCCTTTGTATCAATGCTGGTTTTACTTGAATCTCAATGGGACATGAAAACTTGAGTTAAACATAAGCCATAAAGTAGAATATCTAAAAAAATCATGAATAACATGCAAAGGAAGAAAAAAAAAACTCTTAGTTATTAAAACTGCAACTGTATATTGCTGCTGCAGACAAAAAGAAACCATCATATCTGAATGTGTCACGGACAGTGTGTGTCTGTATGGGAACTGAGCTCACAGTTTACAGAGAACACCTGAACTGAGGCACAAAGCAAGGAAATACATGGCCACACACTCACACCTGTGTCTGTCAGTGACATCCTGCGTGTTGGATTCCTGCCCACCTGTGTAAGGTCTGTGGCTGTGGGAAGGCAGACAGCTGTACAAAGCTCAGCAGTGACTGTTTTGCTCTGTAATTCTGCGTAAAGTCCCTGTGACGACCTGCCGCGGCTGCTTCAAAGACAACAGGCCTTCCTCCAGACACATCACTCCAAGCTCGGGTTTGCATGCTTTGGAGCTCAAACTTAGAGAGAGACCAAATTTGATCTTCCAAAAGGAATTACATCATTTATCAACCCGGTGTGGAGACGTCAGGGTCAGCTCAGGGAGATAAGACTCTTCTCCCTGGGATGATTTCTGGTCTCACCTGGCAAGCTGGTCCTCATATTAGCTCCTGTTGGGGGGGGTTATTTCTTATAAAATCCAACTTAATGTTCACGAGAGAAAGACTGTAGTTTTTTGTTTCTTTAAAGTTACAGTCACATTAAATTTTAGTCACTTTAACCTTTGACCTTGTTGATGACAGTGGGAGAGCAGAGATTTACCTCAGAAATTCAATGTATCTTAAACCAAAGCATGTACTTCCACTGGTTTTCTGATGTGTGTCTGTTTTAAAAGGCTTTCTGTTATTGTGCTTTTCACAATAGCTAATCCCCTGACTGTTGCAGGTCAAAGTGAAAACACCAGACTTCTCAAGTTATCCTGAAGGGCGTAACAGTCATTGTCCCACAGGAGAACACAAAGCATTGTCCCGGTGTTGTACAGGATCACTGAGGATACAATACATGCCACTAGCTCCTGAAGAGGTGTCTTCAAATGGCCTGTTAACTCACCTGGATGGAATGTCTCCCTCTCTCTCTCTCTCTCTCTCTCTCTTTCTCTCTCTCTCTCTCTTACACACACACACACACACACACACACACACACACACAGAAATGAGTCCCCTCAAAAATCATCAAGGATTTTTTTTAAAGTCAGTCCAATGATTCAATCTAAAATATTGGAAAAAGCTGTCACACTTTCCAGGCTGTAATCCTTGTGTGCAGACAGTCATAGCATTTTACTTGTCAGCTGCGACCACAGTTTATTTTGGATGAGAAGATGATGAACTTGGTTATCAGCAGTATGGGTAACCATGATGAGTCCCACACCACATCTGACAGTTGATGGATAAGTGTCTAAATTAATGACAGCACACCAAAGCCTGAGTGCTTTTTCACTTTATATCCTGAATGTTATGAAGTCAAAGAGGGGCCTAGTTGTTCACTGACTTACTGATGCTGCTAGCTTTCCCTGATTGCTGACATTCTCAAAACTAGCAAGTCAAAAAGGGGAATAAGCTACTTTAATGCCACATTGGCAGAATGGGAAGAACAGGAAAACCTTCCAATTATTCCAGTGGTGGTTTGGGAAATTCTGGCACTTTCTTGTGTGCTGTGGAGAGGTGTGGGGCTTTGGTTCCTGTGTGTCCTTTTTTGGCAGAGGCTGGGCGTGGTCCTCCAGGTGGCTTGAGAGCTGCCTTCAACACAGCTGGGACTCATCACTATCAAGCACAGCATAAAGACTGTGGACTGCAGAGGACTCGAGGCCAGATTGTTTCTGCTGTCTAGTGGTAGAGTTGGCTGCTTTACTAGTGCTACCTGCAAGTAGAAGTTTATATTTAGCCTTTGTTTCTCTCATGTCGATTAGCAGTACTTGATTTCTTGTGTCTTTGAGCCTTGAGCTCCAGGCCTTCTGGACTTCAATCCATGTCTCCCTTCTCCCATTTTCCTCCATTATCCACTCAATAAGTTCTTATTTTACCCTTGCCCCCTGTCTGTGTGTCTGCTGTTGGGTCCAAATCCTGCTGAAAAAACAACAATTCCACTTACACCATGGTCACTTGCCAAGAAAAAGACCAATTATTTATATTTTCACATATTTCACAATCAAAATCTAAACCTTTTCACGAGCCATACCTCAGTTTCCCTGTTACCTGAGGGTTTGACTAATACCTGGAACAATCATTACCATCCCAGGCTCTTATGCAATGGAAACATTGTTCATTACTCCAGTTAACAGGACAAACCCTAGATACAACTTGGCAGTGGTCGATGAAAGGACAGTCTGGAAAATTGCAGACTAGAGAAACCAGCTGTGGTTTAACCTGACATGCCAACAACACAGACTAACACCAAACAGCCATGTCTAGATTCTATGATGAAAGACCAGATCCCTGATCTCAGAGAAGGCACTGGACCAACTACTAAATGAAAGCGGGAGACAGGTCCAATTCACCATTGAAACTTTGAATAAAGCAGTCGATGACTTACTCCAGAAACTGAAATCAAATCTGCCCGGTGCAGTCCTGGAGAAGGTCACTGAAGGCACAACTATCAACACACCAAAAGCAAGGAAAGACAGACACAGAAATTCCAACACCTACAGTCTTGAGCCAGCAACGCAAGGAAAGCAGAAGAACTTACCTGGAGGCAAAAGAAAGATAATTCCACACAGTATGAAAGACACATCAGATGGGTAAAGAACCTGTCAGACAGGGAACCTACTACTGCTATCACACCACAGCATGCACCGGTAGTTGACCTCATCACTGCAACAGAATCAGGCATAAGGAAAAAAAACAACTTAATAGAAACAGAGGCAGAATAGATCAGGTTGAAGGTACCTGCACCCCCTTCCTACCTCACCATCTGGGTAAGGAAGGCTGTGACGTCACTGAGCAAGGACCAAAGCATCACTATCTTACCGGCTTATAAAGGAAGATGCACAGCGGTTCTAAAGACAGTGAACTAACATGCCAGTGTCCCCACAAGACTCAGTGATACTAATGAACCACAGAGGCAAGATCCCACCACTGATACAAGACAAAGGCCATAGAATGTTTCCAACAGCTGCAGAAGGAGAAGAGCATCAGTTGTGAACAGTATCATCATCTGTATCTTGGAGAAGCCATCCAATACATATTGGGCTTCCCATGATCCACAAAGAAGGACCCCCATTAGGCCCACTATCTGCAGAATTTACTCAATCACTTGCAATATTTCCAAACATATGCCTACCATCTACGGAGGTGGTGGAAACCATAAGCAAGTGACTGCTACAAGACAGCACACTTAACATTAAATCCAACCTCAGCACAAACCAGATTTGTGAACGTCCAGACCTCCACCTGGAAGATAAGATTTGGACAGAGAGGACCGACCGGTGTGAACAAGAGGCTATTTATGTAAAAACAGAGAAACCTCAAAAGAGGAGGAGGTCTACGAGACTACCATGACACACACATACAATGCTGTCCTTTCATCCCTTCTGCAAGTGCCATGCATGGACACACACACTTACAGTAGGTTCTTATGTAATGGCGGTCTGTGAGGAATATGGTCTTAGGGCTTTTGGGATTTTGTTGTTGCCATTGTGTGCTTGGCCGCTGAGAAAAAATGACTACAATGCATGTTCGCCAACTGTATCCAGCTCTCCTGATACATTTGTGCTTTAACCCCCTGCTGCAACAGTGTCATGCTGTGACACACCTGGGACAGGAACTTGTCTGGACACACCTCTCACTCTATCAACAAAACAACCAGCGAAAAAAAAAAAAATGCTCAGCAACCGCTGGACCAACTCTGTGACTGACATCTACTCTCATTCACCACAGTAAACAGTGCAGGAATTTCTGCTCTGCACCAAATATGTGCATGTCACGAAGAAAACAAACCCCTGCAGATTCCCAGTTTAAAACTTCACATACAACTGAGGCACAGGCACCAGCCAATGGGAGAGTCCATCCAGCCCCTGCATCTGTGCACTGTGATCCTGGGTGTTGTGTGAAAGCCAATGGCAGGGCCTTATTCTCAGCCATAACTGCAGGGCAGAGCTCTGCGGCGAGCTGGGTAAGTATAGGGCACGGCAGCACTGTACATTATCACATGGGTGTGGCTACGAGCTCGCTGCTCGAAAAATGTTTTCAATTGACGAGCAAAGAAAGCACGTAAAGTGGCAGGCATGCCTGCACAGGACCGTCGCCTCGCTGTGTGACATGGGGAAATTTGAGGGTAATAATAAAAACTGTTTACCAGTTTAAAGCTGAGTCATTACTGAGGGAAAAGGTGAGAGTAGCTGCTTCTGTGAAACTCAACCTGAAACCTTTCTGTCTTATCATATTTCCACTTTTACTGCAGGTCACTGCCGTTAAACAGTGGCCATTGTCTCTCCCAGTCCTTCTGCACTGGTTGTTTAAAGGGGGCTATAGCAGCCTTTTACTTGTGCTTATTTCTTGTCAGATTATATATATATATATGTTTTTGTTGTTGTTTGGCAGTGTAAACTGAGGGGAAAAGTGTCTCGATTGAGAGAAAAACTGTCGGGGAATGAATGATTCCTGCTTCTTGGAAACATTTTTGCTTTTGCCTTGAAATATTCTGACTCTATCAGTCATTTTAAGTGTAATCTCTGTGTAATAAGACTGGGGGAAATCCACAATGATCTGTTAATCTGTGTTGACAGCATGCTGACCAATCACATGCTTCCAGCCTTTTGAGCCCATTCAGAACATTGTGGTGTAAGAATGCAGGAGGAGATAACAAAACATCCAGATTCAGGTGTGTCATGCAGTGTTGAGATCCAGACAAAACAGCACGGAGAGAAATCAGCTTATCTCCTGACATCTTACATCTCTGTTGCTGCGAGATCGAGAGAAGAAAGTGTGCTGAAACAAAACGTTACATTCAGATTTAAGACACGTCCTTCTACAAGTGAAGTGGTCCAAGGCTGTTAAAATGTTCACTTTTTAAACAGCTGTCTGCAGCCGTGTGCCTCTTTGAGGGTGCTGGATTTGACGAGTTTTTGTAAAAAGAAAGCACGGAGTATCAACAAAATTGGAGTTGCAAGTTCTTTATGTGACTGTGTTAATCTGTTGAGAGACTGATATCTATCTGCAGGAGCATTTTGTGAAAGGTGCCTTTACATTTTCTCACCAAGAGAAGATCGAGAACAACAACAACAGACACACATTGTCATGTTTTCAGTGAGATTTAGAGGTTTTTACCTTTGGACAGAACCAGTAGCGGTTTCTCTGTTTCCAGTCTTCGTGCTAAGCTAAGCTGGCTGCTGCTAGCTGTATCTACCACACAGACATGACAGCGGCATCATCTTATCATAAGCATTCATAGCTGAGTAAATGTGTTTAATTTCTAGCTAAACTAATTTAACTGTCACGTGGCTGTGGCTTCATGGCATCGACCTTCTCATCTGACTCTGGACAAGAAAGCAAATAAAAAACTATTCCTTCATGCAAAATAAACACAGGAATGAAGTAATAGTACAGGTGGTGTCAGGCCCTGTTAAAGACAGCAGAGCTATCAGCTGATCTGTGCTGCACTTCACAGCAGTAAGCAATCAGCTTCTTTGATAGGTTATCTGGCTCAAGGTAATAAGACCACCCTGTAAAATGCGCTGATTAGAGCCGCACACCAGCCACTCCAGTGCAGCATATATGCATGCCTGTGTGATCTTGCATGCAGGCATCCCCTCGTTGACCTTCCATTTTCCTCTGCATCAAATTCATACATTTAGCCAAGAATCTTGGACGGCACGCTACAGCTACTGTGCGATTTACTGCGCCGTGTATAGAGGATTTCCAAAGCCATACTATTCCATGATCTACGGTCATGATGTCATTCATGCAACAAAGCCTGGCCTGTAATCATTCTGGTCACTTCTCTCTGCTATGAAATTCCACAGAGGAGGATGATATATCAGAAGCTGGACATGGCTGTAAATATAGAGGCATGCCGCCCTGGTAGACCATCTGATAGGTACTTGCAGAACCCAAGGACAAAATAAAAATGACTAATGCTTGCAGAGGGTTATGACATTGTGTTTGAGTAGACGCCTACGTTTTTAGAGTTAGAACTTCACTGACATGCCTTAGGATCCTCTATTTGATGATATGAAAATTTAAGATGCAGAAATCAATGGAGTGTGGTGCCTGAGGGGCCTCAGGAAAACTTAGAAACCTAGTAAGATCTTCAGCAGTCTCGCCGCAGAATTATACCTCTATGATCCTGAGCCTGGCCCACTGAGAGAGACAGGCAGCCTAAACAAACATGACCCCCTTAACCACTGCAGCCACACACAAGCAGCTCTCACACACACCGACGTCTGCTTTCAGAGCATATCGCAGCTCCAGGTCTGCAGCAGGAGGCCGAGAGAAAAGCTCCTGATTAAATAGTTTTGGAGCGTGCGTCGCTCCGGCTCGGGGAGCTCAGCAGCTTTGAAGCCAGTCGCTGTGTTTGGCTGTTATCTGCTCTTGGGATTGAAGATAACGCAGTTAGACAGCGCTCAGAGATGATGTTTACAAACAGTCAGCGGCGCTGTCAGGAGGCATCCACGGTGGAGCAGAAACGTGGCTCAGCTGAAGGCAAATCAGACGGCGATGACTGGGCAGATGTAGCTCAAAAGCTGGATGTGTTTCACCCTGCTGCTGCCAGACACGCCATCAAGCACTTTGTGTAAACTGTTTCTGCTTTCATGTCTGTTAAAGGGTCAGTTCACCCAAATGACAAAGACACATATTGTGTCATTCACTGTACGAGTGGGATATGAAGGTGCAGAAACAGCTTTGGTTTTATTTGCCCAGACTTAAAATTCAATTTAAAGACTCAAACAGTGGGGGGACCCTGGTGGCCTCGGGGTTAAGGTCAACCATGAACCGCAACACCCTGATTTCTTGTCTGTCTCTCTGTCCCCTATTGTCTGTTGGCTCTCTATTTTTACTTGTCCAATAAAAGCATAAAATACTCCAAAAATGATTTAAAAACACGTCCATCCAGAAACAATGTTATGGTCGATTTAATCCACAGAAGAGCTCCCTGAAACCTTCTGTTGTTTCAGTTTTATTCCAGAGTAAATGTGAGAATATCAAACGTGTAAGCACAGAAAAACAAGAAAAAAATGAACTTACTGCATTATATTACTGTGCGTCATCAGAGACTGACATCTTAAACTCAATACCGCTAGAGGTAAGGGAGATAAGAATCTGTTTTTCTTTTTTATTTGGGTAAGATTAAGATTTTCCACATGCAGTACACAAAACTTTTCATATTTTTGTTTTGAACGCACATGTACAGTGGGTTTTTTTTTACTCTAACATGCTGCAGGGTTGGACAAGTGAAACAGCAGCAGCATGGGTTGAAGACTGCTTGCTGGATTGTCAGACAGTGTGTGAAGCCTCCTCCTCACACACCTTTTGGATGCAGGAAGCGAAGGCCCTTCGACAGTTTGCGTATATCTTAAAACATGCCCTTTTTACACACCAGTTGGTCAGGTGACAGAGTAAAGAGGGCTTGACCTTTTCCTTAAGCTCCCTTTTTTCATTCTACACACAGCTTCTTCTGTCACTTTTTGTGTGTACAAATAAGTGCAATGCCATGAATACCTCTGAGGAAAGTATCTGCTTTTATCTCCATTTGAACAACTATCACCCCTCGCCCTCTCTATGCTGGCAGGGTTCTCCACCCGCCTTCTAGTAGAGCCATTTGAAAAGGATATAATTGTGCCTTTAGACGTGGATGACACCAGTTCATGTCCAGCATGGCCTGGCCTCAGGCTTCTCACTGCCTTCAGCTTAAGTGTTCTGCACTGATTGGTCCCTGACTCATGTTCCAGAAACACATCTCTTCTTTAACAGAAATATTGTGCAACAGTGTGTTAGCTTCTCTTCTGAGCAACATATCAGGGACTGACATGCATACGGACTGAATCAGAGTCATCGTGCAATATCTGGAAAGAAAGGCAATGAGTGAGAGAAATCCCTTATTGCATTCTAACTCGAATCCAATCTGGAGCTGAAAGGTGTCGATTCCTCGCTGTCTGTGCTGTCTGTTCACTGACTTATTGAGCAGCAGCTCAATGCTCTGGGTCTGTGAGTATGATGTATGGAGATATGTGTGCGGGGTCCGCAGGGACCTGAGACATGCTGCTGACACTGGGGACAGAGCAGTCCTGGTGAGCTGGGCGCTGCAGTCTACAGGCTCCACATGTCAGGACATCAAGATGGATGGTGGAGATTTGCTCTGTGTCCAGAGGACTGGGCATAAATTAGCCCAGATGCTGAGTGACTCTTGTCCCATTGATGGACTGGTTAGCTGGCATTTTGAATTTACAGCTTTTGTTAACAGGCCTTCTTTTCTGAACTCGAGGTCCTTATCGACTTTATTATTCTGCAGCATTGATTGGCATGAAACTCTCCTGGTTAAATCATCAATTCAAAATATTAATGTCTAAGGTAAGAAAATATCTGGTTCTTTGATAAACAGTAGGAGGTGCAAGTCTGTAAATATTCTGGGGTCAAGTCAAAAATGACTCCTGGGGTGCAAAAAACACCCAGCCACCGGCTTAAAGTTCTGTCATGCACGCTGCTAACAGTGGATGGAAACTAAAGATTATTCTGTTGAGAACACAGATTCTCTTATGTGCAGTTTAATTCAGGTTACTTTCAATCTTTGGGTGCACTTGAATTCAGCAACTATGGCGTCATGTTTTTTTGACAAAAAATACAATATTGAAGCATGTTGTCGATCCTGCCTTTGGCTGGATTCGTCTCCACATCAATGGCAGCTGAGGCCCATGGGTATCGTAGTATTATAGCTGGCTACTGTGCCAAAATGCTAAATAAAACATGATTTCTCAGAAACAAAGCTAAAGGAACTGAAACTGGTGGTCTTAATGAAAAGCTTTTTGTTTTTCGTTATCCTGTCCTGAGCCCTGTGTTTGTATGTTAACTCCCGCTTCACAACTCTGTATGGCAGGGCTATTCAATTACTGGGGAACTGGGGCCAGTTCATGAAACTGAGGCCAAATAAGGGGCCAGAAAATTAGTAATCATGGTAACATATGAACAAATTTTAACAACATACTGAAGGAGTTAATATAGAATTTATTTTGTAAGTGCATGGCAACATGTGCATTGTGTTATATTAAGACACATAGGTCCAAGGCACTGTTAATTTCAAATAGCAACATCATGTTCAAAAATCAGAGCCATATCACACATATTTAATATTTCACTAGTTTGACTGACAGGCAAAATCAGAACTCCACCGCGCGCCAAATCCAACTTGTTCTCTTCAAAAAATGAAGCAATTTTTGTGAATAAAATCTCACCGGTGGTGTGTCCTTCCATGGGGATTAATCCAAGCAGATCCTCACGAAAGCATTCCCCATCAAAAAATCGCACGTAGAGGCACAGCTGTGCAACATCGCTGTTATCCGTCGATTCGTCCACGGCCAAAGACATCACCTCCGCCTTCCTCAGCTTGTCCAAAAGCGTCTCGGAGACGTCCGATGCAAGGGCCTCCACTCTCCTCATATTTGACGTGTCAGATATTGGAATTAGCTTGATTGAATCGATTATGCTTTTTCGGGTTTTCTCATCTGTAACCACTTCCTCGATGGATGCCAGCATACACTCTTTGACAGTCTCTGAGTCTGTAAACGGCTTTTTCTTTTTGCCTAATATCCATGCCACCCTTAACGATGCAGCCGTTGCTCTCTCCTGATCCGTACAGGCCCGAAACAAGGTGCGACGTCTTTGCTCATAACAAGATGTAAGCCCCGATATCTTCTGGCTCCGAGCAGCAGAGCCCGGTGGGAAAGTAGCATCAAAGTTAGCATGTGTTGTCTTGAAATGCCTTCTCAAGTTGTACTCTTTACACACGGAGAGGCACTCGTTGCAGATTAGACACACAGGCTTCGCACTTACAGCAATAAACACATATTTCTCTGTCCATGCACTGTTGAACTGCCTATTCTCTGAGTCAACTTTTCGTTTTTTTAAAGTAGAGAGAGACATTTTGTCTTGTCAGTCGAGCTCCGTGCTTCGCTTGAAAGAAGAAACAAATTAAGAGCGCGTATGGGCAACTTTGATTGGTCCATTGCGGTCCCCCAAAATATGTGTCCGGCCAAAACAGGTAGCTATTCTCCCGCCTCCTTTGATTACGCGGTGCATATCGCCACTTACTATACCAGAGACTGCATGAGGCATAGCCATGAGCTGTATATGAAACTACCTGCATGTATTCCCTATAGTCCGCCCAAAGGGCCGGCACAAAATCCCCTGCGGGCCGGGCCCGGCCCGGGGGCCGCCAATTGAATAGCCCGGCTGTATGGTATGCGCCTTAACCATTTAGCCAACATGATGCTACAGTCCTGTTGTTTTTGGACCATCTATCAAATTATTTAGCACCAGTGTTCACACAGGGGGGATTCATCACAGTGTAAGAGGTACTGTGCATGGCAGACAACATAGACACACCCAGATGTTTAAAGAAATAGCTGGCTGCCAACAGCGGTTAAGCAAAATATAATTACTTAAGCAAAATTAGATCACACACCTTTACCTGAAAGCAAGCTGAGGCCTGGCTTCTGGGGCAACTTCCCACCAAAAATGTAAATTACAACATGTTTGTGATACCTGCATGGGTTCGTCTTCCCGTAAGTGCGACATTCAAAGGCGCTCAATCACACCTCCCAATCAGTGGTTTTAACCAGGCCACATTCTGTAGAATGCTCCTGAAAAAGGGGATTACCTGTTTCCTGTCAGGCAGGATACCACTAACATGCCTCAATGCTTGCGTGTTAAAGTGTAGCAGCTGCCTCTATGAGCAGATGCACTTCTATTTGAATGTTCAATGGCTAAAATCTGACTCTTTATCTAGATCTAAAGGACAGTGCTTCACTGCCCCATAACAAAACTTTTGTCTGTGTTTTAGTGTTCGTGTGTGTGTTTTGGCATGGCAGGCTGCTCTAATATGCCCTAATAACCGTGATGTCATCCACCTGTATTTTGGCTCCGGGGGCTGCGATGACAGATGGGACAATTTTGGATAATCATCTTATCAGATCTGGAGCTCATGAGCTGAAACCCAGAGAAATTACAGAGTGTAAATGTGAAAAGTCGTCTATTCCAAAATACTCTGGGGTTTTATCCACTCTGAGAGAAATGGTGGGATTTTCCGCTGATTCTCTAAAATAATGTTGATCAAGTCTGGAGAAGTGTTTGTTTTCAGAAAATAGACTAATTTGGTTTCATTTACCCTTTCAATCATTTTGTGGGAGGGGGTTTTTACCTGTTAGCTGTTGATATTTAATGGAAGATTCACCTGCACAGCCCAGAAAGGAAAGGTGAAAGTCCTCGAATGCAACAGCACAATGGAAATGACCTTTTAGAAGGTGCAGCTGTCCTCTGAATACCCTCTCCTTTTATAATATCATGTAGGTAGCTCTTTTGTGCCTACGCAAACATTTCCCTCTCACTGAATGAAACATTAACCTCGTCTTTAAAATGTCTCAGGGCAGCCGGGTTAATGCAGTGCCTGTGCAGCCCAGGAGTGTACCGTGTGACCTTTGAGGAGGTTCACCATTAACCTCAAGTTCAGTGGTTAAAAAAAAAAAAAAAAGTGTCCTGAGTTCACATTGCTTTGAGAGAGCACTTCTCTTCTGTAGATTCTTGAAAATGTGCACAATGTGAAACCCCGAAAGCTGCACAGGTCTGTAAATGTGAGTCACACAGTGGGCAGTGCCACTGATGAGAAGATAAGTCATTGCTGATGCATCTGTCTGAGTATCTGAGCACAAAATGCCAAGAGGAAGCGTTTCACGAACCGCATCGCTGTTTAAACCAGTTTGGCAGTTAGTGGTCCAGACACATGCCACTTTGTTAGTGCCAAAAACACTCCTTTGAATTCTGGTTTGCAGGGAAAAAGAATTATAACGCACTAATCAGGAAGGTTACTGTCGTTCGCCTTCATCAACCTTCCCGGAAAAACGCATTTAAACACAGTGTCTCGTGGTGTATTTTCTTTTTCCCGAGGATGCCATTATGTCATCAAAAATAGTTACGTGTCTCGTCGGGCGAAGATAGAGTGAAAGGAAGAAAAAGAAAAACGAGGGGAAAATAAAAGAAAACCATCAAAGATTCAGTCTCAGAGAATCAAAAGGAAAGCAATTGTGGGAAACATCATAAACTGAAAGTTTAAAAGTGAAAGTGCAGCAACAGGTTTTAACCATAGTTGGTTAGTTATTTGTGCAGTCGCTACGCTGGCTGTTTGGGGCAAATACACAAACTTTCCAGCTGTCAAGTTTGCACTAATAACACAAAGTGAAAGTTTCTTTTTTAACATCCCTTCACTTTTCATCCTGCACCATCAGTTTAATTTGTATTTTTTTTTCAATTAATTAATTAGAAAATGTTAGCATGCATGCTAACACATGAAAAGAAGATGTTTACATTGGTAAAACATTATATGTTATAAACATCAGCATGTTAGTATTGTTATTGAGATCATGTTACACACATTAGCTCTTAGTGCAATGCACCCAAGTGCAGCTGCTAGCATGGCTGTAACAGTATTTTCTAATGTAAACGGACGCTCATTTTGGGCAGCTGAGGAAGAATGAAGGGAGCAAGTCTGTCTCTGAGGAAAAGTGAGTGTGGGAGACAAAAAAAGTGAAGTAACCCAAAAAAAAAAAGACAGGTTAAAGGCACAGTGAGCTCATCAAAACGTTAAGCTGTGGTTAAACTTCGCAGACTGATGGAATGGGTTGTTTTTTGTCTTTAATTACGGAGTTCGCTGCAGTTTTCTGGTGCAGCACTCACACTCTCATCTCCCTCTATTCGCTTTACGCTAATCTCACATGGCCACTCATGCAGAGTTTGACAGGCAGAGCATAACAGCGCCGCCGCCGCCAAGGCTGTGGCTTTGACTCCTAGCGGGACCACCTATGCTAAAAACGTGGCCGCTTGCAGCACAGTGAGGCAGCTTGGGTAAAAACATCCACCAAATGGACTGCGCTGCGTTAAATGACTAAACTGCTGAGTGTCTGCCTGCCAAGACAACACAAGAGGAAATTTACTCAGCCATGACAACCTCAATGCAAGGTCAGGCTTCTCCACCACACTGAGGCCTGAAATTCATTTGAATACCTTTGGCAGCGTGGAGGAGTCAAGTTGGATGGATGTGGAGTGGTGCTCCAGAATATTCAAATTGTCGATGCCGAGAGTTCAGTGACATCTTCCAATGTTATGATGACCCCTCGTAATTGCACACTACAAGCAGCGATGTTTTGAGAGAAAATACGCTTCAAACTTTACTTGTCTGTGGTGAGACCAATAAAATGGAGGACGGTGTGTGTCTCTTGGCGTGTGTTTTGGCATGTGTGTATGTGCGAACGCTGTACGTAAGACATCCATCAATTCACGTGGTGACATAAGGTGAAAAGAGACGTGAGAGATGTGTGTGACGTCCGAAAGGTTGATTGGTTTTTCTAGGATTGCGTGCGTGTTTGTTTTGTGTGTGTGTGTGTGTGTGTGTACTTCCTTCGTAATGATAGCCCTCAGTCTCTCGCCAGGCGGCCAGGCTACTCCTCTAAACCTCAGGGTGTTTGCCAACCCCCGGATCCCAGAAAATATGGCCTGCAGCTGGGCCTCAGAGAGAGCTGAGCCTGTTAGCTCCTGAAACATCCAACATTCATAATTAATGCGAGGCGACGAACACATCCGGCCTGAGTTCATCTAAAGTAAGATTCTACACATGCAGCAGAGTAAGCAGGCAGGTAGCACACACAAAAACAGACAGTATCACACATTGTTTACATCAGACTTCTCACCTCAACCTGCACAGAGGAGCGACTGTGATCTGGCAGGAGGAGAACTCCATCTAGAGGTCAGTCAGCTCCTCTGCTTATATGAGAGGTCAGGATTGTCTCATTAAAGTAAGCTACATCACACTGTACAAATTCTCCATTATACAGTAAGTAAATGTCCTGCATTTAAAATATTCTTACTTAAAAAAGTATGTAAGCTTTACTAGTGAAATGCACTTAAAGTATCAAAAGCTTTATGTGCTCATTGTGCAGTGTTTTGAATGTGAAATCTTACATGCAAAATCTTACAATTAACAGTATGAAGTACCCCATAATATTACTAATTGTACACTAAGTGTAAAGTTCACCACAGCAAATCAATCATAGCACACAAATCTATCAAACTATAATTTATTTGTATGATTAGATTTTTCCTTCATATGAATCCACTGACAATGGAGGATAAATCCAAACTTTCCTTTATTCCCACTACGCTCTGGACTCAGATGTGAGTTTTTCAAAGTAAAAGGCATCCTGGATTTTTGCACGATTAAGAACAAAAATGTCTCTGACTCATACAGCTGGTTAACAGTTGCTTTGCTGTCGCACAACTGTGAAATAAACACAGAAAAGTGCAAATGGACATGTGGATGCATGCATGCGCCATAATATTTAATACGTATTTAAATATGAGGTATTGGAAGAACTTTGTTGTAAAGGAATATTTGCAGAGGTGTGGTCCGGTCCCTGCGTCACAGGCTGGTCAAAGACTCTTCAGTGGACAGGATGTGCGTCTCAGGCCTTTGTCCTGTCCACGTCACCCACTGACCCGACCCGTCCACCGGTCCTGGACCGAGCAGCAGATACAGCAGCTGGAGGGAAGAGCCAAAGCTCGCTCTTTACTGCTTGTCCTTGCCTGGAACACAAAATGAATCAAATTAAACAGGAGACACATCATAGCAAACAGAAAAAAGAAAAAAACATTGTGGTGCTGTTATGGAAATAACATGATAATTAATTAATAATAATAATAGTAATAATAATAATAAGTTATATTAGTTTACATTTTCACACAAGGTCAAACATTTCGGCATATTGAAAAACACTGTTTCCATCTCATCAATCGTTCATGAAGATGCATGTTAGAACAGCCTAAGAATATATATGCACTGGCGTGAGAGCAGGTGGACAATGTCTCCAGTCGTGCACCATTAATATTGGCAGTAGAATTCTCTGGAAGATAAATACGACGTTCGGTTTGAAACAGCTTTTTTGTGCAGCTGTTGAAGCAGAAAGAATGACTCGCTTCACTCCATGTGCTAAAACAGCCTTTGGGTTTGGCCCAAAAAGCCAGATGGCTGGACAGAATGGAAGATGTTTATCAAAAACATTTACTAATGTTTCACCAACATGTATCCAGAGAGATTTCACAGTTACCCAGTCCCAAAACATACGCACCACGGATCCTCATCTAGAGAGGGAGCACCTGTCGTACAGATCGTAAGCTTCATGCTAAGTCTGCGCTCCGATGCAAAAAATCAGCTGATGAGCACGATGCTTAGAAGAGGAAAAAAACATTATTCCATATGTTAGACCAAATCAAATTCAAACTCATCAAGGTGTCTGTCCCCGACCGAAGTAACAGGGAGATGTCAAAACAGAATTAATAAGTTTAAGAAGGGGATGGAAGCTGCAGGAGAGTCCCACTGCGCTCTGTGCGCTGGGTTCACGTGGGACGTACCTGCAGAATGTTGCATCAGTTTAGTGGACGAATGAAGAAATAGACACAAATTTGTTAACACGTACAGAATAAAATGCAGTAGTGGAACGCAACTAGGTGTAACTTCCTGTGCATGGTTAAACGATTGTTTTTCATTAAGAAAAACATGTTAACCGTTTCAAAAATATCAAGGATCAGAGATAAAATCTCTTCAATGCAAATCAACATTTTTAAAGAACTGAAAAAAAACCCAACAACCCTTTTTCCTCATCATGAGACATACTCTCTCTTGCAGGACATCTGCAGGTTAAGCAGCCCAATATGTTATAAAGTAGTGCATCAATTATATCTTAATTGTAAAATGAATTATAATACATTGTAATACACTGACTATGTTTTGTTACATTTTACACAAACTCCCAGATTTATGTATGTCATCACGCAGCATTTTTGGACCTCTTTGGCCTCTTTTGCCCTCAGAGCAATGGAGGTGAGATGAATCTAATTTGCTCTTGGTGCACAAAAACAAAACACACCTTCAAAAGCAAATCTCTGTCCAGAGACGATGTCCCACTTGCTGCAGAGGATTCACAGCCCTGGCTGCTGACAGGTCTCATCATTTTCTACTTTAGGCTAAAAATATTTCCCAATTAAAAGCGTCCTCAGCGATCTGGGGCATTGCTTTTGTGAAAGCAGGTTCAGATTTGTTTTTATGACCTTGTCCTGCCTCACTCCCGTCTGCGGTCATCTTACCTTTGCTGGGGACAAACTTGAGCGAGTGGCTGAATATTCAAAACCGTGATGCTCCTTCCTCCGGGCCGTCGTTCACAAACTCATGGCCCAGCCCGTTGCCACACTTCCCGCACAGAACCTGCATGCATGAAACACAGTTTCATCAACATTATGCCTCTTAAAACAACACGATGAAGTATTTGATTTAAGAGCTTCAGTCAAACCTTGAAGGCAGTGAGCGTCTCCATCATCTTGGTGACGCTGTCCTCTCTGATGGTGTCAGTGAAAGCCGGCCAAGGAGACGAGTGGGCGAACTTAGACCGACTGGAGAACAGCGGATGGTTACACTGGGAGCACACATACATACCTGCAGGGGACAGTTACTCTTAAAGGTGGTTGCACTGTTTCATTTTGTGATAATTATTTAAATAAAGCAAAAGGCCAGTGATTCCCAGTGTGGATTTCAAGACCCTAAATGGGTTCTGAGGTCAGTCTGAGGGTCACAAGATGATTAGAGGGATAAGAATGAACAAACAAACAAAATTAAGATCAGTCTTTTTTGTTTCTTTGAAATAATCAGAGAGGGAAAAGTCAGTCTGACTAAACAGCTGACAACATAACATAACATGTGAGGAGGGGTCCCAGATTGCTTCACTTATAGGGCTCACACACCTGAAAAGGGTTGGAAACACTCTTTGGGTCAGTTTACTTAAATTAACCATAACTTTATGGCTTGGACAAGCTTTTAGTTTGAAACAAAATTCTGTATATCACAGCTCTGTTTTTACCATTATCATTGATGGCAGATTTATTAGTTCTCTTTGTCTTTTAGAAACAAATCTGAAATATCTGGGTAAAAATAAAGGTTAACTGCTCTTTATCAATTGTCTATATCCCCTAATCACCACGCGCTCTTCCTCTCTACTCATCACTGTCATATTAAACAATGACTGAAAAATAATTTTCCATTAAAAATCACTTTAACACAATCATTTGTAGCAAAAAATACGCTTTAAACAAGGCAGACAATGAAAATAAAATGGTCAATGGTCAGTCAGGAGGTTACATCACACCTCTGCTTACAGAACAGCCACCGCCTGCTCACCTGGTTTGAAATGATCCTTGTACACCTCACCGCCAAAAAACCGACAGAAAGACATGCTGCGGTGCCTGCAAAGGTCAAAATAGATCTTAATCTGGCTCAGTCTTTCCTCAAACGGCAGCCACAGATGATCCTGTTTTCCACTTCTCGTGTGAAGAGATCCTTGCTGGAGATTGAGGAGGAGCTCCGCCCATTGCTGTACCCCGTGTGAACAGCAGGTGTCAGTGTGTGACCACGAGGCGCGCTGAGGCCACGGAGGCATGCGATGGACAGTCAAACACTCAGGCAAAGTTCACCTTAGAACAGATTTACTCTGCTCTTTTCTTGTGAGTGTTGACAGAAGAATTAATATATACCAAAAGACACCTGCTGGAAATCAGAGCACCTGAATATGAATGAGGTCCATCTACAGCAAAGTATCCCAAGATTTAGACTTAGACTCAATGACCCAGACAAACAGTAATCAATAAATCAGTCAGTTTTCTCTCTTATCCACTGTTTTATATAACATTTTGCCATTGGGGCATGGTTTCAATCACGTTATTTAGTAAAAACCCAAACACAGATGACAGTTGGTGTAAAACTTCCCCCCAAAAAAACAATGTGAATGTGGATTCTGACCTGCTGGAGATAAACATTTGATTTTTGTCTGATTTTTCAACCTCTGAGGAAATGTATAGATGCAGATCTCGATTCTCAGTGCAGCATGCAAACACCTAAGATCACAGGGATGCACAAGCGGATGTGAGGCCATTATAGAAAGCTGATATCAAGGTTAAGAAATAAATGCTCAAATGTCTTTCCATAGTCCATGTCCACTGCAACAACCGGATTTACTGAGTAAATGATCAACGATTTTATTGTGAGGGGAAAGTAGAATCACACAGACAGACTTCTCACCAGTATTGTGAATTTATTTCAGTTTACTTGTCATCGCAGACAAAGGATGTCAGTGTTTTCTGTGCCCGGCATTTATCAAGAGCATAACCCTGTTCACTTTATTTTATTAATGATACATCATGAAAATAAATATCCTCTGTAGAAAAAGAGCTCAGAACTGACATTTCTGTCCATTGCTGCTCTGTATCCTTCATTCATACTTGCAGTAGTGCTTAAGTGCCTCTGGCAGCTCCAGCCAGTCAATGGCCATCCTGTGGACAATGTGCTTCTGGATGGCCTTCCTACACAACGTCTGCAAGGATGAGACTGAAGCAACATGGGAAGAGGACAAACGAGACAGAAAGACTGGGGATTAGTGAAATAAATGGTGCAATGAGAAAAATAATCAAGAAATTTGTGTTTAAAGGGAAGATTGATTAGTGAATGGGTCCCTGGGCAAGAGCCTATATATGTAGCGACAGTTAGTATTTCTTTTTGGAAAGTCAATCAAATGACCACAAAGACACGCACAACAACCACAAAGAGACACAAAACAACTGTAAAGAGACTCAAAACAACCACAAACAGTACAGCACCACCACACGCACAGTAACATGTCTATGCCCAGAGAGGCCCATTGTTTCATAATCAGTCCATGATTTGACACTGTGACACTCACATCCATACTCCACCTGGACGATGCGGACACACTTAGTGGCAGCGAAGACGTCCACCACAGCATAGAGAGGCTGGAGGGCGGGGATTCCCTTTGCACTAGCTCCCATGTCCTCACCATTGATGACAATGTGCATATCAGCCAGGTCTCGCCCTTTCTGCACATACAGTACTCCTATCCTGCTGCGTCTGGCAGTGGGAGGCAGGGCATTAGTCTTATACAAGTCATCCAAAATGTGGCTGTAGCGTCCAGGCCTGCTCCGACCAACCAGTTTGTCTCTGGGGATCCGAATATTCTCAATGTACAAGTGAGAATCAGTGAAGAAAGTCTTTGGGTTGTTGTTGTTGCCTCCTCCTGGATCTGCACCTCCAGCTCCATCCCCTGCCTCCCCTCCTCCGAGCCTGTGGCCCCCAGCCAGTCCTCCATCTCCATCCTCTTGTCCCCCTTCTCCAGCCTCTTCTATGATCTTGTTGTGGTTGCGAGTGATGGCAAATACCCAGCTGTCACCTAAGTCTGTCAGGTCTGGGATGGAGTACTCAGGTACCACCTCTAAGTCCCTTGGGTCCCTGGCAGTCAGGCCGACCCGGAGGTGTCCACACCAACCCAGCTCCTTATCCTCGATCTCTATGAGAAAAATCTCTCCAGGCTTCAAAGGATGTTTGCTGAAACACACTCCATTGGCAAAGCTCTCCACCCGGGTGGCCTGAGTCCCTGAGTGGTCCAGTCTGACATTGGTACCATGGATGGGGTGGAATTCCATGAACTGATCAGAAAAAGGCTCCATTTTCAGTTCTGTTTGCACCAACAGAAGCAGTCACTCTGATTCAGGGAACAAAAGTACCATAAGTTAAAAATTCCCAGTTGGATAGCTGTCAAAAAGACAACAAACAGCCAAACTTACCAAAACTTTCCGGTCAAACAGTCTTGCAGCGGTTTGCTGGCCAACACGTGGTCATACTGGAGGCACAAACAAGTTGCACTGACAAGATCCCTGCTCTGCCTATCTGTGGGCCACTCAGGGAAACTTCTGGTAGAGGGCTATTTTTAAACAGCTGCATATGTCAACAGATGGCAAGATATGTGTGTGTGAATGTGTGTGTGTTGAGAGGGGTGGCCAACATGCACATGCCTTCAGTCACTCACACACACCAGACATGCACAGAGATTGAGGTGGGGTTAGTGGGAGCAACAAAGCCCCCCAGGGGCCCGACACTCATTCAATTTCACAAACCCGTGTATTGAAGTAATAGCTGCATAATTATCATAATACCATATGCCAGGGAGATATGTTGAACAGCAGGCCTTTCGTAGCTGTGCTCTAAATATAGGCACGCCTCGCAAATACACTCTGGATTTCATTCTTATGTAAAGCAGCAATTAAAGTAATATACCAAGATAAAGAGGTCTGTGGAGATTTATTATGATAATGGATTTATAGCTTAAGAATATGAAGGGAAATTCTATTTAAAAAAGGAAGATGATACTTTTTATAGTCATTATACACCCTATGATTGAGAATAAAAGCTCCTGCACACTATGTCAGGTGATTTACAATAGTTCATATAATTTCTGTCTGGAGGAATCAGGTATTAATCATACAGTATATAAATCAGAACCACCCTATACCTGATATAACCCTCTTTAGTTACAGTGCAAAGTGTAATGAGCAGTAATTTGTCATGTGTACAGTAAGAAATTATTTCTTTGCAGCAATTAGAGCTTTAAAGTGAGACTAAGTACATTAAACAGCAGAAATAACACCATTCCATTTCACACCTTATAGTGGCTCATGCTAGCTCATGTTAACAACCTTAACATGAATATCGCTGTGTAACTGACGTGACTGAGCCATGAGTGCTAGCATGCTAGTCATATGCTCAAGACACTTCTCTACTTTTCCTATGGGGGCATGCCCATGGGACGTCGGCCTCTTTCAGGTCCTTTGGGTCCTTGGTGGTGTCATTTTGTTGGATATGAGGCAGGCTGCCAGATGACGTCTGTCTGAGCCTCCTCTGCGACCATTGTTGCTATGCAGGTGTCATGTTAGGGAGGCTGTGAGTAAAGAGCGGATGCTGCACAACCTCCAGGGAGTTGGACATGCAGGTCTGCGTCCAGCTGCAGCATCCTCTTGACCAGAGCTATTAATAGATGCTGGTCTCTCTGGTGTGCACAGTTCATCTTCATCACCTGCTCAAGTCATCACATGAGCCTGATGTATCTGGTATCCTCAGCAAGGAAGCCTGTCTCATAAGCAAACTGGTGTGGGGTCGTAAATCTGCAGTGTTACTAGCTGTTCTTCTGTCTGTGGAAGTTATGACCTGTTTCACGTCTACAGTCCAGAGCATAGTCTGCTGGCTGGTGTGAAGTTCAGGGTGTTGTGATTCTTATCGAGACAAAATCATTGCAACTCATGGTATTGAAAGTGGATCCAGACACTGCAGCTGCTTCAGGATGGTGCTTTCCTCTCTTACCTGTCAGTAATTTCATAGTGATTGGTGTCCAACGCCTTGTCTGTTTCAGTGCTGCAGCATTTGGTTTCAAAACCAAAGCCGCCCTCCCCGAGGAAGGCCTCAACCTTGTGACACCTGCCAAGTGTGTTTCCTTTAAAAATCTCGAGGTCGTCTGCATAGAAGGAGAGCAGAGAGAGATATAGCATGAGATTACTCTAATAGAGTACTGTTGTTGTGCTCCTGAATGTCTCCCCTCAAATGTCCAATATTTGAGACCCTTCAATTTAAAAGTGACATGAAACAGCTTTAGATACACTTAGTGTCAGCTGAATAACAGGGACAGTAGAGTACACATATCTCAAAATTATTTGTAAATACACTTGAGTAAATGTACTCTGTTATATCTTTTCCCCGGCTGATTGTATTAATGTTGTAATACTGCAGTTATTAAGATTTAGTTCTACTTCTGAGCTGATGAAAGTTTTCCAACTGCTTCAAAAGTCTCAATGCAGCTACTTCTCAGCTCCTCTCACCGCGCTCTTCCTCCCCTGCTGTGGTTTAAGCAGCACTTCAAGGTGTTTTACAATCACATCTACAGTGATTAGACTGAGGACTGAAGCAGCTGCTCTGCTAACGTAGTGCTCACGCTAAACCTCCTGTGTAGAGACTGTGGAATAAATCACGTGTGTCAAGAATACCTCCATTATTAAGTGACATGAACATGTAATAATGAAAACACTACAGTGCATTGCATTACTACTAAGCAGTGATGTAGCTCACAAATTTGGACCCTGTAACCTCGGTGGGCTCCCTTTCCCAAATCAGCAAGGAAACACACACAGCTGTAGTGGTTATTAGAGTAATAATTAATTTATCTTAGACAGTCTTCATAGTCTAACATCTTTGCACATTTCAGCCCTCTTCTATTGAAATCCTGTAATAACTGTGTGTAGCTAAATATTAAAGCAAATCAGCAAAATCTAATCATACACAGATAAGAGAAGACTTACAGCAAAATAGAAATTGAAATTATTAAAATCCCCAAACTGTGCATATTCTGCACACATTCATATGTGGTCCTGAGTGTGTATAGTCAGTCATGGATCCAGCCAGCCAGCCTGTTCAGGAACATCTCCTCTGTCAGTGATGGATGGGGGTTATTGTTTCTCACCCCAGCTGCAGCCTGCACACCACTCTGCCCTGTTCTTCTTATTGTCATTTCTAGGGCTTCCAGTGTGTCTTATGTAGGCCAAGATGGAGGGAGAAATGGAGAGGCAGAGAGATGGGGCGTTAAATTCATTCTTTTATCCTCTTCTTTCTTTCTTTATTGTCATAAAAAACATTCCAAACTCCATCTCTTTGAACACATGAATGAAAGAAATATATCTATAAAAAAGTCAGACCTACTTGTTACAATTTGGAGACTTCTGCATTTGATTTTTAACCCTCAGGCTGAACTTCATCTGTCACCCTGTTTTGTACAATTAGACAGTATTCACACTCTGGATGCAGAGCTGCGTGGGTGCGTTTGTGTGTGCGTCTGTTGGGGCTGCAGGACTCCTAATCTGGATTATCATGCAGCGCGGCTATGCTTTTCATAATCAGTTTGGTGAGCTGTGATTCTCGGCAGCGCATGACACATCTGGATGCAGGCACTCGGCAAAGGGGAGGTGTGTGTGTGTGTGACTGCGTGAGAGAGAGAGAGAGAGAGAGAGAGAGAGAGAGAGAGAGAGAGAGAGAGAGAGAGACTCCTCACCTCGCGGTCTTTGCGCGCACAAATGGAGAGGAAACCAGCCTCGGACAACGTTGACCGGCGGGTATAGTCACATTTCCATGCACAGAATCATTTCTCGGGTAAGTATATCTCCATTGTCTCCATTTATGTTGCAGTTCTCTTTCTGCAAAGCATCAGCAGCTCTGAAGACAATTGTAGTTTTATCCAAAAGTAAGACGAGGAGTCATCACAGGAGCATTTTACCTGACAGTGCGCACTGACTGCGTTTTGGGACATGGTCTCAGTCACTTTAGCTGCTACTTCATGTCTGCATGTCATACTTGTCTCGTGGATGTGAGTGCAGCTCTGACTGGAGGTGTCACACTGAATTCTGTGACCTGAATTTTAGCTACTGCACAACTTTGGGGCCACATGCTTTATTGTGTACATTTATACTTTATAATATGGCCCTATTGTTGTCAGACAGGGTCACATACTTTGTTGTGAAAGAATAATGTGTTGTCAGTAGTGTAGAGATCTGTCTGTGTGCTGTACCGATGGCTGCAGCTAACAATTAGTTTCAGTGTGTATTAATCTGTTGATTATTCTGTCAATTAATCAATTAATCGAACGTATGTTCGAAAAATAAAAAAAAAATGTGTGTTTCAACCTCCCAAAGCCCAAAGTGACATATTCACTGGTGCATGTTTTATTTGATGAACACTCCAAAACTCACAAAGAAAAGCAGCAAATCCTCATATATGAGATGTGTTTACTTGAAAAGTGACTGATTAGATGTAATTGATTACCAGAACAATTCGATTTTAATTATATTTGATAATTTTTTTTGTGATTGACTAATTGGTTAAGTGACTAATTGTTTCAGCTTTGTATACCACATGGTGTACATGCAGTTTCTTCATACACTGTGGCAACTACTTCAAGGTCAGCTTTCACATGAAATGATATAAGACATTGTATGTTTTCTTTTGGGGTTTTTTGCATTTGTAGGTATGCTGTTTGAAACACTGTAATACGATTTTACACGGTATTTATGTTTGTATGTTTTGTGTGTTTTCAGTGTTTGCATGAAACAATGTAATGCTGCTATCTCGGCTACCTGGTTAAATAAAGGTTTAATAATGAGTAGGGCTTGATTTAGCAGCTAACTGTAGTGTGAGCTTTGCTTTGCATTTAGAGGGGGAGCTAAAATAAATAATGCTATAATCTACTTTTAAAATGACCTAGTACACATTAAATAATTAGAGGCTCCAGACAGGGGACCAACAGTATGCCACAAAAAGTTATAGTTTACATGTAGCACTTCTTCAGCCATACTCATTGTGCTTTTTAATAAGAAATCGAATCAAATGTTTTACATTTGACTTACTCTTTACCCATTACATCTGCTTTAACACTGAGGTGGACACATTTTGTTTTCTGTTGAATGGTAAGACTGTATTGGAATAAGTAATGCTACATATTATAGACCGCATAGTACCCAATATTTACTTACTGCTTTATTTTACAGACCATAACCCAGTACCTATGTTACAATTACTGTGGAAAAGTGTTGCATTTCATTTCAGTTCAAAATCTCCCATAGGTGATCCTAATGGTTGCAATCTGTTTCCAAACTCATCAGAGCCCTCAGTGAACCCCTGCGCCCTGTTCAGAAGCATCTGCATCTGTTTCTTTGCTCATTTATTCTGATTTTTCCTTAAATATTTCAACCATCTATATTTGACTTTTAGCATGACAAGAATGAGTACTGATAGTAATGGACTCTGAAGGGTTGTGATGTTACTAATAACAACAATCAACACTGGGTCACGGAGATGAGCTAGCTTGGAAACACTGCCCACCAAATGTTGGTTTAGCTCATAATCCGGCTGTGTGATTTGTCAGATTTCACAGTAAAACCCTGCATTAATGTTAATCTGAGATTGTTACTGTTCGTGTCTGATCAGAGGGTGGCACACAAACACAAACACACACAAACCCCTGCACACACATATATATATATACACACACACACACACACACACACACACACACACACACACACACACAGTCACAGTCACAGACATGCTGCTGAGTTTATACTGTCACTGATTGAGAATGTAATGGAATGATTGAACACATTGCAGGGCACTCAGAGCAGATGTGTTTCGTGCTGCAGCGTCACATGATCACTCTGCGTGTCTCACACAGCCTTATGGAACACTTAACTTCTCTTCTACAGGAGTTTGTCTTTAAGCATCTTGTTAAGGACCTTAAAGTGACCACAGCCCATGGAGTCTTAAAATCAAGCAGACAGTGATCTATTAAAAAGACACATACTTGCATGTAATATTTTAACAGTTTCACCCTCTGCCTTTCTTTCATTGTCCTTGTTTAAACCACAGTTTTAATCAGCTTTCTGTGGCCTCTGGGTCTGTCAAAGCTGAATACTTCCAACAACACGGTCAAACCAAAGCGAAAAGGACAGAGTCAGCAGAGAGATGGGGTAAATATTTAATATTTGACCAGTTTATCACTTTAAAACTTTAGTCGGATCATATACCTTTGCTGACAGCGTGGCTCAGTGGATAGCAATGTTGCTCTGTGGATCAATCCAAACTTAACTTAAAACATTTAACTTGCTGATCTGGTCCAGTTGCAATGGAGTAGGCCACTTCAAAAAACTGACTTGTATCTGACTTAAGAACATTTGGATTAGTGAAAATCACAGCAGCATCTGGAGTCCATATTCAACAGCTTCATAACTAGCTTGACAATACGGTAACGTTCATCTGCCCTGTTATTAGCTTGGACAAAACATTGTTGGCTTAAAAGTAGTTTAGCATGCCTAATGTGCCTGTGCGTGTTTGTTTCCTGGCACCTCGCAGGTTCTGGTCCCTCTCTCAATCTTGTGAAAAGCTATGCTGAAGGTCTAATGCTTCCTGGTTGCATGTGTGTCTGTTTCCCCACCGTCCATTTTGGGTGAGAGCAGATTAGTCAGAATCCACCAGCTGCTGTGGAATTGGTTGAAATTGTGCCACACAGCTTTGTAATACGGTTACGTAAGTCTGACCAGTCAGAGGTAGGGTTTAACTTGCATAAAGAGCAAGGCACTTGACCCAGAGAGGCAGCGAATGAAAGGGTCCCCGCTGGGCCTTTGTACTGTCTCTCAGCTTGTGTCCAGTGATGCAGAACTGCTCTTTTCTCCCACAAAACGACAGCTGATAATTCACATTGCCTCCCTGTTCTGTGGTTGGTATCATTTTGACAAGTCAGTATGTGGTGGTTGTTTAATGTGTTATGTGGACACATGCAGTGCTACTGACACACAAAAGCCACATGAGGAGAATGACAGAGAGCATCTTTGAACTCCCCCCGCTGTTCATCTCAGGGCTGCATAAGTAACTCTTTAAACAGCTCGAGGAGATATCAGAGGGAGGGTTATGACTCTAGGTTTTTACTGTTGACAGTTAATTCTTTAGGGGATGAGACTGGAAGACACTGTGCTGTTTCCTTGGGAAGATGACAAGCTGAATACGTGTGTTAATGCTTATTTTGTCATGAAAACATAAAGTATTTGCTCTTTGTTTTTTACTGAAAGGCTGCATATTTATTCAAATTATATTTTTTCATTTCATGTTCATGTGCGCAGAAAGCCCCTGCTCAGAAATTGAATGACTTTTACTGTGTAATCAATCAGCCCCAAAAAACCATTAGATCCAAGCCTGAACTGCCCTAGTTTGTGCAACATTTGGGGAAGACGGACTGTCTATTTTTGCATGCCTCTAAACCTCACTCAGTATGTGGAACGACAGCTTTGGGAGAGGTACTTACTTGGATCTGATTCAGGCTCTCTCTTCTTCAGAATAATGAAGATTTGCACAACTCCTAAGAGCTAAACTACATGACATTCACACATTAATGCCTAGTTGGCACTGGAAAGCAGTTTTTGTGAAAATGAGGCATGAGTGTAGAAAAGATGCCCTTCCTCCCTCTCTATGGCTCACTCCCTGGCTGCTTTTGTTTGCTCTGCCTCCGAGGCTTAATAATGTAGCTGACCATGTACTTTATTTATTCTCCTTCACTGACTCTTAGGTGCCTTGGCTGTGCGATGTAAAGTCAAGAAATGGCAGAAAGTGAAGCAAATGGGGAAAGAAGAAGCAAGGATGATAGAAGAAGAGGTGGCAGACCTCTCCAGGAGCCCCACAGCCTCGGTCTTGGCCTCTCGCCAGTTGGTGCCCCCTCTCTTGGGACAAAGAGGCATCTTCCTCGTGGGATTGTGATCCAGCTGACTGGGACAGAGGGGGAATGGGACAGTCTGGATGACAGTGAGCTAATTTTCTCCCTCGACCATGATGATGACTACCCCTCTATCTCTCTGTCCAGAGAGAGGCAGCTTTCTGTTGAGGATGATAGAGGATTGCAGTCCCAAGCTTTCCACGTCCCTCTTTCTCCCTCTCTTGGCAACTGCTCCACCATTGGCCCTAGCTTCCTCTCCCCAGGCCCTTCTTCACCCACCCACAGACCCCTTGCAAGCCTGGTCAAGTCTCTCTCCACAGAGCTGGAGCTCAAAGAAGGCTCCACCCTCAGACCTAAGCCCCTTCTCAGCCTCGTCAAGTCCATCTCCACTGAGATCTCCCGCTCAGAGCCAGAGGTGTCACAGTCAAAATCAGACTCCCGCCTCAACCTCCACTTGTGGAAGCAGCTTACTCAATCAAAAACCCGCAGCAATGGGGACTCTCGCACTGCGCCCCCTTCTCCTAGCTCACTTTCCCCAAGTGCAGAGGGTCTGAAAGGGGGCTTCTTCAAAATGGAATTAGAGGACACCAAAAGGAAGCTCTCGGAGGCCGTGCATGAGCCTCTGAGCAGCATGTTCAGCAAGATCATGAGAGAGGAGAGTGTAGGCAGCCCCAAACACCAGGGTAAGACCCCAGCTGCTCATCAGGTCAGCTGCAGAGGTTTGGGTCGTGAAAGTAGCACAGACACGGTTCTCTCGGAGTCTCCTGTGAGGAACAGTAGAAGAGCAGATGCTGATGTTTTGCCTGTGTTTGACTGGCCCTCTGTTCGACATCCTGGGAGAGGCCACCGCAGTCACTGCCCTGTGCATCACAACAGACAACATCACAGGGATGAGGAACTGGAAATATGTGCAGATGATGACATGATGCAAATATTGGCCATTGAAACTCATGGACAAGTGAGGAGATCACCTGCTGGACCTCAGGTCATTGCACCACCCTTGGTTAGGACTTCTCCCCGTTCTCAACCCCATCATCCTCTGCCACGCATGAGTTTATTCTGCGTGGCAGTGCTGTCCTATGGCTATTTCATACTGCCTCTTAGCCCATACTTCTCAGGTCTGGCTTTGGGATTAGCATTGGGCTTCTTGCTAGGACTGTGGCTCATCAGAATGGGTTCCTCCAGGTCTCGCTGCTCAGATGCTCCATACAGACCACCACAGACTCTTTTGGGAGAGGGGATTATGACAGGTGCCACTGTCACCACTGAGCCTGACATTCTCAAGGTAAATGAATCAGTCATTAAGCAAGAAAATGGCACATTTTTGTTCTCACCCTATTTTCAGCCACCTCAGTCGCACTGCAATACTGACACATTTCTCATCATGTCTTTCATAAATAACACCTGAGAAAGGACACATGTAGGTGTCATAAAGAAATCATCAGACTTTGAATGTCATTTCTTTGTTCTACCCAGCACTTGTCTCTTAAAGGCATAGCTGGCATTTGGTGGATGGTTACCAATATGGTTACCTTTGGACAGAGCCAGACCACTTTTTATGCTAAGCTAACTGACAGCAACTTCATACTGAATGGATAGAAACGTAGTACTATTGATCTTCTCAAATAACTCTCTGCAAGTTAAATGATTCAAGTTTCCATCCAAATTTAGTGTACGTTTTAAACTAATTTCCAAAAAAATTTGAGTTGCGATAAATAATTAGCAGTTGGCATCCATTAAACCACTACAGAAGAAGAGGGCACAATAAGATGACATTATTTAAAGAGTTGTGTAACTTAATTTATATAGTAGAGTATTCAGGTTTTCCTGAAAAAGAATGCATAGACACACACAAAAGTAATTCCTCTCAGTTATCATGTATGACGAAGTGTGTGGTGGTGTATTTATTCTACAGGGACGCTGTCCTCTTTTCTTCTTTTTTGCTGTGGTTGGGACATTTCTGGGCATCAGCCTTTATTTAGTTGGTGTGTTACTGCCAGCTGGTCACAGCGCACCGGTGAGGTCAGGACCAGGTGTCAGACTGCAAGCAGCACGTATCCAAGAGGAAGCTACAAAAATAGTGGACACAGTGCCGAAAACTCTTTATAAACAGTAACTGACAGTTCCTTCATGGTATAACTTAAATTGTGTGTTTATTTTAGTTCTCAGCAAGCTTTATTTTGAAACTCTAGCCAGATTTTGCTAACCGAACATAGCATATTCATTATTGATAACTTGACCGCGGAGCCATGCACATGCAAAACTGACACTATAGGGGGTACGTAGTTTGAAGCCAAGGGCCACTGACCAGTTGGGAGTGAGAACCTGTTGGTTTGTTTCATGTATTCAGGGGTTGCACAAATTGAAATTGAAATCTTTCTGACTGTGCCATAATGGCATAACTGCAGACTATTCATCAGAAAACCTATGTGGTGAAATTGGCTGATTTTAAAGTGACCTTTAAAAAGCATGTTCAAAAGCTACTCTTAATACATTAACAAAAGTACTCCTAATTATTTTTCAGCTGTGCTAATAGAGCAGTTAGGAAAGTGTCAAGTTGGCAAGTCATTGCAACATCTCTGCGAACTGTTTCCTTCACAGATTAAAGCTTCTGGACATGGCATACAACTTGGTGCCCAGAATGCAATTAAAGCCTTCAATAATAAAACCTGCCTGAGCTGCAGTGGTAATTACTGCTCTCCTCCTGGCTAAGCTTGACACCGGGCAACTGGAGAGGACAGCTACCACCCAGACACTGTCAGTTCCACAGGCAATTAGTGGGAGATCCAGGCAGCAGGAAGCTGTAATTTGGCAGGGCGCGAGGCAGGAGAGTGGTGGTGATGGCGATGGTTGGAAACGGGAGGTTTACTGTTTCAGTGTTGAGATAATTCCCTTGTTTGATCATTAGCAGTTTCAGTCTGAGCGCTGTTACAATGTGAAAGTCGGAGCTGCAAGGTTTGGGAGGTGTTTCAAAGGTTGATGGATAATCAGATGACAGAATGAGATCAGTTATGGGGATTGATTGCGGGATCACATCTGGGCTGAGGGCACAGGCTGACACTGTTGTTGATAAAGTACAAATACGTTTTCAGTATGTATAATATATAGTTTATTGGTGAATTGGAGCAGTAAGAGCATCAAGGTCTTAAAGGGAGTTCGTTTTATAGCATTCATCTTACACATAGTTGTTCTAATGAACACTTCAGCACTATACAAATTAGTGGTGGCAGAGAGTCCAAGTGTAAGGGCTTTTTGCAGGTTGTTCCATGTATAAGGTACTCTGTAAGAAAATGACATAATGAAACATGTCTCTCGTACAGTTCACATTCTGTGTTGACCTTTAATATCCCGACTACGTCTGCAGCCTCATTAAGCCACATGTTTGCAACTGCCTTTTTTAAGACACAGAAAAGCTTCAGCAGAGTGGTATTTACTGACATATTTTATGCCTTTGACTTTGACAAGAAGGAACCGCAAAGTGGAACAATGCTGACTCATTTTTGTGTTTTCGGACTCTTTCCTGCAATACTCTATCACAGTGACTTCCTGGATTCTTTTTGATGCTGTGAGGTTGTTAAGAACTCTCCAGGAAGTCTCAGTGTGCCAGGCTGTCATTTCTCAGAAATAGTTCTGGCACATAACTTCACACATAACTTTGTCGATTAGCTTAGCCAAGCATATTTCCCAATATGGCAAACTGGAATTTCATGGCCATCCTATTGACATTGAATGTAAAGTGTATATGAGGGTCAGGAGTTGTTTTGCTATAAGTTCAGTTTAATAGGATTGGTTTCCTCCTAACCATTTGTAACCTAAAGCCTCTGACTGTGTTAGCTGACAGTAGTAAGAAGCCAGGAATGACACATTGCCTGAGAAGCAAAATCCAGAGCACAATGTCCCTCCAAACAAAGGGCTATTTTCTGCTATATTCCATGCATCTCTTGTAACATTATTATGATGGACTTGTCCGCTAAACCCTCAAATTGCATCTTGCCTTTTGCACGACATTTGTTCCACAATATGTGTTAAAAATCACATTTACTTATTGCTGTTATCTTCATTTTTAGGCTGATTAGAAACATCAGAACGTGACTTCCAGGTCAAGCGCTAATTACACAAACTCATACTGTGGAATTGGAATTAACATTTATTTTCTACCTTTGCAGGGCTGGATGAATGAGATACAGGACTATGACCCTGAAACCTACCATCCAGCTCTGACTCACTCTGTGTTTGCCACCCTGGAGGGCTCCTGTCTCCGTCTGGACTCCCCGCGTACCAACATTAGTCGCAGGGCCATGTACGACGAGAGAGTCCTCGAGGCCACCTTCGTCAAGTCACGCTCCTTTCAGCTTGCAAAGAGCAAAGTATGATGTCTGCCGAAGTAACTGCATTAAGGGGGGTTTGTTCTGTATCTGAGGCAGTTGTACTTTTTCAAAGTTGTATACAAAAGAAAGTGAAGACCTGATATATTTTGGTATTCTGGTGATGTTCTGATACTGTATGTAGTCACTCCAGAGCTTCTAATTTGACCTCATGATCACCAGATTTCAGACAGACTAGATATTTCAGTTTGGACTAAAGTGGTTGACCAACAGATTGCCATTAAGTTGCACTGCTAGCATGGCTAAAACTGAAATAAATCTGTCTGCAGGGGCTTTGGATGAAAGCATTCAGGATCCAATTAATAGAGGCACAGGATTTGTCGTAATTCATGCATGCATGTTGTTGTCACATTTTCCATGTACAACACCAAGTACAATGCCTGAACTTGCTAGTAATGTGTGGGATAACATAAAAAAATGTGGAGAAAAGCATAGTTGAAATAAAGGTTAATTGAAAGGAAATGAACCTGTAATACTGGCTTCACTCCTCAGCATTAATTAATAACTCATAAATGGGACATCTGACTGCATTGCCCAATTAACAGTTGCTTTGTGCTTTGACATAGGAAAACTCTGCCACTGTTCCCCAAAGGTATTCCTACTGCCATCTGTGTTGGCTCGAAAGAGGGTGTGGAACCCAAAGTATCCCATCTGCATCCAAGTGGCAGGGGAAGCAAACTCCCAGGGGGGTGATGGAGGAACGTCGGAGGATGGTTTGGGAGAGGAGCCAGGGGCTGAACCAGCAAGTCCACGGCAAATTTCCTCCAAACACACCCATGACCCTCCCACCACTCTTTACCTCTTCGGCCGCACAGGACGAGAGAAAGAAGAGTGGTTTCGTCACTTCCTGTTTGCATCCATGGATACAGAGAGGGAAAAAGAGAGGGAAAAACAGAGGCCTGGCAGATGTGCGTCCAGATCGGGTACGAGAAATGTTAATAATGCATTAGAGAAGAGAAGGCTTCCAGATAAGGCATCTATACAACTGCTATATGTGTGGATTATGGATTACATGCTCCAATTCTTTGCATTTCAAAGCCAATCCCTTCTGAGGGAACACACAGATCTCACAGTTGACAGGGCAAAGGCATCAGAAAAACATCTATTAGATTCAGCAGCTTTATTTGGAAGAAAATGACTGAGTTGTTGCATGAGCAGACATATTACTCATTTATTTTTGCTTTTCTTATGCAAATTTCTCATCTGATCTGTCATCTGTCACACTTCCTTTTTCCATCTCTGCACTCTGTTTTATGGGCACCATATAAAAACAGTTGCTCTGTTGCACTCCTGGGAATAGCTCATGATTAATACAAGAACAGGATTTGGTTAAGTGATTTTAAAGAATAGTTGGCATCTGGCAAATAAGCTTATTTGCTTTTTGGCACGCAGATGAGAAGACTGATACCACTGTCATGTCTGTCCAGTATGGAGCTGGAGCCAGGAGACGGTTAGTTTAGCTTAGCATAAATATTGAAAATAGGGGGAAACAGCTAGCCTGGCTCTGTCCAAAGGTGTGGGCCTTGGACTGCTATGACCTGCAAGGTGTGGGTCACATGACCAATGGGGTTAGCCGACGGTTACCATCAGGTTTCCATCCTTCATAAGTACAAATTTCAAACTAAATTCCAGAAAGTTTGCAAGTGCAATTACACTCCCATTTGAGAGGTTTTCTCTTTTCGCTCCCTTCAGAACAGACCTGCATCAGAGATAATTGGGTGTGTGAATATCTCCTCTGTGAAAAAGGGTGTTTGCATCCTCTCTTGCAAAAATCACACTAGTTACTTCTTGCTAATTCTAATTTAACCAAAAGGCACTCCTTTCCAAAGCACTGATAGTAAGACAAAATAAAAAAGCTTTTCTGTCATGCTTATCTTCACCAGCCAGGTAAATGTTTCCTGTATTCTCCCAGGTAACCCAGCACTGGCACAGAGCATTAGCGCCTCAGGTAATGTACCGAGCAACAGAGTGGGCAGCAGCGACGATGACGCCCCCTCCACTCCTCCACCCAGTATCTCTGCAGCTCATGTCAGTAAGACCTCCAGTAGCACCAGGGGCTCTGTGTTAGACTACCCCCGCTACATGGCTCGTCTCTTGGCCACAGAGGAGTTGACCCCGCTCTCCAGCCCTGGAGCCAGCAGCACAGAGACAAGTCCCACCATCAAAGCAAATGTGAGTCACGCTTGTAGATAAAATTAAGCAAAGCAAATTAAGTGAAGCTGTCGGAACATTCAAGAGTTGGACAATTTATATGGTGCATAGTGTGAACAGACAGTTAAGTTACCGTCTTAAATGAAAGTAAGAGAAGGAATGACAGAGTAAACTAGATAAAACATAATGTTGTTAATGGAAAAGCAAGTAGGGAATTTCCCAGCATTTATGCAATTATTCTGTTCTTTATTCCCCTGTTTTTAGCTCGAAACTGTACTAAAGCTGCACTTTTCTCATCTTTGCTCAGCTCTTACTCTTTTTTACAGTGTACCTGTGATCTCGCAGAGCACCCTGGGACAAGCCAGACTGCATGGGCTAACGCTCTAATTGGTCGAATCTTCTGGGACTTCCTGCGAGAGAAGCACTGGGCCGACGTCGTTTCCCACAAGATCCAGAAGAAGCTGAGCAAAATCAGAGTGCGAGGGGTTCAACTCAAACTCAAAGTTAATTTAAAGTCACAGAAAAGGTTAACTACAAGTGTGAGACATTTTGCATCATTTTAAAACTGTGATATGCTGTATTCTTTACAGCTGCCTTACTTCATGAATGAGCTGACTCTGACTGAGTTGGATATGGGCTGCTCTATGCCCCATATCACCACTACCTCCAGACCAGAGGTCAACCACAGAGGTGAGTGCACACACACACACACACACACACACACACACACACACACACACACACACACACACACACAGCGTGACAGCAAGAGATGAGTGAGAAGACGCCCACGTGATTACAGCTGAGCACTGCAGAACATCAGATCAGACGTTGTTATCCTGTTGTAATCTCAGAGAGCAGGAGAGCCATTACTCCATGGCCTTCAACATTTAGAGCATATTGGCTTGCGTGTACTTGTTTTAAAATCAGGCAATCTGGCAGACAACACTCTTAATGACAAGGGGAGTTTAAGTGTGTCAGCGAGTGCCTACGTGTGACCTCGTGATTTTGTCTGTTTCTGTGCCCACTTCACCGTTACACAACCGTCTGTCAGCAAATTATCCTGTTTTCAGCTTCGTACTGTTTTTGCTGCTCAGTCCACGTGTCAGCTCCTAAAGGAGGTTTATAATCTGCTGTAATTTATTATAAATTTAATTTCGAGGCTTGATAATCACAGTGAAAGCCATTTAATCTGCCACTAAACGGTGTGTGTCCAGATTAGGCTTTGTCTTAATTTCGCCGGTCTGGTTTTTGACCTCTTTGTGCTGCACCCTGCAGGCCTGTGGGTGGAGCTGCAGCTGGTCTACACTGGTGCCCTGCAGATGACACTGCAGACCAAGTTCAACTTGTCCAAGCTGGGTAAAGAGGGCGGTCAGGATGCGGACTGTGCAACTGAGGCTAGCAGCCAACGGTCAGCATACACACTATGAACACATGTTCCAGCTGTTTACTTTTATATGCTTTCTGAGTCGCTTTTTGTGGCATTTTTCGCCTTAAAGAGTGTGTCCCAACCCTATTAAATCTCCTTTTGGGGATAAAATGATGTGAGTGTGATATTATTTTGTTGTAGTAGCAGCAGTTCCAAAAAGAGACTTCCGTTTTCTCCCGCTTCTTCCGGGGATGAAAAAAGAGACTATTCTATTCTCTAAAACATAAAGCTGCTTGCTACCATTGCTAAAAATATCATCTAAATGTAGACAAATTCAATATGAAAAACAGTTTGCAGTCCAAAATATACATTTAATATAACTGAGTCACCAAATGCATTGAGCACCTCATTAAATGTTTTTTATTACAACACCATATATATATTTTTAATGGTGGAAATAAAAGCAGTCCAGGCAATTCATCCCTTCTTTCAGTCCTTAGTCAAGCTTAAAAAGTGCTGGAGCCTACAGTCTCCATATTGCAACTCAACAGCCTTTTTTATTAGACCATCTGTGCCTGATGGCATCATCAGATCTATGTTCTCAAACATTAAAAAACTCTGTCCAAAACCAATGCACATATCATACAGCTGTTTTCGAACAGCTGTGTTTTCGGGCTGAGTAATAATCCTCGCAATGAGTGGACTACCCTTTGTGTGAAATCTGTGGGGTCCTTTGAAAAAAGAAATCAATACCTCAGTATTTCTATCATCTTACGCTGTATTTCATCATATAGCCCAGGTGTAGTAGCAGGAGTGAAATCCCAAAACCCTGTATTTCCATCCTCATCATTTCTATTTCACGCACACACAAATACACTCCTACTCATCTCTCTATCCCCTGATCCACTCCAGCCTCTGATCCACAGAGCAGAGCTTCACATTACATTGGTTAGCGTAGACCTGCCCGTCGTAGGCCCACAGTGCTGGGGATTACAGTCCAGGCAAAGCTTCACATTAGCTGCCTGTGCTGTAGCTTTACAGAGAGATAGAAAACTTGGGAGTTGTTAATCTTTTCAAGCAACTTCCACTTTACAGTAATTGCAAGATTTGTTGTCATACATACATCTTTGCATATATCCAATGAGGGCTTAAATCTGCACTCCTAGCTGTCACTTTTACACCAAAAATGACAAAAGTTCTTCCATCCATAGCTTAATTTTGTCATCCATCTGCCCGTTCCTGCAGCCCCATCTTCAGTGTGTTGGCAGATAGTGATGAGGAGTCCTCCAGTGCTGGTTCGTCTGATGATGAAGAGCTGCTTCTGTCTGAGCCTCAGGGTCCAGTGGGGGAGAAGGGATCTGCACAAGCTACTGATGGGTAAACGCTGATACAACAAAGGATGTTTCAATGATGATTAAAAGTATTACAAATGAAAATGTAACATCATCTGCTTCTTTTGTGTGACAGTTGAGTCAAGTTTTAGATTACAAAAAAACATTTAAAAAGGGAGAATAACATTTAGCAGGACCAGGAGGTGTTACTTTTACCCCTCTGCGTGGTGAATGCTCTTTTTCTAAAGCAGAAAATAAAGTGTGCCGGCATCACACTCCAGATGGCTGTCGCTTTCATTTACATTTCAGACTCACATCTCTCCTCGGGTTTTGACTTTAGCATCTGAATACTAAATCTGCTCTCAAATTCAAAACTCCTCTAATCCTCTCTCACAGGACAGGGGGTGGGAAGACCGGGAGGAAGATTTTGAGATTTGTGGACAAAATCGCTAAATCCAAGTACTTCCAGAAGGCGGCAGAGAATGAGTTCATTAAGAAGAAGTTTGAGGAGATGTCCAACACGCCCCTGCTGCTCACTGTGGAGGTCCAAGAGCTGTCCGGCACTCTGGTGGTCAACATCCCGCCGCCCCCTACAGACAGGATATGGCAAGTGCTGAGGCTTCAGGGCTCAAATCCAGTTTAATGCATGTCTGCTGAAGAAGAGTGCAGCCTTCAGTACTGAGTTAGATGATTGTAGCTCATGCATATGCACACAAACAGAAACCATTCAAAAACATGTTAAGCTCACAGAGAAGCAGCCCACTGAGGCAGACCTAATGCTGCTCAGTGATTTAATGATACGGACTGAGGTACATAAGCTTACAGAGCAAGGGAAGCAGGCAAGGGTCAAAATCAGAAGGCAGCCTGATCAATAAGGAGCAAGCAGGAATCCAAAGTCCCATAAACAGGCGAAAGGTTAAACTATGTAATGGTTACACTGTAATTAAATATAAACATAGAAATAGATATTACACATTATTTTGTGTATACAGTTATACAAGATATAGATAAGGCAATAACAGCTTATTCACTGGTCTACTTCTCCTCTGGATGCAGACCTCTCCTGATTTCAGACGTTATACATATGTTTTAAAAATCAAAGTCACCCTGATGTATTAATGACTGCCTGTCATAAATCCTTCAGAAGCAATCCTCACTTCACAATGTTCAGCGGCAGCATGTTGTGTTTGTGACTTTCTGTGGTGTGACTCATGTTTCACACTCTATCTCCTGCCAGTAGAGCATTTATTTATTCTTCCGATCCACTTTAGTTGAGTCCTGTTTGAGGCACTGAAGCAGCGCCAGGTTGGCATAGGGCTGAAAACAGCGCTGAGACAATCTGAGATGGGAGAGCTTTGACGATGTGACGGTCTCCTCTACAGGTACAGCTTCTGTGTGCCCCCGAAGTTAGATCTGCATGTCCGGCCCAAGCTAGGGGAGAGGGAGGTGACTTTTTGTCATGTGACTGAGTGGATTGAGAAGAAACTGCAGGATGAGTTCCAGGTAAAAAAAAAAAAAAAAATACTACTGTGTATAGCCTCTTCTCAGCTTTCTCTCTCATGGTCATGTTTTTTTCTGCTCCAGAAAGTGTTTGTGCTTCCAAACATGGATGACATCTACTTACCGCTGATGAACTCTGGGGTGGACAGCCCTCAAGCATCGCAGCGTCTGTCCTCTCAGTCCCTGCGATCCCAAAGCTCCTCCACAGAGTCCATAGAGAGGATCCCACCTGAGATCTCTGGGGCAGAGTCTGACTAGTGCCTCACTGTCCATGATCAAAGGAGAACTGACCCTGCAAAACGGATTCAGTACATTATATGTTCACGCAGCGAGAGAAAGAGAAGAAGAATGAGAATCACTAAACAGAACATAATTTTGCCTCTAGACTTCAGTAGCTCTTCGGCAGACTTACTAACCCTTGTGGTTATGTCTGAACCAGGAGTTTCTAAAGGTCTGATGTGTAGCGTGGGTGTGATGTGATGGAGACTGTATTGATGTATGATGGGTTGTAGTCAGAGAGGGATGTAAAAGCAAAAAAGCAAAACAACAAAAGAAAAAAAAAAACAAGCAACAAGTGATACCTTTTGCAAATGTTTACATGTGAATGATCCCTATGAGATTATGTATCTAAATATTTGCTGCTTTGATGTTTACAGCTCAATGTCACTTTGGATTTAAGATGACAGATATTATTAAAGAAAAGCTATAAAAACAGCTGCCAGTTTGATTCAACCACATGACAGTCACACACAGAGTAAGTGTGAAACTTTCAAAAAACACACGTCCTCTATAAATCTTACCAACAATAGCAAAGATGAAATGTTTGTGAATGTGTCGGCACAATCTGCACTTACTTGAATTCTTTCATGTGCGACACTTTCATGGACCTCCTGCTCAATTTCAATGTCTCAAAAAAATGTATTAATCATAATATTCCGGTGTATTAAAATATTTAATTAAGACTCTACTGTGGTGTAGCTCATTGATCCTTTGCTTACGACCTGACATATCTTACACTGTCCTCAACACAAACACACTGTTCAAAAATCTGTGTGTCATAACCAAGGTTCAGTGACAGTTCTTGCCTTTTTAACATCGGTGCCAGAAGCGTCAACCTCAGTCAAATCACTGTTGAGATGGAGAAAATGTCTGCCCCCTACAGGCTGGGCTGAGCATGTACTTTTACCACAGCAGTACCTGATTGCACCATAAATTACTCTTCTGGTTTGCTTGAGAGGAACAACAAAGATCTGGATCACTTGACCTAAATAATATGAATGTAATTTGCAGCTGTTGAGAATTCAAGCTTGGGGGAGAGAACAAATGACTGTCATCCATCATCTCATATGCAGAGCTCAATTTAACAGGAGAGGTAAGGCGAATTGTAAGCCAAGGGATATGTGCTTCTTTGTACTCGAAAAAAAAAANGGCATTTGGCCATAAAGCAAATTATTGGATTCATTCAAATTTTGACCTGATGACAACGCTACATGAAAATTTAAGGGATCACAAAAGTTCATTCATCCTGTGGGGTATATGAATATATGTACCAAATTTCAGGCAATCCATCTGATACAAGTCATTCAGACACACTGTCTGGGGACCATGAATGTCTGCAAACTTTGTGCCAACCCATCTTGTAAATATCAAGATATTGCACTGGCTGAGTGAAAACTCTGACCTGTTGGTTGCACTGGATGAAAAGCTACCAGACTCTGGGGACCATGAACGTCTGTAGAAAACAATGCAATGCTGCGGGGATACGCTTCCTCAACCCTCCAAAATTTTTTTGATGGTAATTCATAATGATGCATGAAATACCCCTTTATCGCCCATCAACACTGATTGGTGTGAATGTAGAGAGCACAGGGTACAGCACAAATACAAAACTACAGCCTCCCAGCTACAGAGTGCAAGAGGGGGTTAAAAATTGACTTAATGTGTTGTTTTCCTGACGATTACACTGCGAGTAGAGAATGCAGTGTTCCTTAGGGTTCACTGGGCTTGCGACTTATCCATCATGACCAAGTGTTTCAGGGTAGTAAGAGAGAGTCAGGAGTGGCAGCAGAGTGGTGAAGTGAGCAGGCAGACTGGAAGCGGTAGATCAGAGCAGCATCACGTACATGCATGTGAAACACGAGTCATTTCAATGATGTCAGGCTCAGTTTCAACATTCGTATTCACATTAATATTCTAATAAAAACAGACACGAATTTTAAATCAGATGATGCCGACACCTGTTTTGTACAATAAGGTGACATGCATCATTAGCTTCTCTCCAACTGCTACAAGACAGTGTGCCAGTTCCTGTCTGTAATTAGCACATCTTTCCTTCTCTGCTTCCCTCTATAACTGTTCTCCTTTGTGTAACTCCATTACATAGCAGCAGATGCTTGATTGCGTGATCCATTCATATGCAGCATATTACATCTGTGTGTGTGTGTAAGTGGCATCCAAGTGCAGTATGTGTGTCAAAGTTGAGAGCGTTGAGAATTGCTGCTTTATATTTTGGTCCTTTGAGACTCTATTCACAAATAGGTGCATCAGCCTCCTCTTGGACAGATTTTTGATTGACAGCAGCTCCAACAAGAAGCCCTTCATTCTGATAGGCTGACACTGAAACTCAGGTCAGATGTATTATTAGACACAAATGTCAGCAAATAACATTTCCCACTCAGATTCTGCCGTAAGAGTGCATGTGCAGCTCCTGACAAAGATGTCACAGACGTTGTCAGTTTGTTATCTCTTTATGGAGAAAATGAGCACTGGCGTATTTCTTTGGAGCTGCTGTAGTAAATGTAATTGCTTTACTTTATAGCCATATCTACAAAAAAAAATGGCAGCTGGTTTATGATGTCACACTATCACATGAAGTCAATTAGACAGTCATATACCAGAGAAATCCAACATTTCCTTGTAGATGGTAAATGATTCACTAGCTTACCAGAGGCTCTCAGCTCAACTGCCTCCGTGTCTTTTGAATCTCATAAGCTTTCAGTGGGCAGTTTTATTAAGGTGTTATTCATTTCTTTTATGTTTTTTATGCTGTGATTTTATCAGTGCTTGTGTAATATGAATTGTCTTTGCACAATAGATACTTGTGGTATTGCTTAACTGTTGCTTTCATTTGTGCAGCACCTTGGAACCTTGTTATAAAATACACCATATGAGCATTGAAACAGTGGTTCACAATGTCTGAAAAACTACGCTGGCATCAGTGATGTGGCTCTGGATCTGTTCTTCTATCTGTCAGACATGCCCTTCTCTATTTTGTGGAGTCCCCCAGTGCTCTATTCTAGTTCTCCTCTTATTTAAATGCTACCTCTGGGGCAAATCATGCCTAGAAATTTCATCTATATGATTCCTGTAGCAACAAATATTTCATTTTTTCATGACACTCACAACCTTTCAAATGGAAAATTTGTGTCGGTGTACACGAATTTTACAGACTAAATCTAATGACTATTCCACAAAATGATTTTTATTAACACTGAAGCAAAATCAGGATCTTAACCAACATTAAACCAAAGTGTTTTGTTGCCTAATCTATCCACAGACAGGACAAGCGTGAGCCCTGCATTCTGATGTCACAGTCCTGCAGCTCTGTTAAATCTCTTCTTAAAAGCTCACCTTTATCTTATTGCTTTTTCTTAACGGTATTTGTTGTAATCATTAAAATGACTTTATATACATATATATATATATATATGCATTGTATCTTGTCCTTTGGATATTTGG